>VZSF01000557.1:103924-114960 GCA_013398295.1 Chionis minor
CGGGGGGGGTGTGTGTGTGTGTGTGTGTGTCCGTGGGGGTCGGGGTCGCCGTGAAGGTGCTCGGCTGGGGCTGCGGTGGTGGTGTCTGCCTGAGCTTCCTGTTCGGTCCTAGGAGGCCGAATTTGCCTGCCCGCAGTATGCCGGCCCCTTCTCCACAACGCCTTTTGTCGTACGTCAGGCGACGAGTAAATTCAGTAAAACCTTGTAGTATAGTGAAGGTTAGTTTGGGCGCTAACTCTTCTACCCTAATTGATTTTTTTTTTTAATAAGTTTGCTGAGGACCCCTTTGAGTCATTAAAGTTATGGTAGCGTGAGACACCTGGTCAGTAAATGAATGAATGAAGTTTTTTGAAAGGCTCAAGTACACTGCCTGAAGCTTTAAGTCTTAATTATGTCACCAAATGCAATAACTTATGTCTGTTTCTAGATTATATCATAAATTTAACTGCTACCTTTTTGCTGTTAGGTATTAGGTTTGCCTCTTGTGGCTTTGAATATGGAAAGCTTTGCATCTCTCTCTTTTAAAAAAGAGAGTAACTCTAACCCTAACCCCGTTCACTTTTGANTGATGCGGGTTGGGGCGCCGCGTCGCGCCCTGTAGGTGAAGGGCAGGGTCATCTTTGGCAAAGGTGCGGGGGACGGGGGGTTTTGGTGGGGGTAGGCAGCCTGTCGCACAACCCGCCGTGCCGGGGGTCGCGACAAAGGGNTTTGCTGAGGACCCCTTTGAGTCATTAAAGTTATGGTAGCGTGAGACACCTGGTCAGTAAATGAATGAATGAAGTTTTTTGAAAGGCTCAAGTACACTGCCTGAAGCTTTAAGTCTTAATTATGTCACCAAATGCAATAACTTATGTCTGTTTCTAGATTATATCATAAATTTAACTGCTACCTTTTTGCTGTTAGGTATTAGGTTTGCCTCTTGTGGCTTTGAATATGGAAAGCTTTGCATCTCTCTCTTTTAAAAAAGAGAGTAACTCTAACCCTAACCCCGTTCACTTTTGACCGTGTCAGTCATGCCATTTTTAATTTGCTTTTCTTTGCCTTGCCTTCTTTATCTAATGGAAGAAACAATTGGAATAGGGAAGTGCCTTTTCACCAATTTGCCCTTTGTAAATCTTTCACACTGATCAGAAGATGGATGGAAGGTTTTTTGGGTTTTTTCTTTCTTTCTTTCTTTCTTTTCCCCTCAGGATGGGGATGTTCTCTTTAATAATATTGATTCCAGCTGAGTTGTTGGACAGAAAAAAAAGAAAAAAAAAGCCATGAATTTTTATGGAGGTTTTTAATTTTGCCATGTAAGCAAAGTCAGTAACAAAGATAGAGACAAACACCAGAGAATAACTTTGTTCTGACTCCTGCACCAGAGGGGTTTCTTTTTTGCCTCAGCTAGCGTGTGGTCAAATAGTCGGTCTTGTGTCTAGAACAATGGAGATGCCAGAAACCTTTGGCAGGATGAAGTTTGAGGGCAGATGGCTGCAGTGCAGAAGGAAGGACAGGAGTCATCTACAGCAATTTCCACACTGAAATCCTTTGAGTTCTTCTGACAGCTGATCTGCTTGCAAGTTGATTGATCCTTTCCTCCCTTTTCCACTGAAGGTTTTCACTTCCCTCACACCCAATACTAAATCAATGGTTTGTGTGGCTGCACTCTGAATGGGATGTTAGAAACTTCTGCTCAGAGGTGGGAAATAATGGGGGGATGGGAAGGAAGAAAATCTTAATAATATAAAGGTAAGTGGGTTAGTGTTTGTGAAAACAGTAATTGGTAAACCACTTAGAATTTAAAAACCCTAATTTTTACCCTGGTGTTGCCTCTGTGCAATCCTGTGAAGTACCTTCTTTCATCTAAGCCTGTGGTTAATAAATGTTGCATAAATTTAAATTTGAATAATCTTGAACATTGGAATATAGCAGCTTTCCTCCCTTATTCTCCCAGTGTAATTTCAGTGCTTCTTTGCATAAAGATAAGACTAAAAATTGCTTTAAGGGGTACTTCTCTGGTATCCTTCTTTCCTTCAGTATTTACCTGCTTTCTGCCTTTTTTTCTCCGTTTTGAGGCAGTCTTTCCTTAATAATCCATAGAATTTTCATCTCTCCACCTGCCAAGAAACAGCAGTATCAAATCAATACATTGGAAAATAAAAGCTTTCAGTTATCTGGAGACTAACATGCAGAACACTTCTGCTGGAAATAGGAGCATCAGGGTTCTGGTTTTCCAAACGTGTGTTCACTGCTCCAGCGATTCTCAAGGCTAAATCTGTTAGTTTGATTTTTCTGATACCTGCACAGAAATCTTTATATTTCTATGAGGCATTTCCATGCATAGCTGATTCCCACCTGCTTAACATGTTTTTCCCCTCTCCTGTCTGTGATATCCTGTACTAATTACTGTACTTGACACGGGATTGGTACGTTTGCCCAAGAGGGCTTTTCATGCTGTTTGAAACAGGCAGCTCTGACAGCAGAGGCAGGCGTGGTTTCCAGTGATAGTTCTAGCCAGTGGAGGGCAAAATTGTCTCTTGTATTCCTTCATGGGAAAATTATCTTCTGATGGTTAATAGTTTAAAGGGTGTCCATGGAGTATCCTCAAAGTCCTTTCCAGTTGGCTAGCCTACCTATTGAGTAAATAAATCAGCAATTTCTTTGATACATTTTGTTTGTTTGTTTCATAAGTTTGTACTTAAAGAGGGAAGTTTCACTTTGTGGAGTGGTATTAGAGTATTTCAGGAAATGTTTCTCCTCTTTTTCTGTATTTGCTGTCTAGTAGTCATAAACTGAGAGATTTTAAAAATGTTACACAGAAATTCAAAGGATTATGAATGTGAAAGTGCATAATCTTTAAAGTAAGTAAGTTGCCCAAGAAAGCATAAAACCCAGGTGTTTTTCACTTGCCCCTAATGCATTGTATGCTGTTGTAAGTAATTTTACTGTAAGAATGTTTAAGATCAGAGTCAGCTGCTTTCAGTTGAAGAAGCTGGCTGTGCTTGCATTGTGTTTGAGGACTTCAGACTAGTAAAGAAGTAACCACATGCTATGAAATGGAGAATATTCCATCACAAGTAAGAAATGATAGAAGTATCCAGGTGTTTGACTGATTCAAAACCACTTATCTTGTGACTACTGATAGTATCTGTGGGGATCAGACTATTTTTTTCTTTTGGTTTTCTTGTTGGGTTTTTTTTGTTGTTTTTTTTTTTTAAATTTACATAGTGTGGGTTTTGCTACCTTTACACTAGAAAGAGATACTTTTTTATATAGCTTAGCAATAAATTTGGATATCTGTTTAAAACAGAAGAACACTCAAGCTGACTTTTTTGTTCACCACAGTTAGTGTTGGTTGTCAAATTTCTGGCTTCTGTGTCAGGTAGCCCCCTACCATTGTCCTGAAGCAACACATTATTTTCATTAGCAGGGATCATCCATAATATTCAGGGTACTAAACTTTGGAGGATTACTGTGTACTATCCATAAGATTTTTTTTTTATTAGAAAACATGAATTTATGTGAGGGATGCTCCTGAATCTCCTGCCCAGTGTCTACAGGCTAAAGGTTCTGGTTGGATCTACAAAGACAGATGGACCATTACAAAATATTATCAGAAACTATTAACAACTTTGTTTGATGTCAGATATTAACATGTGATATCCATGCCAAATGATGTTTTAATATGAAACGCTTTGGAAGTGATGGCTGAAGAGACCCAATTGGGGATCAAAACTAATTTTGTTTTCCTAAGAATTAAAGAGTGAAAATGTTTAGACATTCAAGACCGAGAAATCTACTGCTGTACTTAAAAATCTGAGAACCTATCCCCTTGCTCTCAAATAATACTGTTTTTTTGGTTTGGCACTTAATTTTTTGACATAACTGGAAGAGTTTTGTTTCACAATCCTGAGCAAGTGTAATATGTCTCATTAGGGGATAGCTTTGTCTAATTAATTTAATAATATGCTGGGGCTAGCAAGGCCAGTCACAAGGCTCAGCTTCTACAATTTATTATTTTTGTCATTGTTAAATGTGTTGTGTGAATAACGGTCACTTGGCTTGGTGCTGTGGTAGCTGTTTGATTCTTCTTCAAAATATTTCTCTTTCTTAGTGGAGATCAGCAGTGTCAATGTATAAGTTATTGTTGTGATTTGTTGGGGTTTTTATGTACTTGAATGGCTAAGAATGAATCTTTTTCAGTTAATATTTGAGGTTATTTTGCGGTCAAGTTAGTAGGAACCTTGCTCTTTCTAAGCAAACTAGAGGGCACTTAAGAATTTTATATGCTCAGGTACTGACGCATTTTATTTGTGTATTCTGCTATATAATCTCGTTCAGTGGTGATAACCTTCCTTAACTTTTCACCTGAGTGCCTCTTCATAAAATTGTGGAGTAAATAGTGAAATAACAGAAGTAGCGATTGAGGTGTATTTTAAGTCCAATAAATTCTGTAAACGGGGAAAATACGAGTGTTTTCCTGCTAGTGATTAGAGGCTTGACCAAGATGTGAGAGTAGAGCTACAAATACTCTTCTTAAATATCTTGAAAGTTAGAGGTGCTTTTAAGGACAGATAATTTATGGTTTGTACCTTCTCCAGAATTACCTGTGTAGGTCCTAATGCCGCTGTTTGACTATAATAGCGTGTTTCAGACATATGCTGATGCCTCTTGGCTGATTATTGTGTCAGCCTTAAATCGGCACTGAATTGGTGTGGGTAGAAGGGCATTTTATGTGAAGAAATAAAATCTCTTATGAGAACAAATATTCTGGTCTGCAGACATGGGCCATAGATGGAAGCCAGCTATGTTGAACTCGTGCAGTTGAGACCTGGAGCTATGGCAAACCTCAACAGGTGAAAAAGAGAAGCAGCTGGGAAGCTGATAAGGATTTCAGTTCAGTCAGATGTGCACAGTTCTGTTATACCGTTGTTGTAGTACGTTTTTTTGGGGGTTGTCTTTTTAACGAGCAAAGTTAATAATAAGGACACTGAAAGACTCAGGCCAGGTACTGTAAGTTACCTTTCCCTGAAGGTGATGGTAAGCGTTTTTGAAATAAAATGGTGGTGAATTTAATTCTGGATGCCAGAATTTCTTAGTTGACACAATGATTTAATTAGAAAAATTGTGTGTTTACCTGGATTTACCCACAAAAATGATAAGATACAGTTCTGGAACATTTGTGAAGAGTTATGTGGATAGGCCTCTCAGGCTAGGAATGCGTATGTTTTAATTGGTGTTAAAACAACACAAAGTTAGCCAGAGGGACAGGTAGGCAAGTATTTATTCTCATCTAACTTTCCTGATGTATCCATTTCGGGTATAAGTAGTAGGGGAAATGTCCTACAGTTCAATAAAACAATGAATAGAGGCTTAAGGAAAGTGTATTCTATTTCTTTCCGTGTCTTTTAAAAACAAAGTGAGGAAACTATTTTTAGTGGGAGAGTGAAGTAGTATATGAACAGCTAATGAAGTTAAATATTGTGAAATATTGAGAACTGTTCTAGGGTTCTGAGATTTATCATAGAATGGTTTAGGTTGGAAGGGACCTTCAAAGTCATCTAGTTCCAACCCTCCTGCCATGGGCAGGGTCATCTCCCACTCGACCTGGTTACTCAAAGCCCCATCCAACCTGGCCTCGAACACTTCCAGGGATGGGGCAGCCACAACTTCCTTGGGCAACCTGTTCCAGTGCCTCACCACCCTCAGTGTAAAGAATTTCTTCCCGAGATCTAATCTAAATCTACCCTCTTTTAGTTTAAAGCCATTACCCCTCGTCCTATCACTACGTGTCCTTATAAAAAGTCCCTCTCCAGATTGCTGAGAGGCCCCCTTTAAGTACTAGAAGGCTGCTATAATATTCGTAGACATTTTCTATGCCTATCTTGTTCTGAAGCTTATGAAAGTTTCTGAGACTGATATTTGTGTGTGTATGACTGATTAAAATGAAATAAATTGCCAATAGTGTGATTTGTAAATGATGTCAGGCCAGTCTTAATTTAGAGCCTACTTGTAGTCTGACCAGCTGCATTTAAAGGGAAGATGCAGAATGCTCTGCTCATGGGTGAGAACAAAGTCATTTCTCCTTTGCAGAGGACAGAATGGTTTATTGAATGGTACAGCATTAAGGTGGCCTTAACAAAAGGAGGTGAAACCTGTGCTGATAAGAGGGATAGAAAACCCTTTGCCTTCAATATTTTTAGTGGGAAGTAATGTTAATTGTGTTTTCCAGAAATAGAAACTTGGAAAATTCGGAAGGAGGATCTACTGTTAATCAGCAGAGAATGCGCTTGTACATCTCAATAAAAGATCTGCATGTATTAAAAGTTTAAAAAGCAGCTTTGCATCTTTATGAAAGCTGCGTTTCAGGTCCTCAAGCTTACTCAGAGTTGCTTTCAGTGCCATTATCCAAAGAACAGAACTTGAGCACTTTTCTGTCTAGCTTTTAGTGAAGTCAGGTCAATGTGTTGCTGCAGGGGGAGTGAAGCCCCTGAAAGCATAACTTGGACGTGCACTTCACCTTCTAATGTAAATGTTCAGTACATGGATTTTGATAACAGAAACAGCATTTTTTATGTTGTCTTCAGCATCATTTTTAACACGTTTGGTTTTTATCTTCATACTCTTTATCTTAAAATTCATAGATAGGAACTCTATACAGCTATTGTGTTAAAACGTGAAGGTTTTTTTTATAAAGACAACTTAGGTATCCATCCTCTCAGTCAGAATGCTGACGTATACAATGTTGTATTAGCATATATACTTTCACAAAATATGTTGCTGAAGACTTTCTTGCTTAGCTTTCAAAGAAATTCCATAACAAGTGACTGGGTTCCGTTTCTAAACAAGAGGAGTACACCTCTATGGGTTTGCTGACTGGTGGCAGAGGTAGATTCTACAATGTATTCCCATTTACGTCTTGTTTTCTGCCACCAGACTTTACCCTGTGTCATGGTTTAACCCCAGCTGGAGACTAGGACCGTGCAGCCATTCACTCACTTTCCCTCTGCCCCCCAGTAGGGTAGGGAGAAGGGGGAGAAAAAGGAGGAAAAAATCTTATGGGTTGAGAGAAAGACAGTTTGACAGCACAGTAGTGAAAGAGAAAATAGTGATAATAGTGGTAAAAGAATATGCAAAATAAAGTGAGGCAATGCAATTGCTCTCACCACTCGTTGATCAATTGCCCAGCCCATCCCAAGCAGCAATTGTTGATGTCTGCCCCCCAGCCAACCCCCATTTATATACTGAGTGTAAGGTCTATGGTATGGAATGCGCCTTTGACCAGCTTGTACTCCCTCTCAGCTTCTACGGGGAAACTGAAAAAGTCCTTGACTTAATATAAACCTTACTTAGGAACAACTAAACCAATATGTTTAATCAACACTATTCTCATATTAAATCCAAAACATAGCATCTAGGAAGACAACTATGTCCCACCTGAAACCAGGACCCACTGTTAGAGGGGCGTAGGGCTTTCTGTACTATGTTAAATGTTTATATTTATTCACATTTAAGTAGATAGAGCATTTAATTTAAATATTACTTATTATAATTTCTGCTTAGACTAAAATGGCTAGTTGAATATAATATTATTGAAATGGTATGAATAGTTTTTTAATCAGAAAACAAGCATGATTTCTGGACTGCTGCAGTCCTGAAATACATATAGTTTCTTTGAAAAAATGCATAGTCAGATATGCAAAATTATTCAAGCTGCCCCTTTCTATTAGCAAGTATTTGCTCAATATGGTGTTGCATTACCTAAAGTCTAATGCTAATATAGTGAATGATTAAAATAGTATGAACACCACTTACTGTAGATTAAAGATCTATAAAGCTGACAAGCCGGTGCTGAGCTCTGGATTTAAAATCTTAATATTTTATTTTCTTCATCGTGCATATTGAATTAGTAGTTGGATAAGCTTAATTTTGGAACAACTTGTCTTCTCAGATGTGGCGTGCGAGAGTCAGTTTCTAGCCAATGAAATCCAAAATCATCCGTGACAGCCATGTGAGAGAACTGTATAGTCTGTATACTTTTGATGTTACTCAGCATTGTAGTCTTTGTCTTCTGCTCCTTTAACTGTCTTGTACCTAAATCTGAATCGTGTTTTCTTTGGTACTGTTAAACTGTTTCCTGGTAGTATTGCATTAAAACTTGCTTGGCTAGCATTTTTATATGTTCTGAAATTTGCATATCCCAAGGCAAGATACTTATTTTGCATTCTGGGTTAGTTATGTTGCCGCTTATCTAATTGCTTAACCGCCTTTACATTGAAGATTAGACATACAAAGCGGTTCATGGTTTAAAATTCATATATAGAAGACTTTAATTTTACTATTTGCTTCTACAGTAGCATAATAGACATTATCTGTTTCTCATCTTAGAAACTAGGATATAATATGTGGCCAAGGATATAATGTAGGCTTAAAGATGTGCCCTGGATGAACATCCCTTTCTTTTGGAAGTAGGTAAAGGGGGAAAGAAATGGGGTTTTGATAGTGACCAGAGAGGCACGCTTTAAAGCATGGCTTGATTTTCAGTAAACACTAAAACTCAGATTTTTGTAATCCAGGATGATGTGAGTTGTTGAAGTTGGGACCTACAGCTGAAATTTGTAGCCACTTAAGATCAGTAGTGCCTTTTGAAACTCTTGATTCTAGTGTTTAAATTGTATAAAATGTTTGACTTATCTTCAGTTGCGGATGTTCATAGATCACTGCAGGTACTTAGCCCATCTGAAAACAGATTGTGATGAATATTTCATTAAAAGCCAAGTAACTGTATACCTTTGAATTTGCATGTTCATCTATAGCTCTGTGTAGGGTGAGAAGCCAATCAAAAATGTGTGTAAGTATGTATGCTTTTAGAATCTTCTTGGCTTGTCGCTTTTACTAACATTGGTCAAAATCAGACTTTTCAACCTATGCACCTCCTGTTGGCCAAATAAGCCCAAGCATGTGAGCCCAAGATAAGGATAGCAGCCCCCAAATCCAAAAATAGGTTCTGCCTGTATTTGTGGTGAATGCATGATACAGTTTCATATAATACAGATTTTTTTGGATCAAATGTTCAGCCATGTTGCTACTCCTTTTTCTTCTATCAAAAACCTCTTGGCACCTGGTATTAAATGTGGCGCTTGCTCTGACTGGGAGATCTCTTGGATGCTAGGGAGGTTCAGAATTTGCATTTGAAAATTCTGAGTGTTTCACCCCTCACCTCCCACATGCAAAACAACTCTGTCAGTGCAACTTTCTGATTTTGGAATATAGCTGTTGCCCTAGGTGCAGCAACTGACAGATACTTCACAATCAAAGTGTTTAATGGTGGGAGGTGATAAAGGGGGGAAAAATTAAAAGAAAGTAGTGTGAGGAAACAAGAAGAAAAGAAAACAAGGTAGGGGTAATAACAAATGATTTTACTTTTTGCTACCCAAGCTAGGAATTCTTACTGGAGAGAGTAGAGTTTGGGACTATGATGCTATAGCAGCAGAATATAGGAGAGAGGATGTATATAATGAGCAGGTTTAATGAAAAGGTGACTGGAATGGAACTTGCACTGTGCCAGTGCTCAGACATAAAAGTGATTGGCAGGAGGCCCCATGCAATGAGTAAAATCCTGTCTCCACCAATGTGGAAAATTATGGTTTCAACTGCAAAAGGAGGTAAAGCTTGGAAGGAATTAGCATATCTCTAGCACTGAGAGGCATCTGGAACTGAATAGCTGGGTTAAATCATTCAGTAGTGATTAATGAGACTTATTGCCTAGGTTATATAGCCCTTAAAAATTAAAAGGAATAATTTAAAACGAGATGCAAAGCAGAAAGAGGGAAGCATTGCTACTGTTTACCTCTTGAATACAGAAGGTGGAAGAAAGTCTTGCCTACCTTTTGATACAATGAAAAAAAATCTGTTAAGTGCTGCTGTTAAGTTTATAAACTAAGAAATTAACTTTTGAACAGTTATTCTGGAGAACACTTTGTGACTTTTAAAATGGATATGCAGCAATCAGAGCCTTGAAATGGGAAGGAGTGTGCAGAATAAATTTTGCTGCTGGTGAGTACTTTGTTTCTTAGTAAACTTCAGAAAATAATTATTTCTATTTTCTCTTTCACTCATGAATGTTGATCTGTGTTGCCTGTAGGAAAAGCAAAATATTGAAACATATAAAGTGAAACAAGATTAGAGACATACAGAGTACTTATTTTTACTTTTCTTGAGCATGATTCTGGCAGTTACTGAGCCAAATGGTAATGTAGCTTGGTATCACGTCAGGAATAATGTTTGAAACGTTCAAAGGCTGTCATTCCGTAGGAGGATTATAGTACTGATATAAATATAGTTCTGTTTACTTCCAAGTTTTTAGTGGAGGGAATAGTGAAACCCGTAAAGTGTGTGTTCAAGTGTAAACTTTTTTAGAACTGTAAAAAGAAACAAACAGTAGCATCATTTATGATGCTATTACTTAAAATGGTTGACCTTTCTGCAGCAAACTCATAGTGGTAGAAAATATAAGGAAACTAGGCCCTTCTGGAATAAGATATTATCCCTCTGGGGTTTATCACTACAAATACTAAAATAGAATTCAGCTTTAATCTCTACCAGCTAGGGGCTGAGGTTCCCTAAACTGCATTGCTGAAAAACCTCTGCTTACAACATTTTTGGCTTCTGGATTGCCATTTTTCCCCACTTGTTTAATGTCTGTCCTGGTTTTCTTTTTTTTTTGGGGGGGGGGGGGGGGGGGGAAGCGGCATTGTGTGTCCAGCAGAAAGCAAGGAATTGAGACTATTAAAGCTAAGTGATTGCTTCTTCCCCATCCATACATTTATGCGGTAGCCATTATCGTAATGTGGAACAAGACTGTTTAATTCCCTCCCACTCACACCCCCACCCCAAGATTTCATATCAGATTGGGATTTTTTTTTCGTTGCCTTTGCTGGGACAGCCAAACTAGGAAGTTTGGCAGATTAGGCTGACCCAGTGCCTTAAGGTTGTGACCAGAAGGAGTGAAAGTTATTTATACAGACAGCTTTTGTTTGGTTTTTCTTTTTTTC
>VZSF01000562.1:10230-29197 GCA_013398295.1 Chionis minor
CCCCGGTGATGACCATCTCTGACACTGCTTGTCCTTGGGGGCAGCATCCTTTAGGGCAGCCCCATTCCCTGCTGCTCCGGGGGGAATTCTCATCCCGGTTGCTGTGCCGGGCCTGGAGATGGGCTGGGGGGGCACGTTGTGCTGCAGCCTGGGGACACAGTGTCCCCAAGCAGGGATGGATGTGACAGGGTTGGAGGGGTGGTTTGGGCAGGGAGAGCTTTGCCCCCCCGCACTCCCTCCCAGGACTCCTTTTTGCATCCCGGAAGCTGCCGGCCAGAGATTCCCCCCTGAGCTGTAATTGGTAAATCAGGCATTGGAATCAGCGCAGGCTCTAATGAGAGTAATTAGGAATCATTTGTTACTAATTGAAATAGAAGGATGAGGCAGAATGAGGTGGGGAGTGGGGGGGAAGCCTGGCGGGGAGCAGGGCGCGCTGTGCATGGCGAGGGGGGTGCTGCTACCCCAGGCGTGACGGTCCCTCGCCCGTCCTTTCTCTGCTGTGTCCCCCTGGGAGGAATTCGGCCACGTCCCTCGCAGCTGCGAGGTGGCCCCGCGGGGAGGACGGTGGCCAAGCCAGGGTCTCCCCCTCGCACCCCACCCCAGGGGTCCCTCTGGAGCAGGGGATGCTCCGGCGAAGCATCCTGCTCCTTGGTGCCGGGGCGCTTGGCAGGAGCGGTGTGGAGTCTGCTGCCTGCCAGTCACTTCTGCAGGAGATGAATACGTTGCGAGGGTTATTTTTTTTTTTTTTTCCCTTCCCCTTGGCATCGAGCAGAGACGCGTGTGTTGGTTTATTAATATCTGAAGCCTTGCAGAGCGGGGAAACCCGTTTCTCATCCAGCCCTAAAAGCGCTGGCAGCTCTCTGCCGTGGGAATTGGGGAGGGAAGGATGGAAGGAGGGAGGGTGCTGAGCCGGGGCTGGGGCGCACCCCCTCCCCGCCGCCCAGGGGGATCCCTGCCTGTGCTCCAGGGTCTTCCCTTGTCATCCCCAGGTGAGCGATGGGAGCCTGACGGTGCTCTCCATCACCCGGGAGGACAGGGGTGCCTACACCTGCCGGGCGTACAGCATCCAGGGGGAGGCTGTGCACACCACGCGCCTGCTCGTCCAAGGTGAGATCTTCCACCCCAACCCCTCCGGCTTGTCCGTGGCCACCAGCATTCCCAGGGCGATGGGAGAGGGCTCCCTGGGGGCGGAATTCCATGGACCTGCAGCGCTGTGGTGCCACCCTGGAGCGATCCCCAAGCCTCGTGGGCTTGGCGTGGTGCCGGCTGCCCCGTGGCTCTGCATCCCGCCGGTAGGATGGAGGAATCCAGTTAATTGGGGCACCGCGGTGGCCGTGCCGATGAACAGCTGGGCCCCGATGGCGGCTCGGTTTTGTTTGGGAAGCGGGGAAAAGATTGAGGCTGTCACAAAGCGCCTTGTCAGATAGCGGTGATGTATGGCAGGCCTCCCGCTCCTCGCTCCCTCTTTTATTAAATAAATCTTTAATTAGGTCAACAGCTACCGGCGGAGAGAGGAGCACGGGGTGTCCTCTGCTCTGCTTTTGCCACGGTGGCAAGCTGTGGCCGCTCGCTGCTGGCTCCCGGCCGTTTGTTGTTTTCCCCCTGGATTTTTCCCGTGGGTGATGCGATCCTGGAAAAGCGCTCAGGATGAAGGGAGGCGTGAGCTCCTGTGCCCTGGGAGAAGCCGAGCCATGCGCCTTGGGCTCAGGGCCCTCTCCGCAAAGCTGCAGAGATTAAGGGAAAAGGTTGGGAATAACAGAGCCACTGTGCTCCTCAAGGGCAGCCCCTGTGTCCCGTGATTCCGGGGGATCGGTGCCAACTCCTGTCCCGGCGCCTGCCAGCAGCTCCCAGCCGACGATGCTGCGATGGAGCTGAGCCTGAGCAACCTTTGTGGGGACACCTGTAGTAGTGGGGGGTGACACTCTTGTCTCCTCCCTCCAGGACCTCCCTTCATCGTTTCCCCTCCGGAGAACATCACGGTCAACATCTCCCAGGATGCGCTCTTCACCTGCCAGGCCGAGGCGTATCCCGGGAACCTCACCTACCTGTGGTACTGGGAGGAGGAGAATGTCTACTTCAAGAAGTGAGTTTGGACCTGGTGGGGTGGTCTGTCTTTCCTCATCTTCCTCCCAGGTCGTGCTGGGGCAGGCACTTATCCCAGGCCTCCCCACGACCTTCCTCCCCTCTTCTCCCGCAGCGACCTGAAGTTGAGAGTGCGGATCCTGATCGACGGGACGTTGATCATTTTCCGGGTCAAGCCAGAGGATGCTGGAAAATACACCTGTATCCCCAGCAACAGCCTGGGCCGCTCGCCATCAGCCTCTGCCTACCTGACGGTGCAGTGTGAGTGCGGGCAGCGGGGCCCGATCCGGAGGGATGGGGCTGGGATTGATCATACCCAGCTGGCAGGCAGCCCCGGAGGCTCTGTCATCCCGATGTGATCCCGGGAGGCTCGGGCTGCCGCGGCGGCAGCCTTTGGGTGAGGATGCGTCCTCAGCAGAAGGATCCCAAATGTGCTTGTAGGGTGCGGGCAACAAGGCAATAAGTATCCTGAGCATCCTGGCTAGCAGCTCAGCTGGGACCGGTGTCCACTTTGGATACGAGTGGTTTTTGACTACGTGGGCATCTTCCCACCACTGCTGCCGGCGCGTCAGGCAGGGAAACACCGGATCAGGGCTCTCTGTCTTGAGGACCTGCTCGTATTTTTTTTTTTTGGTATTTATTCCGGGGGCTTGTTCCCGCGGCATGGTTTTTCTGTGAGCTCGGTAGCTTTGTGTGTGGTGGTTTGTTTTTTTTTTTTTTTGAGGCAGTAACTGATCTAAACATGCGGAGGGGAAGGGGCTGCAGCAGGAACGTTGCTTCCCACGCTTGTTCTCTCAGGCTCCCCGGGCGGTAATGGGTAGTGTGCCACCAGCATCCCGTGGCATTCGACGGTAATGGCCTCAATTGCTGCCGCTCGCAATTGCAATATTGCTCCGCTGTAAAAGACCGCAGCGGTTTTATTTCATAATGAAAGACCAGCTCGAGCAAAGCAGGCTCACGACTTGGGTTTTGAAGGCTGCCGGTAGATCCGCTGCTGGTGAGCAGGAAGTCCCGCGCCGCTGGGGAGCCACCATGGGAAGGGCTGGTAAATCCCCATTGTTCCCTGTGGGGATGGATGAAGGGGCAAGGGGACGGTGTGGCTGGTGGGTGCCCAGGCAGAGGCATGATTCGGGGCTTGGATGTGCCCAGCTAGCCGGCTCTTGGGAAAAGGCCTGGCTTCAGGCCATTAAATCTGCCCTGCCGCTAATCCAGCACCGCTCGTCAAGGCTGGTAGCTGTTAGAAATAGCTCTAATGGCAGGAAAAAAACGACGTTTGGACGATGTGCGGTTCAGATGGCCCTGCGAGGCGCTGCGCTCGGCTTTTTGTGCCGCAAACCCCCTCCCATCCCTTTCCGCAGGGCAGACCTTGTCATCCGTTCGCGGGCCGATGCCTCGGGAGGGAGGCTTCCCACCCACCGGCGCGGCCGTCGGACTGGGACACGGCTCCGGGTCATTAGCGAGCCGGGCTGGCCCCCAGCCAGTGACCTAGTAGTGAAAGGCTCGATCCCATTACCCTCTCCCGCGCTGCCGGAGCCCTTGATTACATTTCCTAGGAAGGTGGAGTCGAGCAGAGGGAGGTTAAAGCCCGCTCCACATGCAGTGCTTGGCAATCTGGGTTACGGTGCCGCTGCCGGCGGGGGCACGTGGTTTCGGGTTGGGGTTACGTGTTTTCGGCAGGGAAACCTGGGAGCTTCCTCTGCTCTTCTCCATCCCTTCCTCCTAAACACTTTACCTTTGCCCCCAGCTGTGGGGTTTTGCATCCGCAGCGCGGGGATGCTGCAGTCCCGTCCCGNAAAGAAAGTCTAGATTCTCTCCAACCCACTCGCACTTAATTAAAAAGCTCTTAGAAGCACTGTTAATGACACATCCTAGACTGGAGGATTGCGAGACGCCTTGCTGCGTGGGTGCTGCAGCGTGGGGCAGGGGGGGGAGGGGGGAGGTTGGGTATGTATTTTTAAGCTTTTCCATCCCGTTGGAAAGGGTGGAGGTGGCTGATGCTCAACGTGACCCAGCCTCAATGAAGCTGCGAGTACAAACCGGCGGGGAGGTGGGGGGCTGATAACAGCCCGGCGGCGGATCCCGCATCCCATCTCGGTTGGTGTGGGGTTTTTTTTTAAGGCTCTGGAGTTGGAATAATAAATTTTTGTTGCTGGTGGGCAGGAAGCAGGCTGCGGGGCAGGCGGGGGGCGTGCTGGGTGCGCACCACACCACGCACGCGTGCCGCAGGCTCGGCGTGGCGGAGCAGCTCGGGCTTCAGCAGGATGGCGAGTCGGTGTGGAAGTGCGAGCAGGCGTATTTAATGCTTTTGCTTAACTGCAACTTTTAACGAGCCCCAGGTAGGGAACACCCTGGGCATGAGTAAAGCCTGCCAGAAATGCCAGGTATTACACTGGATTTGTGCGTAGCAAGCCTGGAGATAACAGCACCTGGGAGCCAAGGTGGTGTTTGGGTTTGGAATTCATTATAAAAGCAATGTAGATCCTCTGAAGCCAGGTTGGGGGAGAGGGGAGGGAATTTGGGCTCCTTCCCTGCACTAACATGGTGGTGGTGCTGCTGTTTTCCCAGATCCTGCCCGCGTGGTGAACATGCCCCCCGTCATCTACGTTCCCATCGGGATACACGGATACATCCGCTGCCCGGTCGAGGCAGAGCCCCCGGTCACGCTGGTCAAGTGGAACAAAGACGGACGTCCCCTGCGAATTGAGAAGGTAACGGAGCCCCTGGGGAGGGAGACGGTGGGGCGCGGAGGCGTTCGGACGCTGGTGAACATCACCAGGCACCCTGTGGGTCCAGCAGGAGAGGAGCCCCACAGGTGGGATGACGCTGCTTGTCCTTATGAGCTGTGGGCAGAGTTAATTCAGGTTCTTGCGTGGAGCCCAGGGTGGCTGTAGACGCGCTGTCTGCATCTCCGAGACCTGCTTCACTCTAAAGTGACCTCCTGATGGCCCTGTTATTTTTTTCCCAATGGCAACTGACGGTTAAAAGACCCTTTTAACAAGTCTCTGTCTTCCTATAATCATGGTTTGATAGTCTAAGCAAGGATATTAGCCATTAAATATTTAAAGAAAGCGCTCAGTATTTTAAATTTTTTACTTAAATATTAACGATCCAAAGTTTTAATTCCATTTAAACCTGTTGCTGCTGTGGGTTCCTGGCCCCTGGTGCCCTCATTCCCTCGGGTGGAGTTGTCTTCTGGGTGCCAGTTTTCCTTAGGGTGCGGTAGATTGTCACGGTAAATATTTTGGGCTACTCTTGGGCTACTCGAAGAAGCCTGGACATGCGTAGGGAGGAGAGCAGCAGCAAGATGGAGCCGCGTGACGTTAGGTGCCTACAGAGTAGGGCAGCCCTTCCCGGAAGGCTGCGTTTGGACGGGCTGATCTTCCCCACGTTTCCTCTCTTGCCAGTTGAGGAGTTGGCTTGGATGCTGGGAATTGAATTGGGCATCTCCCGGGCTACGCGACAGCCGCCCTGGGCTTAGGCGGGGGGCTTGGCTGAAGGGAAAATAATAAGCTGTGATGGGTGTAGGATAAGCCAGCTCCCTCTTTCTCGCCACCGCTGCAGTATTCCGGCTGGAACCTGCTGGAAGACGGGTCGATCCGGATAGAGGAGGCAACCGAAGATGCTCTCGGCACTTACACCTGTGTGCCTTATAATGCCCTGGGTACGATGGGCCAGTCTCCCCCTGCCCGACTGGTACTGAAGGTAACTCAAATCCTCGCTCTGCCGCTGGCAGGTTTGCCATGGGTTGTGTTCTCCCGTGCCGAGAAGCGCTCCCGGGGTTGTGCCAGGCATTGGAATCCCCGGCCTGGCGGCGCGGAGGCGTCTTCGAGCTATAGCTAGGCTTTTGTAACGTGGATTTTGTGAGGCGCACGTCACTCGTTCTGCCTTCCTGCTCAGCGGGGATGGGTGGGGTGTTTGGTTTTTTGTTTTTCCAAGGCTGCTTGTTTGGTTGTTAATTCCGTGCGGAAATTCAGGTTTTACGTGGCTTTTCCGAGCGCTTCTCTACGAAGAGAGCTCAAGAAGGGCTCTGTGCCCCCGGACTCGCCCGCTTTTTGACACGGGTTTCAGCACGGGCTGGGCCGCAGCCGGCGCGTGATGAGTATAAGGCTGGGGTGGTTTGAGGAAATATGTCCCTGGGATGGTCTTTTTGCCAACAAAACACTTAGCCCTGCTGACCTGGGCTGGGGTTCACGGGGGATTTGAATAAATGAATGATTTGAGCTCTGGAGATGCTCTGCGTGCTCTTGCTGCCGAGGCGTGCTGGGCTCCCGGTGCAGTTCCTGGTGGGGCTGGGGTGGGAGCTGCTGCCTCTTCCTTCCCCGAACAAAGCATCCCCGTGCTTGCGAGCGGCGGTGATTCACGGCGTCTCGCTGAGGTTCACATGATAACGTGTTGTGTATCATAGACACACACATCCGCTAAGTCGGCTGCACAATCAATGAAGTCGGGTTGATGTCTGATGCGACGTGGGTGGGTTTTTTTTCCTGTTTACCTCCTTAAAACTTAAACAAGGTGCCCTAGTGCAGCGGCTCTTCAGAGAAAACTTCCCTCGGGGTGTATAATTTGGTGTACCACAGAGCTTCCTTAGCTCTCTGCCGAGGCTTTCCTTGCAACGCCTCAACTTCACCCAAACCGATGATTCATTTGTTTTGGGAAAGGGCTGGTTTCAGCGGTGGGGGGCCGGTGGGGGTTGGCACGGGCTGACGCTCCTTGCCTTTTCCCTTGGCTGCAGGACCCCCCCTATTTCACGGTGCTACCAGGCTGGGAGTACAGACAGGAGGCAGGGAGGGAGCTGTTGATTCCTTGCGCTGCTGCCGGAGACCCCTTTCCCATCATCGCCTGGAGAAAGGTACCCGGCCTGCCAGACAAATCTGCAGTGCCTTTGGCTTTTGGTGAATATTGCAGACAGAGAAGCCACACTCTGTCCCGGTAAGAACAACCTGCAGGTACAGCTGCTTCGTTTTGGGCTGAGCCACTGCCGTCCTGTCCCGCAGGTGGGTGGGGGAAGCCCGGCTGGTGGCCACCGAGTACTTCAATCCCGTGAAACCGCTGCGGCAGCATCTGCAAAGCTGAGCACTGCCCCCGCCCCGGCCCCTCTCCTCTTCCTCACCGGTGCTGCCTGCAGGGCACCCTCCTCCTTGCCTGCCTGCGTGGTGGTCACCGGCAGGACATGGCAGCCCCGGCAATGCCGTTGGCATTGGACCTCCCGTGGGACGTGCCGCCGGAGCATGTCCGGGGTGCGGAGGGTCTCTTGGCTGTGTTTCGGCAAGGGGCGGGACTGGCCAGCAGCTGCTTTGCTGCTCCGTGGCTTGGAAGACCCTGGGAAGAAGCTGTTTTAACGATGCTGGACTGGACGTAATAGTTTCAGCCTGTCACTTTCTGTAGAGCAGGGGAGGATCCGGTGTGGTGGCACAGCCTGGGAGCAACCAGGGCTTTCCAGTCCTCCTCCAGCCTTCCCTTCGCTTCCCACCTTCACTGCTCCTGTAGGAAAGCCACCATGCAGGGGACCTCCTGGGCTCTCTGTCACCCGGTCAGGATCCTTTCTCCAAACCTCGTGTCCCCTTCTTAGGGCTCCTGAGAGCGAGCGGGGTCCCTGTGTCACCCAGTGGGCACTGTCCTTGCACTGTGAGATGCTGGATCTCTTGGAGTTCCTTTTACCAGCACGAGGAGGACCATAGCTTGCATGGATTGCAAGTGACCTACCTAAAACTTGTTGGCCGTTTAGTCTTTTTCTCCATCTTATTTTTCTTTTACCCCCTCCCCGCCGTTATTCAGGTTTCTTTTCAACCCCTCTTGTGCCTTCTGGTGGTCCTCCTCGTGTCATGACTGTGGGCTTATCCCCTCGGACTCCGTCTGGGGCTGGCTTGGGCTGGGCTCAGTTTCCTAATGGCAGAAGCAAGCTCCCTCGCTCCCCGTCAGCCCACCAGCGCTGGCCAGTCTCTTGAAGGGCTCCTGAAGACTTGGACTTGGCACTGATAACCCCACGTGCCCGTCCACTCAGCTGCTCAACCCGCATGGCATTGAACCGTGGGTCCCGGTGTCAATCGGCAGAGGAAGCGCCGAAGAGGACTCAGGACGACGCGGGAATTTGCCCGGCTTTGGCTGATGGGCATTGACATGAGTTATTACAAGTTGCATTTTTCCTGCTCAGCGTGAGAGCTCCTGGGCACCTCCGTGCACCCCGTCCTCCCGCGTCCCTGTGGGGTCCTTGCTGCCCAAACCTCTGACGGGAAGGGTCCTGCCTCTCCTCTGCCGCTGGCCGAGGGACAGTCTGGGCATCTCCTGGGGCAGGCGGTGCCTTCTCCAGCCGGGGCGGGTGTTTGCTGGGGGTGGCTGGTGCACCATCCTCTGCAGCATCTTCAGCTGTGGATGCTGGAGGTTGAGCCCCGACCCCTGTCCTGGTGCAGGGCTCGGTGTCCGTGCGAGTGCCGTGGGGTTTTCCGCTTGTGTGTGAGTGCTGAGCACCAGCCTCCCTGACGCATGCCTCTCGCATTGCCCTGCTAGGTCCTCTCGAAAACGGGGGAACCGGCTGCCTTGCCACGACCGGAGAGACCAGATCCCTTGCTGGTGGCCGGCGGTGTCCCCTGGGCCACACAGGTAGCTTAGTGACCCTGCTGCCGCCTCGCCCTGCCCCGCAACCCGCTTCTGAGTCGTGTTTTTTCTGTCTTTGCCCGGCTCCACCCCATCCCCGCTCCTTGCCCAAGGTAGGGAAGCCCAGCAGGAGCAAGCACAACACGCTGCCCGGCGGCACCCTGCAGATCCGCTCCCTCGGCAAGGACGACCACGGCGAGTGGGAGTGCATCGCCACCAACGTCGTCGCAAGCATTACTGCCAGCACCCACCTCACCGTCGTAGGTACGGGCAGGGCAGGGGACGACAGGGTCCCTCGGGGGACGGCCGGTGGCGGGTCCCTGGGTGGGGTCCCCCAGGCGGCGTGCCGGTGATTCGGGGGTGCCCCCCATGAAAAGCAGTGTCTCCTTTAAGCCTGACGTAGCAGTGGTGCTGCCTTTTTCTCTGCTGTTATCTTGGCCACCTGTGGACACAGCTGTCCTGCTGCTATTTCTAGCAGAAATTCCAGGTGGCCTTTGGTTGGGTGAGTCCTCTCCGGTCAGGGCAGGGAGCAGACCCCTTCCGGCCCCTTTGCCGCCCAACGCGTGGTCATGCTCCCCTTCAACCCCCTCCCTCTCTCTCCGCAGGCACAAGCCCTCACGCCCCGACCAGCGTGCACGTTGTGGTCGCCATGACCTCAGCCAACGTCTCCTGGGAGCCTGGCTACGACGGTGGATACGAGCAGACTTTCTCAGTTTGGTACGGCCCTCTGTGAGTCATCCTGGCATGCTTTGCTCTCTGCTTCTTTTCCTTCCTAGCCGACCCGAGCTTTGAGCAGCTGGGGGGGTGGGGGGGAGGAGGAGGGTGGTGAGGGCGACGTGCCCCGGCTCCGGTGCCTGTGGGCATTACAGGGCTGAGCTGCTGTTTGGTGCCTCGGAGTGATGGGTGGTGGTGGTGGGATCGTGTAGGTCTTGTGTTTCATCTCCCTTCTGTGCTCGCCAGTACCTCCCTCCACCCCAGCCGGTTTTACTCTGCTGGTGGTGCAAGGGAGACACTTTGCATTCATGTAACTTTGCCTCCGGCATCTAATTTCAAGATAAACTGTTTATGAAGCTTAACAGCCAGGGAGAGGATGGCAAACGCAACCTTTATAGAGTGCGTCCTGGAAGAGCTGTGACTAAGCAGAAATGATCTTTCCTTGCTCTGCGGCTCCCTGGGAGGTGGTTAAATCCCGGCTGAGCTTGCGACCAGCCGCCGCGAGATGCCGGCCGGGTCTGAGCCTCGTGGGGCTTTGCTCCCGTCGCTCCCGTGCCAGCCTGCCCTACCCGGTATCCCAAGCCGGTGGGTGCATCCTTCCTTCCCGCAACGGGGCCGGGCTCAGCCCTGCCGGCTTTTCCCCGGGGCAGGAGAGGGCGAAACGTAGCTGTGGTGAGGTCGGGGTTTTCTTTGGGCTCTGCACTTGTTCTCGCCTTCCTCTTCTTGAAGAGCCGTCCTTGGAAACGTGGAGGGGATGGTGCCTTCCCTTCCCCATTCCGGGGCTGGCCTTCTTCAGCCTTTCTTCTCGCTCTCTTTTTCCTTCCTTGCCTTAATTTGCCCCGATGGAGACTGCTGATAGAGTGGAGATAGGGTAGAGGCTGCCCCTAATGATTTCTGCTCCGTTCCAGCCCGAGGCCGGGCACTCGCGAGGTGGGGCTGGGCAGTCTGTCAGGAGAGGGAAAGAAGAAGAAACGAGGGGGAGAAAAATGCGGGAGCGAGCAGCACGGTGCAGGCTTTGCTGTGATGAAGCCATCCTTGGGAAAGGAGTGGTTAAACCTCTCCGCTCTGGAGACGCGGCTCACTTTGGAGGGAGGTGGCAGCTGCTGCTGCTGCTGACAGGTTCCTGCCTCCGAGGCTCCTCCAGACCCCGTGCTGAGGGAGAGCAGCCAGCAGCAGGGAAGGGCGTTTGTGCCAAGCTCGCCTTATGGAATTCACAGGGTGCTGGGGGTGGTCCTGGGATAGGGAGGCAGAGACCAGTCTTGCCCTGACTGTGGGGTGTGGGCCCTGGGGGCTGTGCTGCTCCCTGGAACTGGGGAGCCTGGGAGAGGTGGATGGTGCTGGATCATCTAGTGCCTGTGCGGAGCGCTGGCCAGCTGGAGGGCACGCGTTTTCCTCCCTGCTGTGGCTACGGGATGCTCGAGCAAAAAATGGCTTCGCCTCCCGCGGAGTCCACTCTCTCCTCCTGCTTCTGCGGCTGTTGAGGCTGGAAATGCAAACCCCGCTCCCCAGGGACAGCCAAGGCCACCGCAGCATCCCGCCTGCGTACGCGCTCTCCTTCGGCGAAGGCGGGCCGCCGTGCCCGCGGGCGATTTAGCGCCGCCTTTACCCTCCGCTCTCCCCACCCTCGCCGTTGCGCGCCTGCCCGCAGCGGGGCTGGGGAGAAGGGATGGCGAGGGCGGTGGGGTTAAACGCTGCGGGGAAACCCGCTCGGGGGCGATGGGCTGCGCCGCTGCCCTCCATGCCTCCACTGTGGCGGTGGGGGATCCTGGGAGCTGTAGTCCCAGCCGGAGCCGTGGCGACACGCAGGCTTTCCTGGCCACAGCCGCGCAGTGTGGCGGAGGCACGCTGCGCATGCATGGCTCTCCACCGGCTCGCTTGTTTCCATAGCTTGCTGCTGCTGCTCCCGCCTCGCCTTTTGCTCCCGTTACAGCGGCATTATTTGTCTTTGCTTCATCTCTTACTTTTCTGCTCAGTGGATTTACCCGGCCGTATGCCGGTGGCTGCAGATATGCCCACTGCTCTATGCAGAATAGACCTTCTGCACTAATCCTTCCCAAATCCTCTGCGGACGCCACCGAAACCTGCGGCTGAGGACTGGGATTCCCTCGAGCATCTCTGCCACGAGCGCTGATAACTCGCAATATTGTTGCAGCACGGTGACGCTGCTTCGGGACACGGGGCTCTTTCACGGTGGCGCTTCCCGGCAGGGTTATGGCTTGTGGAGGTGGCTGCAGGCTCCTGTGTGCTGGGGGTCGCACTGGGACGGCTCCGGGAGCTTTTTTCGGCTCTGGGTTTATGTGTTAGACCCCTCGGGAAAGGCTGTGTCCTGTGCTCCCTGTAAGTGCCTCCGCTGCACTGCCAAACCCCCTGAGTTATGCCATGGGTGGTGTTGGCAGCTTCTGGCTTGTGCAAATGTGGCAAAAATGGTGATTTAGTTAAATGCCTCTTGTGGGATTGTATGTACGGGGCTACAGCTGAGGGAGCTCTGGTGCTATTGAGGTATGAATGTGGGAGCAGGGCCCATCTCCTGCTCCAGCCGCCACCTTTGCAGCACTCACAGGAGTAAAAATGTCCCAGCTTCTTCTACATGCCCATGGGAATGTGGTGGAGATAACCTCGGAGCAGGGCTGTGGGCACCACTTTTGTCCCTGGCCCTGCCCGGAGGGCACAGGCGGCGCACAGCAAGAGGGGGAGGGCTGGTGGCCACATCCGTATGAGCCAGGGAATTGTGGCGTGGCACAATGGGACGGTGCCCTGTGCCTGGCGGTCCTCGTGTTAGGCCAGCTCGTGGGTGGCGAGTGGCTGCCCCATGTCCATACACATCGCTGCTGTCAAACCAAACCATCGCTCGGGAAAGCTCCATTTTCGCTCGAGAAGTTAATGCTGCCTCTTTGTTTCCGCCTGTCGACGGCGCCTTCCCTGAGGATGCCCCCTTTTCTCTCGGCAGGATGAAGAGAGCTCAGTTTGGTCCCCACGACTGGCTGTCTCTCCCTGTGCCAGCTGGTTCCAGTTGGCTAGTGGTGGATACTTTGGAACCGGAGACTGCGTACCAGTTCAGTGTCTTGGCTCAAAACAAGCTGGGTACCAGCTCCTTCAGTGAGGTGGTCACTGTGAACACTCTAGGTAGGTCCTCCATGGGCACGAGGGGGGGAGGGAAGGGGTTCAGGAGGTCTGTGGGGACAAGTAGCCCTTTGCCTTGGTCCATGTGCCCTATCTGCTGGGGACAGAGGTGGTGATCAGCAGCGGTAGATTCCAGCTGCGTAGAGGATAGTTTGTGGAGGGTCCCGGGTGAAGCTTGTAGACTTTGCTGGGCACGTGAGGCTCCTGAAAGCTTGTCGTACGAGACGGCGTGGGAGAGCTGTGCTGTGCCAGTCACCTTTCAGATCTTCCTTAAGTTCAGCTGGGGTCAGGAGGTATTAATAGAGCACAAAATCACTTGTGTGCGCCTCAGCGCGGGAGCTATCACAAAGGGCCTCGTGCTGGTTCCTGCCTCAGGGCTGTCTCAGGCAGAGGTGGGAGGAAGCAGGAGGTTTTCTTGTGCTGTGCCCCTTTTGTTGGAGTCACTGCATCGTTAGTCCCCTGCTTTTTGGAAAGATGCTTTTGGATCTCTAAGATAAGAGAGCTCGTACCCAAGATGTGCCCTAAACTCCTGGAAGGTGGGACCTGCCATGATGGTCTGTCAGTCTGTCAGCCCCCAGTGGGGGATGTGTGGGAGAGCATCCTCTGTGCTTCCCCTTGCCCTGTCTCAAAAGTGTCCCTGTCCCTTCTGCTGTGTCTCCAGCATTCCCTGTAACAACTCCAGAGCCTCTGGTGTTGGTTACCCCACCGAGGTGCCTAACAGCCAACCGGACACAGCAAGGCGTCCTCCTGTCGTGGCTTCCTCCCGCTAACCACAGCTTCCCCATCGACCGCTACATCATGGAATTCCGCGTCGCGGAGAGGTGGGAGATCTTGGACGATGGCATCCCGGGGACCGAGAGCGAGTTTTTTGCCAAGGACTTGTCACAGGTAAGCAGGGGCTGCCCAGGCTGTACCTCTGGTGTTGCACCATCTGCTGCAGCTCCCGGGAAGCTCTCGGGGTGGCTCGGTCCCCCTGCTGGGGCTCTTCAAGGAGCTGGGCAGGGTTGAAGGCCACGGTGGGGGACCTGACGGATGTGCTTGGTGTTTCAGGACACCTGGTACGAGTTCCGTGTCCTGGCAGTCATGCAGGATCTCATCAGCGAACCCAGCAACGTTGCTGGCGTGTCCAGTACAGGTAAGGGGTGGCTCCTTCTACCCCCTGAGCTGCGGGAGCGTCTCTGCTTCCGCAGGCACTTGCGTCATGCGTCACTACTGGCTTACGACAGGGATGGCTGGTTTTGTGCTTTTGCCCGAGGCGCTCGGGCTGCGAGCCGGGCTGATGGGCGCGTGGTTAGGATCGGCGGCCCGGGCACGCCGCTGGCTCTGTGCCATCCCGTCAATGCCGCTCGGAGCGGGCGAGGACAAAACCGCCCCGTTTAGTCCTTCCTGCGGAGCGCAGTGGTGTCAGGCGTCCGCTGGTGCGGAGTGGCAGCACGTCACGCCTCTGCGGGGTGCCCGGAGAACAGAGCTCCGACCGGGCACCGCGCAGCCTGGAAACGGGAATGAAAGGTGCAGAGGGGGAAATGTAGTACTGCAGTGCAGAGTCCGAGGGAAAGAGAGAAGAAAAAAAAAAAAAAGCTTTGCAACGGGAGACTGCAACATGCTGCAGCTCATGCACGTACCCTGCATCCCGGTCCAGCCCGGAGGATGCTCCTCGAGCAAGGGAGAGGCGAGGGCACAGATTGCAATGGGGAAGGCAAAGGCAGCAGGAGGAGATGGGGCTGCGGCGAACCCTTCTTTAATGGCTCGCAGAAGAGCCAAGGAGCCACCCAGTTCTGCTGCGTGCAGGAATGCAGCAGTCTCTCTCTGCCCCCAAGTGGTGCCGGCGCCGTGCAGAGCGCCTGCCTGCTGCAGCCCGCCCGCGTGCCTGCCCTGGCTCCCCTCACCCAATTTTTCTGGTGGGTTTTGGCAGTGCTCGCAGGGTGCGCGTGCTCCCTGGCCCCAGGCAGCTGCCCTCCTAGGGGGAAAGCTGGTGCCTCCCGGCAGGAGCGCCGCTGTGTGCGGGGTCTGCATCCGCAAACGGCCGCAGCTGAGGTCTGCTGGTGGTTCGGATGTGCCTCGGGGTTGGTGAAGGGGCGTCGCGAGGGTCCGGAGCCCGGTTTTCATTGCAAAGCTGCTACAAAGCACTGGCGAAGAGGGTAAAATCCCTTGTGAATGCTGCGGCGGGTTTTTCAGCCAGGAGATAACTGTAGGTTTGGCGCAGCTGCGTGCGCTTTTACATAAATGTGTATTTGTGGGGCATAGCGGCGTCTTCCCTGGGTGTCCATCAGCGAGGGCGAAAAGGTTTATCGGGTGCGAGGTCCCTAAATCCCTTGGCAGTGACCTGCAGCAGCGCTGACTGCTCTTCCCAGGTGGGCTGGGTTGGAAGCAGGGTCTTTGCTTAGAGTTTATCATTCCTGGTACCAGGCAGGGGTGTGTGCATAACACCTGATTGTTGTATTTTTTTCCCCCAGACGTATTCCCTCAGCCTGACCTGACAGACGAGGGTCTAGCCCGCCCAGTGCTGGCTGGCATCGTTGCCACCATCTGCTTCCTGGCTGCTGCCATCCTCTTCAGCACACTCGCCGCCTGCTTCGTCAACAAGCAACGCAAACGCAAGCTCAAGCGCAAGAAAGGTGAGCCCGTGTGCCTCCTTCCCTCCCTCCCTCCTGTCTCCTCCTCGTTTCTCCTCCCTGGTTGTGTTGTGGTGGTAACCTTCTTCCCTGTCTGTCTCTTCTTCCGTCCGTGCGCGTCCTCAGGTGAAACCCTGACTTCATCCCTCGTCTGTGCCTGAAAGCGCCCGTGGTCGGGAGCGGGAGAGGCAGGGTGGGTGAAGAGGCGACAGAGAAACTAGCCTGGGATTTCCGAGGCAGCGCTCTCGCGTGGTGATAACTCCTAGAGCCGGGGGGTTTTAGGGCTGGGGTGTCCTCTGGGGAAGAGATGGGGGGACACCGCTCACCTCCTCGAGGTCCCCCTGCAGCTGGGCTCTCCAGCTGCTTCCCACCCAGCTCTGCCCAACCCGGAGCGGGCAGTGCCCGACGGCCACGCTTAGGCTAGAGAAGACCCCTGCAAAAGAGACCCTGCTGCTCTGCTTCCCAAAAACTGGGGCTGCAGCCGCCATGCAGGAGTGGCTGGTAGGGACAAGGGCGGCTGGGGAGCCGGAGAGGGCAGGGGAATGGCTCCTTCTCCAGCCCTAGGAGACTGCGGCAGCAGGACGGGCAGGACCCTGTGACGGGAGCTGTTTGTTGTCAGCAACCATTAAAGCACTGGAGCAATGAAACCTTGGCCTCTTGTTGAGCGTCTTTTGTTGTCTTGATGTTGAGTTTGTCTTGTCTCTGTCGTGTTGCGCCTCCTTAGCGTTCTCTCTTCTTTCCCCTTTTTATTCTCTTCCAGACCCTCCTCTCTCGATAACCCACTGCAGGAAGAGTTTGGAGTCCCCGTAAGTATCTGTCTTAGATGCGGCACCAGGCTGGGGGTCTTCAAGGTGTCTCCTACCTACAGTTGTTGCAAGGCTCAAATGGAAATGCCTGACCTTGTTTGGTTGCTTCTGACGAGTTGTTTTGGGTGTTCCCTGCACTTGTGGGAACACAGCGGTTCACGAGAGACAAATGGGCTTTGGAGCAGAAAGCAGCAGGGACAAATACCGCAGACTTTAAGAGACGACTCCGTTGGATCTGTGGACATTGACCAAAGCTGGAGCTTGACCGGTGGAACTCAATTGCACATCCAGCTTGAAGGGGCTCCTTAGGAGAAGGGCTAGCCTGCTGTCCTTCGTTGCAAGCTTGGTGTAGTTTTTGAGTCATTCTCTGTTGGCCCTTGTTTTTCTTGGGAAATTCACAGAATCGTACACCGATGTCTTTCCCCAATGAAGAGTGCCCTGCTGAAGCCTCTTTCCACATGTGCCCAAAGGTGGTGGATCGTGGGGCTGCAGTAGCCACAGCTCCTTGCAGAGCCCACCCAAAGCATGTGTAGCTGCTGATTAGCAGCTGCTGATTAGCAGCGGGAGCGTCTTCCTGATGTCAATGCGAGCGTCTGTGGTAGGGACACCTAATGCTTTCGCTCCTGGACCATTGCAAAATGTCCTGGTGCTGGTGGATCTTAATCTTGCTTTTTTTCGGTTCGTCCACCACACTGAAGTAACTGTGCCTGCACTGTCTCTGTTGGATCTGCTGCCTTTTGCCTTTCAATCCTGTTTGTCCGAGGCTTTCTGGATAGGGATGAGTGAGCTGTTCTGAAGCTCTTTGCCTTTGGAGGCTCTCAGCCTTATGTTTGACTGTTGAGGATGTGGGGAAAAGTTGGTCTGAAATGATCCGTCAGCATCTCCAAGTGAGCTGCTGAGTTCTGCAGGAGAGGATGTTTGCCTGACGTCCCTCCTCTCGGGGGCTTTCCCGGACGTGGGTAGCTCAAGTGAACGTAGGAAACCTTTGAAGGAGTTGGAAGTGAGCTCTGGATCTGTCTTTTGTCCTGCTGGGGCTGTGGAGCTTGTTGCGAGGCGTTGGAGCTTGTTGCAAGGCGTTGGTGTGAGCTGCCTGCCCTGGGGGGGATGCCGAGAGTGCTGAGCTCTGCTCCTGAGGAGCTGGGATGAGGTGTGCTCCTGGTGGTCCTCCCTCGTGCCGTGGCTGGGCACAACTCTGCTGTCCTGGTTAGCTCCCAGCAAATTTCTCCCCGTGGTTCCTCTTTTGAGGGCTGGTAGCATTTCGTTTGCCGGATCTGGCTGGTTCTTCTGGGCGAGAAGACCTTCTTTCCCCTCCGGGTGACCGTCCCCTCTTGGTTTTTCTCCCCTGTGGTCCAGGTTGTCTTCTGGCAAGGTGAGTCCCGAGAGCATCCGCACGCTCCGTCCCCCCTCGGAGTCCTCTGACGACCAGGGCCCGCAGGCCAAGCGGATGCTGAGCCCCACCAAGGAGAAGGAGCTCTCCCTTTACAAGAAGACCAAGCGAGCCATCAGCAGCAAGAAGTACAGCGTCTCCAAGGCGGAGGCCGAAGCCGAGGCCACCACCCCCATCGAGCTCATCAGCCGCGGGCCGGACGGCCGCTTCGTCATGGACCCGGCGGAGATGGAGCCCTCCCTGAAGACGCGGCGGATCGAGGGCTTCCCCTTCGTGGAGGAGACGGACATGTACCCCGAGTTCAGGCAGTCGGACGAGGAGAACGACGACCCCGTCGTCCCCGCTTCCGTCACCGCCCTGAAAGCCCAGCTCACCCCTCTCTCCTCCAGCCAGGAGTCCTACCTTCAGCCACCAGCATACAGCCCCCGGTTCCACCGGGCGCTGGAGGGTCCCGGCGCCCTGCAGGCCACCGGCCAGGCCCGCCCGCCGGCCCCCCGGGCTTTCCACCACCAGTTTTACGGTTACCTCAGCAGCAGCAGCCCCGGGGAGGTGGACCCGCCGCCCTTCTACATGCCAGAAGTCAGCCCGCTGAGCTCCGTCATGTCCTCCCCGCCGCTGCCCGCCGAGGGGCCCTTCGGACACCCCACCATCCCCGAGGAGAACGGGGAGAACGCCTCCAACAGCACGCTGCCCCTGGCCCAGACCCCCACGGGGGGCCGGTCCCCCGAGCCCTGGGGGAGCAGGGCCGAGTTCCCCTTCGGCGGCCTGGAGCCGGCCCCGGCGCCATTCCCCCACCAGCTCCAGCCCTGCGAGGCGGCCGAGGGCTCCCAGCCCGGCACCGGCTGCCTTCCTCGGGGGCCGCCTCCCTCCTCCCTCCAGGTGGTCCCCGCGTCCTACCCGGGCATCCTGCCCTTGGAGGCACCAAAGAGCTGGACCGGCAAGTCACCGGGCAGGGGTCAACCTTCCGTGCCCACCACCACCAAGTGGCAGGACAAACCTATGCAACCCATGGGATGTCAAGGGCAGCTAAGACATACCAGCCAAGGTATGGGCATACCCGTGTTGCCTTACCACGAACCCACCGAGCCCGTCGGCCCCAGCGGCACAAGCACATTCAGCCTGGACACCAGGTGGTACGAGCCCCAACCCCGACCTCGGCCCAGCCCTCGGCAGGTCAGGAGGGCTGAGCCCAGTTTACATCAGGTGGTGCTACAACCTTCGAGGCTTTCTCCTCTGACCCAAAGCCCCCTCAGCTCCCGCAACAGCTCCCCGGAGTTGACCGCCCGCGCCCGCCCCCGGCCGGGGCTCATCCAGCAGGCGGAGGTGTCGGAGATCACCCTGCAGCCCCCCACGGCGGTCAGCTTCTCCCGCAAGTCCACGCCGTCGACGGGATCGCCCGCCCCGAGNGCCCCGAGCAGCCGGGGAGGCAGCCCCAGCTACCGACCCGCCGCCGCCTTCGCCTCCCTGGCCACCGGCTACACCGGCTCCCAGGGCTCCTCCTTGCCCGTGGACACCATGGATGTTTTTGGAGACATCCCCTCTCCCAGGAGGGCTGACGAGGAGATTCTCCAACCGGAGCCGACATCCACCACCACGGTAGCCGCCACGGGGTAAGTGTGTCAGCCCCGTGGTGCCCGTCCCCCTCCCACCCCCAC
>VZSF01000568.1:0-66804 GCA_013398295.1 Chionis minor
ATATTTTCATTAAAGTAGTTTAGAAGAAACTAAACTCATAAGTCTCTTTCTCTCTCCCTCCTCTCTTTGGAGAGGGAGGTAGGGGAGAGCATCTGTCATTCACCCCAGTGGCCAGTCTGGCCCAAACCACGACACCACACAAGACAGCCAAGCTGTCAGGGAAATAAAAGCTTGGAACAACAGCCAGCTGCTGTCAGCTTATCAAGTAATAAGGGAAAAAAAAAAAGTTAGTAGTACAAGCACAGAGGTGTGTTTGTGAGAGAGAGTTTGTATTACTGTTCCCAATGCTGACAAGTATACTGACTGTTAAAAATATTTTCTTTTTCCAAGGGTTACTTCTTAAAAATGCCTGAATGCACCTTTTTGACTAAGTTACCAAAGTTTGTAAAATTTATACAAACCTAGGTCAGGTGCAAAATGTATTACTAGTCATATAATAACAGAGGAAAATTGTCTTTTTGAAGAAGGTTTCAGTTAGGCTTTTTAATCATAAAATTTGTCTAAAGTTGGCCATCTGAAAAGGTACTAGAAATGACAACATGTAATAATTAGGAATGTTATTATTAGGCAATGCAACTGAATTGATGTTTTAAATTTCTAGCAGTTTTGCTATTTCACTTGGATTCAATTGGAGTGAAAGAAAAGCTAATAGCTAACCGCTCCAGAAGTACTGAAGAGCTGTAGCATAAAGCAAGTAGAAAAGTTTCTGGTAGCATCTCTGCAGGGTACTATGTAAGAAATCTGTAAGAGAAAAAAGATGGTTTTTTATCCTCAGTGAATATTGACATATAAATGAAGAATATGTGCTGGAATATTTACTGTAAAATCATCCTAAAGGTCTTCTACAATAAGGTCTAAAATTGTACCGTGAATCTGAAACAGAAATAAGTTTGAAACTCCATGTTTTCATTATTAAGTATTGATAAATTCTAAAAGAGCAAAGAGAAAACAATTTGTGAAAATTGTTTTTCTGAATCAATGTTTTGTATCATACATACTAATTCAGTGGAAGGAAATGCTTGCTAATTTTTTTAGAGGACTTTAAATGGCTGCTTGGAACATCATGAACATGGAATAACTATTCCCTGCTTGTCCTGTTGAGGAACAGGATTACTGACAAAAGTAAAGCAAGTAAGATTTGGGTCAGCGAGCAGAAGCTAAGTATAACCTAGACCACTTGCAGGCTTCAAGATGACAGAAGTCAAGGCATCATCCTGTCAGCAGTGTGGTATCTGTTCCTATGGAGTTGGACAATGCAGAACAGTACTTCTATTCCTTCACTCACTAATGTGATTTCTAATAGAGTCCCTCAGAAAGGACCAATGACACTGACATTGCTTCAGTAGTTATTTAAAGGAAGTGACTTAACTGTATTCAAATTCAGGCCTCACATTGCTGAAAGAAAAACTTTATTTTCCAGCATTTTATGTAGGCTGGTTACATGTTTTTAATTGCTGTAAGAATACTAGAGCTCTATTTTATGGCTGCTTGGAATGCTGAATTCTCCCTGAATACAAATTACAACAACTATTTACAGGTAGGCTTTAGTGCCAACATTTAGCCCTATTCCTCTTGTAATTATAATGTTTCCAGCCTCAGGCTTTCTGGATTGATGCACCCTACCAGAGGACTGTTTCAGTGTAGCTCTTTTCTCTTGATATGCTTTAAATACTAAAATCTTAGATTATCTAAGGATTATCCCCTTTGAGGATCGACAAAGAAGGAGATTTTTTGCTATTGAAAAGAGTTGCTGTTATTTCCTTTCCATAGGAGGATCAACTTGTTGACTTCCTCCCCAAGCCCCCTGAGGATCTGTCTGGATTATCTTTTTAAGTGTCAAAACTGACTTCGTAGCCTAGAAGGACGCTTACTCCTCTTAGTAGCTTTTGCAACTCAGCACCTTACATGGGCAAAGAACTTCTGTGGCTAGAAGGACAGCTAGGGTTTGTTGTAATCCTTTTTTTTTGTTAGCAAATACAACTGAAAAGAGATCTTTTTATATCTCTCCAAACATGAAAAACAGTTTCTTGCCTTACAGCAGTGGTGAAATGCACTCCTTGAAATGAAAGTAGCGTCTATAAAACAGTACTAGCACTACATCAAGTGACCATTCTCTATGAAGTAGCACCATCAAAGAGTGAGTAAATAAGATGCAAGAGTACAAAAAGTCTGATCCCACACTGGGCAGGACACTTGTAATATGCCTTACAAATATGTGTACAGTCACTGTCCCATTAGTGCAGTGTTTGGTAGGGCACCCTAAAATTTCTCCACAATGCTTCTTTTGCTTGATTTGTAAGTGCTTTTCAGCATGCCTTCCTACCACCTGAGTCTGATTCATTAATGAATACTGCTCTTCAAGGTGTTAGTTTTGATTTGCAGGTTTGTCATTTTGTGATCTGTGTAAGAAGGCAGAATTATATTGCAAACCTGAGATGGACAGAGGCGCTTGTTCCATCAAATTGTATTTAAATCTAATTTTTAAGATATGATATAAATTAGTTTACAGATTTACTTTTAAACAGTTTACTGAAGTTATTAAAGGCAGATGAGAAATAGGAATTGGACAGTTTTTCAGAAGACAATATGCTTGGGGGGGAAAGAAAATAACTTTTGCAGTTTAGTCAGTCTGGTGTGCCTTTCAAACTACTGAGGAATACTTTGAAAATCGTATGGACATTAGTACCTTTGCCCACGTCTGTAGATGTGAGGGCTTTTACCTGCATGTGAACAATTTAATATTGTAACTGTTCTTATAATGCAAACTTCTCCAGTAGGATTCTGCTTCTTTTCTTAAAAGATAACTGTTAGGTGGTAAGGCGCTTTTGTCTGAATTTTCTTTGAAGGTGATGATTCTCAGGTGGAACAAGTGGAAGACTTTAGAAAATGTAATCACAGTCATAATCTGAAAATGGATTTGCAAATATGTCTTTCTGTGTATTTGCTGGGAATTTTCACAGGTTCATAGGGAAGGACAAGTTAATCTTGAATCCATTTACCTGTGTACTGAGATCTGTGCACACTTGCAGGGGGACTGTCACATCTGGTGTCTCCTGATAATTCGCAGCTATTCCTTAGTGTGATTCAGAAATCCTGATTTAGCCCAGGAAGCCTGGAGAGAAACCCACAAAGAAATTTCTTCAAAAACAGAAAGGTTCTTTCCGAATAAGCTCAACTGTAAAGGCTTGTGTCAGCATCTCGTATACCTAGTTTGATGGGAGCGGCACGTGGTGTATGATGACTGTGCCTAATGTAGCAGTGTTCACCAGATAACTACTAGTAATTCACTATTCCTGGTCAGGACGGTGAATGTCAGTAATGCTATGGGGAAAGCCAGACTCAGTAGTGGGTGAAGAGAACAACTATCACTGAAACTTTATTAGAGGGCTCTGGCAGCCAGAGTGGTACTTTCAAGTTTCAGACCAGATTCAGGCCACATTTTGAGCTGTCAGCTGTCAGGCTGCCTGTTCTCATTATAACTACATTGGTACCTACCTTAGGGCAGGTGGAGTCTGGAGCATGCAGCCTAGCATCAGGATGGACACACGTTTTCTTTCGTGAAATTATTAGTCTCTTCTTTCCTACTTCCCACAGGCGCATCATGAGCAGTTACAAGCGTTATGTGACATGCAGAAGCTTTGCCCTGTGGAATGGGGAATGCTCTTTCCTCTTTTTGGTATTGATCAGAGGAGAAAGTGTGAATGGATGGGAGTTTTTAGCCAGGAGAGGATTATAAGTGAAATGGGAGAGTCAAAATGGTTGTAGATACCCTCATCAGCATGGTTGTTGTTGAGCCTCCGCCTGGTGAAATGCACAGAGGTGCCTGCGAGCAGAGTGGCGAGCCCTCCCCAGCCGGGTCATAAAATCAGCAAGGACAAATGAAGCGTGGCTTCAAGCAGTGCCCTCTGAGGCATAAGAAAAGGTACTGCATACAGGATTTATTAGTTTCACCTTGGCATATGTGAGTGTCTGTTTTCAGGGAGTGCTAGTGCCAAGCATTCAAAAAGGAAGCAGACTCATGGGAAGCTCTTAAAAAAGCTTAACCTGTGCTGTCCAGTGTGCAGCTGCATTACCCACACCTATAAAGCTCTGACTGGCAGCTGATGGAGGAGATAAGTCATAGTGATGCCCAACAAATGGCACAGCTCAAATACTGGTATGTGACCAGCATTTCAATATTTGTCCTTCATATCTTCAGTGCCCAGGAAAGTGAGGCAGGAGCTGGACAGCACCAAAAAATTCTCATGCAGATGGATGGGGCACCTGCCAGATGCATGCAGAGAGGTCATTTGGTGTCCAGGAGTAGATACAAAAGCCTGGTTGCCTGAAGTAACTCAGTAGATATGGAAGAGGCCAGAATTCATTGGTTACTTACTGGAGTGGCTTCAGCCTCCACGCCTTGAAATACGGTGCTGTTCTGCAGGCCAGATAACCATGGCTAGTGAGAGACTGTGCCCACTTCTTGCTTCTGTGAGCAGATAAAATTATCAAAGGTGAGCATTGTGTGCATAACATATTTTCTTTTTTATTCATTTTCTCCAGGGGGAAAAAAAAAAGTGCTTTTAGGTTCTTTAGAACTGTGGAGTTGTATAGCAGGATAATCTTCTGTTCCCTTCTTTGCCAGGATCATTTTATTTCATATTCAGGGCACAAGACTTTTTCGTCAGGTATATTGGCATATTGATCAGTGTCTGAAGTCAGGGGGCCCACTTTTACCTGTACAATGAATAAAACTAGGGGATGACTCAGCAAAACAGAGATTTGTACTGCAGTCTGCATGGGGTTTTTGTTTAACTATGAACACATAGAAGCTTTACAATTAGATTTGATTTTTTTTTTCATTCCCCTGCCACCTATATTAGTTGACTCTAAATTTGTGAAAGATACCTGGGTATCCTGGTACAACTGTATATAGGGACTCTTACTTTATATAACAATAAGAGTTTTTACCAATGACAAGTACAGGTTGGTTAAAAAAAAAAAACAAACAAAACACTCAAGCATAATCCTAACCACCAAGATGTTTTGAAGTCTGTGCTGCTTCAAAAAATATTTTCCTAAGTCTGTAACTAAAGGTACAGACTGGATTGTTTTGCTAGTTTAGGTGTACATACAAATCTAGTTTGCACATAGAGTACTGAAAAGTAGCAAAACCACTTAGTTGCAGTCTGTAATTTTGTTGACTTTATGATATTAATAATTTCTCAGAATGATCCATCCATCTTGTATTTCATCTGTCTTATCTTTAAATGCTAGCTGTAGCTTATGATAAATGAAGACTGTTTCACTGTCCTCCTAATCTCTCCTGCTAATCACAGTGTGATTCAGGAGCTTACTGAAGGTTTTTAGCTTGAAAACGTGTCCTAGAATTACATACATATATACCTGCTGGCACAACAAGCCTCTATTCAAACTCTGTTCTGATCTCTAGCTAGCTAAAAAAAATGCTAAAGCACAGCATTATGTTTTCAACCGAAGTTTCTAAAATTTACAATCTCAAGCTTCATCCTGGATTTAAGTAATTTGCTCTGCTGAGTTAAATTATTTGAATCAGTGTCCATGGCTTTCACCATTTAGAAGAAAAAAACCCAACCAATGAAATATCAGGTGCATAGCAAATGAGATTAATTAATCAGCCAACACTGTGTTACTCCTCTGCTAATGTAGACCACGTGTGTCTCCTAGGTACCGCTTCAAAGAGTTATCATATCTGGGAGTAAAAGTGATTGTTACAACACAATAAAAGACTCTGCTCAACAAACAAATGACTTAGCTCACGGGGGCCTGGTAATGAGAAAGCTTTACTTCCCTTCCATTCACTTATCAATGAGATATGGTTCACCATAATGTTCAGATTCTTTCTGAGGAGAATGGCAATGAAACTGTGTTATTACCAATATAAATGCTAAATTTGCCTTTTCAATTAAAGGCTCATTCTTTCCAGGTGGGAGCAATAGAGCAAAAATGATGATTAATGGGCTCACAACAGTGCTGTACATAAAATATTCAGTCAAAACCCAAGAGGTGTATGTCCTAAAATGGTTCTGAGAAGCATGTCAATTACCAAAAAAATTTGGATATCTAGCTTAACCCTCTGTAGAATTTCCTAATGTATCTGAGTCAACTAGAAGTCCAGGTCCTGTTTTCAAAAAGTGGTAAGGCATTTAAGAGTTTCAACCTCTTTAAAAGTCAGTGGCAATTTCTAGAAGTGCCATTTCTAGAAACTAGTTTTTTTAAAAACTACAGGGGTTTTTTTTTTGTTTTCACTATCTTCCTGTAAATATTGTCATTTCACCTCAATCATGATAGAATGAATGTCACACCTAATCTAGCATAATTGACTGAATAGAAGAGTACTGAATATGCCAGCTAAGAATTTTGCCTGATGAAATGGAGTAAAAACAAAGAAGCAAAATGAGATAATGCTAGTATCTTTCTCTGGAAAATGTTGAAATAACTGTTACATTTCTTGTATTCAGAGATAGTCTGGAATTTTATCTGCTTGATGAACTAGAGAAAGCATTTCTAGTCTTTGGTTGCAAATTTTGATTGAAGTTACAGACATGCACTAGAGACTGGGAAGTTATTTGGTCTTCTCTGTAAAGCCAGGACCTCTCTATAAAACTGTGTCATATTGGAAAAGACTATTTACCTTGTGCTTTCTCACCTAAAACCCTGTCTCCCTGTTGCCCACCTGCAGTCTTTCTCACCTGGAAGTATCTGAAATTGCGCAAGCTGTGTCCAACAAAATGCATCGTTGCTGTTTCAACCAGGAGCTGCTTGCACTTCTAGACAGGCACGGTTAAAAGTGAGTCTTCCTGGAAGGGCACTGTGCAGGATTAATTTGACAAGGTATTTTGGGTGAACAATCTGGGCATGTAATTAGAGGAGTCCTTCTCTTGTTCCTCTAAATCCTAAGGACAGTATTTCAAGCAGTTATTCCTGTCTCGTTCACTGCTTTTTACAAGTTACACCCAACTAGATCTGTTGAGGTTGTACTGCTTTTCAGATTTGGCTTGTATCTTCTCAACAGTACAGGCAAAACTGAATGTTGCCATCTCAGAGATGAAGGGCTACAGGCATATGACTTCTGTCTTGGAAAGAGAAATGATTGGGGAAAGGGATAGATTAGGGAAGGAGAAGTAGGGGGAAAGCCCAAATTTTTTGGACTTGTTCCCGTTAAAAAAATGGGAAATTGAGCGGGTTAAAACTGTTGCTTTTGGAAGGGGCTGTATATTTTGTCAGCCCAACTTTCCAAATTGTGTTGTAGTCAAGGCAGGGTATGTTGCCCTCTTCCTCAGCGTACAGTCCCCAACAACTGCTATACATACAGGAACATTTTCAGTGTACACAAATACAGTTGATCTCTTGATATAAAGTGCTCTTATTTTGGTAGATACAGATATTTCTACTATATGTACTCTCAATATGTAAAAGTGAGTCCTTACTAACCATGTGCTTTTGAAAATGGGGAGGCTGGGACCTGTTTTCTAAGACAACAGCCAGTATCAAACATAGCCTTCAAGAAAATACTATGGTCTTTTTTCTTTCAAGACTGAGTAATGTGCAAAGACCATTTAATTGGCTTGGTATACATGTGAGACAGTGGTAAATTATCTTAACTTGTTGGCCCAAACACTGCTTAGGGAGATACCACAAGAGATGACAATATTTGATGAATTGTCTTTAGAATCTCCTTCTGTCAGCATTAAGAAAACTTTATTCAGTTATTAAGTTGGACATACTGAGTATGGCTAAGTAGCAAACACAGTGAGATGGCGAAAGAAGAAACACCAAGTAGGAATACTTTTGAGGTCCTGTGGCTACAGCTGGGGGTCATTTCTCTAAAAACCCAAAATCTTTAGGTGCGTATGTTCCCCCCCCCCCCCTTCACATTTATTGAAGTATGAACTATTATGAAAACTTAGGCAAATACATACCTGTGTCCCCTCTGGCAGATACTTCTTCATGCGATTTTAAGCCACTGATTCTGAGATACTGCATTTCTTACTGCTATCTTTGTTCCTTTGGGAAACAACTTACTGTTGCAGAAAAGCTTTCAATACACTTCCTTTTACACATAGTCTTGGATTCTATAATCAGTGAACTTGTCTAGCACTTCTGGCCTCAGAAGCCAGTCCTTGCTGGGAGAAGCGGGAACCAGTGATGCTCATTGAGGAGTTGTGCGAATCAGCAGATGAACAGATGTGTATCAGCTTTTCATTATATAACCTTCAGCTCAAATTATGTAGCGTTTTATTTTGGGGTCACGTCCTTTTCTTACTATGGCTTTTGTATTACATGCTACGGCATTTGGACCTGCTTATGGTACAGAAACAGTGAAGCAGCAAGCCAGGTACTCCCTCCCTGCTTCCGATTCAAGAAGCCAAATTATTTAGCACCAGTATTTTGATTGAGTTATTTCCTGTGAGCACATCTAGTGCTTAGAATTTAAACTTTTTTCTGAGGACGTTTGATGAAACCTTCTTTGAGGAAGTTTTTGCGGTTGTTTTTACTGCTCTAGGCAGTATGCCTGTAAGCAGAACTGCTCCCAAGTGCCTCAACAGCACGCTCAAAGGCTCTGTTGATGGCTTTATTTCTGTGAGCGCCAGCCACTTCACTTCCTTTTGCCACATTCTAAGTACAAAATTTAACAGCAGAAGCATATTACCTGAGTGATTTGAGAACAATTTTTTTTGGTCTCAAAGTTTTGTACATCGGAAAACGTTCCACCAGTCTTCTAGTCAAAATTTAAGTCAGAACTTAAGTAAAGTAAACAGATTATTTTAAAAGGACTATTTCTCTACAGAAGGTATGTGCTCTGCATTACTGCAAGGATTAGTATAAATAATTATTCTGCTGGAGGATTTCTGCTTTATACTTGACCATTTTAGAACTCTTTCTGTAATATCACAGTAGCTCAAAACTAGGTATGATGTAGAAACTTTAGATAAGTCCTGTGCTTGTAAAGCAGAAAATACTGAGATTAAACACTACTGTCCCACTTTAAAAATTAATGCCTGCAATATTACACAAGCACATTTTAGAAAAGTGAACATCTGACAGGTGTCAGGCTTCCCTGAGGAGTCGTCACAGTGATATGAAAATAATTATCTAAAAACCAATGATGAAACAGTCATTTTGACGTGATTCTAACCATTCCACAGAAATAATGTCATGTAAAGAAAAATCAAAGTTACATAAAGCTGAATATAAGAAAGATGGTGTTAACATAACACTGAGATACACCAGCTAAAAATACAACCTTTATGTAAAAAAGAACAATAAAACTGAATATTCAGAACAGACAGAAGTTTAATAAAGACTCTGGACCTCTGTTAAAGAAGATGACTAGCATTTTCACAACCGGAGAGTTAGATTTCCCTAGGATATCCTTTTCTATCCTTACTTTTAGAAATACTTTGAGACAAATATTAAAAAAGCAATACATTAAAAATATTTTGTTTTGAAAACCTGGCATATCCTAGCCAATGTCCTGCTAAAGAACTCCTAAGCGGCTCCTGCTATAAGGCACAATCATAATCAAGTGTATTTAAATTACAATTGGCAAAATACTGTGATGAGGCATGGTAGTTATCACAATTTGCTGTCCTTAATTGTATCTAGTTATTTGTTATTTTTAAAATTTTAGCTGTATGTGTTTTCCACCCGGCTAGTTATGGGTTTTAATGAAAATACACCATAATTTTCCCTCAATAAGTTAACTTCCCCAAGGAATCTCACTGAAATATGCAAATGACCTTTGGGCATAGATTAGATAAGAAAAAACTATGCCAAACATCTATAGTAATATTTCATAAAACTATGAGCTCCTGGTAATAAAATTCTTTTGCAGCCTTCTAGCACTGATGCCTATTTCCCTTACACTTTTTATTGTAGGTGCTATGGTAAAAGATGATTTTGTGAAACTGGTTGCATTCATTAATATTGTCAGAAACAGGTATGTCAAGAATTGTCTTTAGCAAACTGTTATACTATAACAAGTATGAGTGTGCTTTTTGCTATAGAATAATTCCTATACTAACTATAGTATAGTATATTTAGTAAAGTTGTCACTGCAGTAGTTACCTGATAACTACTAAATTCTTCTATCTTCTTAAACTAAGAATTAAAAGAATCTTTTGCTTTTGTGCAACACTGCAAAGCCTAATAGCAGCACTAAGTTGCCTCTGTCTTGACAGGAAGGGCAAAATAGAATAGTTCAGTATTTTTTTGCACATATTCTGATGACCTGCAATGATGCTGTCTCTTGCTTTATGATTTTTAATAGTATGATTTTGCCCCACTAATACTCACAGAGTATTTCCATGAGAATCTGTATGAGGTTTATATTCCTCATGAAACAGATTTTTAGCATGCTTACAAAAGGTATCTGAAAAGATAGTAAATGTCTCTGCTCTAAATCATACATTCAGTCATCTTATAGCCTTCGGGAAAATCTGGCAGAACAGATAAGGCTTGAATCTCCCAGCTATGCAAAATGAACTCTGTTGCATCAGAAGTGAGGAAAAGCGTTGTTCTGCAAAGAAAGCTCCCTTGGCAGCCATCCTTCCTTAAACTCAGATGACTGGTCCAGGGGGATAGTGAAAGACTAGTGATAGGTGTAGACGACAAAATATTAGTGAGATCTCTTGTCAGTTATGGATAGCAATTTAAATCCTCATTTGTTCCACTGCCTTCGTTTTTCAGAAGACTGACTTCAGTTTTCTCAGTGTTTGAGATGGGTGGGAGAGCTCTTAGCCAAGCTTCTTTGAACTCAAAGGCTGAATAAATTGTTTCCCTGCATAGTCCAGCGTGCTCAGATACAGAAATGGGAGAGGCTGTTATGGAGAGCTCACCTGGCCTAGACACCCAGAGGCATCAAAGTTTAGTGATTTTATTGGAGCTCTCCAATACAGGCTGCCCACAGAGGTGGTGGAGTCTCCAACTTCGGAGGCATTCAAAACCCACCTAGACCATCCCGTGCAACCTGCTGTAGGTGGACCTGCTCTGCAGGGGGGTTGGACTAGGTGATTTCCAGAGGTCCCTTCCAACCCCTAACATTCTATGATCCTATGATTCTCTTGGGGGCCTCCTTGTGTCCTTTTCTGTACAGTCACAGGCCTGATGTGAGCATCTTTAGTGAATTTGCACTTTACAACTTCTCTCACTTGCTTGAGTTGGGACCATAACCAAAGTAACATTACATCAGGACAAATCTGTTTGAGTCTTTAGCACTTGTGAGCCTGGTTTTCCTCTCATTTTGACCTACATAATTCCACATGTCAAGGAGGGGGGTGGTGGTGGTGTTGCAAGTCACTTTTACTACATAAGGGAGAGGAGAATAAGACTTAATGGGAAGCTTTGGTGAAATGGATGTTCCATAGCTTGTAGTGCACCTTCGATGGCACGCTGCCTGAAAAAATTCTCAAAATCCGTTGTATCCTTTTGCATACTCTGTCAAATCCTAGCTATTAAATCTATCATCAAGCCGTTTCTTATCTTGCCAAAGGACATCTTGAACTGAAGTCCAGAGAATAGAGCATATAATTAAATCACTAGTGACCAGCTGTCACAACAGCCCCCTCCTCCCCCAAACAGTAATGAAAGGAAGCAAATGAGATGTTGTGATTGAAACTTCTATTCTGACGACATCCCATTGTTGTGCTCTAGCACTGAGCCAAGCAGAACTGAAGAGAAATCATCCTCCTCATTACATTTTCCAAAAGCTTATTAAAAGCACTTGTGTGCTGCTGATATCGCCACTGGAGCTGACTGAAACTTCAGAGATGAAGCCAATATGCTGTTTGAGATAGTGCTAATGTATGCAAAACAGCAAGAAAAAGATACTATCCTAGAAGCCTGAAAAAAACCCCCATAATTTTAGCACACCTGAAGACTCAGACAGAAGTTATTGAGATGTTTGTGATCATCTATATATTGACCATTAATTATGATACAGTATTGACCTTTGTCTTTTGGTCTGTTCGTAGAACAGAACTGATTAATTAAATGACTACATAGCTGGATACCCATATGAAACTAAATACCAGCCACAGATTAGACCTGCTAGAGAATGTAGCTAGAATCCAGACCTACCATCAAACCTTCCCAGTTACGATCCCCTCCTTGTATAACAAAAGAAGCATCCTTCCTGTAATACCTCGCCACATACGTGTTGTTACTGCATAATCACGTAGTCTCTGGAATGCAAGCTAGATAGCTGTTGTCATCTTTATAGAAACATCCTGTAGGTGCACAGGAATGCTTTGATTTGCCCCCCCCCCCCCCCCCCCCCCCCACACAAAACGAACACAAACCACTAAAAACANAGTAGAAAATATGACAGCATCATTTTAGAATAGGGGACCTACACATGAGGTGTAGGCATGTCTTCAGAAAGGCCAGGCTTTTTTTTCTAGCTCTGGGAAAGTCGCCCTGCTGGGAGAGGCTGCATGGCCTTGGAGTAGCCTAAGCCTTCTCAAGCCATAGCTCTGAAACAGGCTTGTATGAGCAAACAGTGGCTCATGAGTGAGAACTTGTATTTCTTTCAGACTTTGAGACGTTTAAAAAGGGGAGAAAGGAAAGGAATGGAGAATAAAGAAGAGGGATTTTTGTCAATTCATGTAGTACCTCCGTCAATTGCTACCTTATTTTTAAAAGGATTGACAATGATAACTTCAACACTACTAAAGCTGAATAAACAAGAAGAAAAAAAAAAGTTGGCAAATCATGTGGCCATTGTTTCTGTTTTGTAGAAGGATTTAAATGTGAAGTTATGTCAAACTTTGATCTTAGGAAAACAAAGAGCTCTTTCATAGCGTTCAAGAAAAATGGTTTGAAATATATATATATAAAACCAGAAACACACATCCTTTCTACTTACATTTTTCTGAGACAGCATATTCTGAAGCATATCCATTATTGAGTCTTCAGACAATGAAGGTAGATTGTTTTTTAATGATTTATGTCAGTTGAATTAGAGATGATTTATCACTGTTTTCTCTAAACCAACTGACTGTAGTATAAGAAAAGAATTCTCTAGCTTTGTTTCTTGTCACAGAAAATTGTGATGGTGTTGAATTCATGGTGTTCAGACCACCATAGTCACTTTGATTTTTGTCTGTGGGGTTTTGGAGTGGAATTAAATCACCGCCTTTCTTCACAAGGATATATACGTGGAGTTTAGCTGAACACATCTGAAACACCGACAACCTGCAAATGCAGGCCACAGAGACCTGAGAACCTTATTCAAAATTTGATAGTAAATAATACTGCATTAATGGGAAAATCCTTCCCCCCCGAAAAGGCAAAACAAAGGGATGAAAAAAAAAAAAGAAAACGATACCTGAGTTCCAGAGTATAAAATACAGACACAAATGGCTTGGTTTCCCCAGTCTGCAGATTATGCTGTTCCGCTCAACCCCTGCTGCTTTTTTTTAAAACCGGAACGGTGCTTACTGTTTGAGAAAATAATTGCAGCGATCTTTATTCGTGAAGCGAGAATTCAATTTCTGCGGAGGAATTTAAATAGCAAGTAAGGATAGTTATCTTTCTGATATTTGATAAATGGAAAAAAGATTTAGTTATCTTGAGGTGAGATTGCTTTTCAGAGAGGATGACATTTATTACCTCAAGGACATATTTCAGAAAATCCCTATCCTTTATCCAGAGGTGATAGTTCTGTTCATCAAAGAAGGTGGCAATTGGGAAAAGAAAAGATTCATTTTATTTTTGTGTGCTTGAGTGGGGGCTGCAATTGGTTTGTTTCTTCAGAGGACATCGGTGGAATAGAGAGTGCATTCTGCAGAGAAGGAAGAATTTATCCAGTGAGACATCTCCCAGCTTCTTTTCAATTCTGTGGTAAACTTCCTGTGCTCTAAACCCTCATCTGTTAATTCCTTAACATCCCATCTATTGAGTAGTCAGCCTGAGAATGAAATCACTTCCTCTCCTCAGCTCCCCAAAAGCCCAGTCATTTCAAGAGCAGCAGAATTAATAACTTTGTTTGGATTTGCGTCCTGTCCACTGCCTCCCCCTCAGTAATCCCAGCTCCCTGTTGTGTCTTCCTTTAACGCTTCTTGGCACACCAGTGCTTTGCCTTGCCATATCTCATGATGTTTCTGTTATTTCTGTCGTTTGTCATGTCAGTGGCCAATCTGGCCCAAACCATGACACCCTCCCCTCCCCATAGGGCACTACTTCAGTTCTCTGCCTTCTCTCAGTCGCCTCTTTCTCATTCCTGAGACCTCTGCCTCAGTCATATAGGGGTGTGGGTTAGATGAAAGAACAGTGGAGTGGATCCAGAACTGGTTAGCAGGTAGGTCTCAGAGGGTTGTGATCAGCGGCGCAGAGTCTAGTTGGAAGCCTGTAACTAGTGGTGTTCCTCAGGGGTCAGTGCTGGGTCCAGTCGTGTTCAATGTATTCATCAATGACCTGGATGAAGGGATGGAGTGTGCCATCAGCAAGTTTGCTGATGACATGAAGCTGGGAGGGGTGGCTGAGACACCAGAAGGCTGCAGTGTTGTTTAGTGTGACCTGGACAGGCTGGAGAGTTGGGCAGAGAGAAACTGTATGAAGTTCAGCAAAACTAAGTGTAGGGTCCTTCACCTAGGGAGGAGTAACCCGATGCACCATTACAGATTGGCGGTTGACCTGCTGGGAAGCAGCTCTGCAGAGAGGGACCTGGGAGTCCTGGTGGACTACAGGATGCCCATGAGCCAGCAGTGTGCCCTTGTGGCCAAGAAGGCCAATGGCATCCTGGGGTGCATCGACAGGAGTGTGGCAAGCAGGTCAAGGGAGGTCATCCTCCCCCTCTACTCTGCCCTGGTGAGACCACAACTTGAGTACTGTGTCCAGTTCTGGGCTCCCCAGTTGAAGAAAGACAGGGAACTGCTGGAGAGGGTGCAGCGAAGGGCCATGAAGATGAGTAGGGGGCTGGAGCATCTTTCTGATGAGGAAAGGCTGGGGGACTTGGGTCTTTTTAGTCTAGAGAAGAGAAGGTTGAGGGGGGGATCTCATCAATGTTTACAAGTACTTAAAGGGAGGGTGCCAGGAGAAGGGGGCCAGTCTTTTTTCAGTAGTACCCAGTGATAGGGGCACTGGATATAAAATCGAATATAGGAAATTCCATCTTAACACGAGGAGGAACTTCTTTACTTTGAGGGTGGCAGAGCACTGGAACAGGCTGCCCAGAGAGGTGATGGAGTCTCTGACTCTGGAAACATTCAAAACCTGCCTGGACGCCATCCTGTGCAACCTGCTGTAGGTGGACCTGCTCTGGCAGGAGGGTTGGACCTGACAAACTCTAGAGGTCCCTTCCAACCCTTAACTTTCTGTGATTCTGTGATTTATTGAAATTGGCCAAGAGTAAAAAAATTATAGGAGAAAGCTGACAGTTGGATAAATAGTGCCATTATATAACCCTCCCCCTTCATTAGAGAATCAGCCTAAAAACACAGGAAAAAACCCCCTTTCTTAGTGGAAGGACTTGCTCCATTTGTATGTAGCATGAAATCAAGTTGATATGTTTTCAAGGTGTGTGTCGATACAGCAGAGTAGACTATCATCCTGTCGTTTTAAAGGGATGCTGCCTGCCTACATGGTCTTCTGCAGGCTAACAATAAGCCCTTTGAATGTAGACCTACCGACTTTGTTATACCTTGGGAGACATGCCTCAGGGCTTTCTAGAAGACAACTTTTAGCTTCCTGTGATACCTAGAAAAGCTGGAAGAGATGTATACTAACTCATGAATGATCCTGGTTTATCCTAATTCCAAGGCCGGTGTTGCTTAGTTTTGGGGGCTGGCTAGCCTCTGCATGATCTTCATCTGAGGAGAGGTTGCTGTCCCGCTCTGCTGAATACCTTTTCTGTAGCCAAATTTGCTGCCTTCAGCACGTTTGATCTGTTAGCAGGCATCAGTCTAGCTTGCACAACCTATGTGCCTGCCCTGGTGTCCCCAAGGCTTGCTGCTCTTGCACGTGTGACAGTGGCTTCTTGCCATGGAAACAGAGTGAACATGTCCCAGAACCAACAAGAGCCATCTTCTGACTTGAGTTTCTGCTGGGGATGAGCAGTGGTGAAGCTACCTTAGCAGCCTTGCTACAGTTTGAGAAAGTATAATAAACCATATGTGTAGAAATAAGGAAGGTTAATTGTGGGAAGGGTAGCTAATCAAAGACACCTTTGTAAACAGCCATTCTAAGAGAGATGGGGCAAAGTGAATAACGCCAGATGGACCATTTCTGGACAAACTGCTTGTCAGTTCTCAGTGACAAATGTTCATAGGGTAGATGTGCAAGGAAGGACCTTTGTCTTCCTCACTAAGTTATAAACTTGTGTGGCTTGACAGGGTAAAAAGAAAGAACGTGTTTTTTCAGTCCTCTCTCTTAAGAATGAAGGACTCTTAAGCCTGTTTTAAAACTAATAGTGAAGCTAACCACTTGTCCAGATGTACTTAAAAATGATCCAAAAAAATATTTGAGATTATTCCGGAGTTCCAAATGACTTACCTGATCTTTTTCTTTACAAATATTTTGTCAGTGTAGATTTAGTCTGGTTAATACTCACTGATTTTTTTACTCTAACTCTTTTGCTTGCGTTTCAATATTGTGAATAATTTTATGCTGCAAAGAACTCTCTTGGCAATATTATATGCTTATCTAAAATGTACTCTTTTTCTAGTTTGGATATTACATAATTTAATAAGATGTTACAAAAACTGACTTCAAGATTTCAATAAGCTATTTCCTATTTGAGAAAAAACAATATGACCTTATATTTATTTGGCACCTCTGAAAATGATGAGAGTCACTCACGCTGCTCAGTCATAATTTATTTAAAGGCCAGACATTGAATTGGCCTTTTGAATTGTAGGCCAGACATTGTCCTACAATTTCACACACAGAAGCTATTAAATATTCTCCCACTAAAAAATTCTCATTTCAAGTTCTTGGCTGCTGGAAATTATTTCTTCTTGACAAAATGGAAGTAAATTAGATAAGCTTTTGCACAACAAAGATAATTAATAGAAGACATTTACCACATAGGTGGGGATATGTTATGGTTTGGGCTGGACTGGCCACTGAGGCGAATGACAGATGCTCTCCCCTACTTCTCTCTCCAAGGAGAGGAGGGAGAGAGAGAAAAAGAGACTTAAGAGTTTAGAAGAAACTAAACTACTTTAATGAAAATATTAATAAAATAATAAAAAAAAATGAAGTTTGTACAATATATACAAAACCAGTATTGAGCTCCCGGGATGACAATCAAGTCACCAGCAGGAACCAGGGAAGTCTCAGACTGGGCTCAGAAACAGACAGAAACTGGGTTATGGATCTGGATTCAGGAATGCAGGGATCGAGATCAAAGGCAGACGAACAGACAGAGTCCTCCTTGGATGTCAGCCACTGATGAAGTAGTGCTGACCCTTTGATCCCTCAGCTTTTACACTGAGCATGATGCAGATGGGATGGAATACCCTGTTGGTCAGTTTTGGGTCACCTGTCCTGTCCGCTCCTCCCTGTGGGTGGGACCCCTCTATGCTTTTCCACTTCCCACCCTCCAACGGGGCAAATAACAAATTTGGCTGCCCTCGGCTGTTACAGCAATAAGTTTAAGCAAGAGCCTCTCTGCATACCACTCCTTGGCATAAACTAGAAACAATCAGGTTTTATCTCTGCTAGAAGTGGACAATTTGCTGAAAAATATGTCATTAATTTCAGAGAGTTCAGTTAGTTAGAAGAGGCTTAGCTGCAAAGTAAAATTACTTAACAGAAAATTGCTTCTGTTTTATCTTCAACCAGGACAGGCTACTAATCATAGAGCAAATAAAAGAATTATATAATGTCACTTGCTTTTTCTGGTATAAATTATCATTGCTCTGCCATATGTCCTCGTCCTGGTTCTGGCAGGAATAGGGTTAATTTCTGTCCCAGATACAGGTATTCCATACTTAGGTGGGAGCCAGGAAGTAGTGGTTTGGAAGTTGCTGCTTGGGTGCGGGCTCCTGCAGCTTCCTGGGACCTTTCAGTGTGCGGTGGGAAGGTAACCTTGTTTGTACACTCCTCCACCAGTGTTATTGTCGCTGTTTTTCTACTTCCTTGCTGCCCTGTTAAACTGTTTTTATCTCAACCCACGAGTTTTGCCTTTTTCTTCTGAGTCTGCCTCACTGCTGTAAGGTCTGAGCAAGCAGCTGCCTGGTTCTTTATCCCTGGCTGAAGCCAAACCATGACAGTCCTTTAGTTATGGTAAAATTCCTTCAGCAGCTTCATTCTCTCTTTTTTTTTTTTTTTNGTATATATTATATAATCTTTCTTACTCTGAAGAGATTATTTAACAGGCAGAGTTTCTTTATTATTTTATGTGGCATTCAGAATATTGGGTGAATGGTTTATAAATAAAGGATAAAACTTTTGCTTGAAGACAATAAAAAGAATGAGTTCTTTCTTACACTACTTTCTATCTATTCTGTCGATGAGGGTAATAGTAATGTCACTGTTTATCCATTAAATCATCACTCTTCCTTTCCCTGTCTATAGTTTCATACTGTTTCCTGTTACCATACTGTCAGAACAAGATCTGTGTAAAAACAACTCGTAAAAGTGGAATACTTTGCATATCTTCAATTGCAAGAGAGGATTTAAAGTATGGTTGTGGGAGAGATTCATTGGGCCCTGCTTTTGATAAGCAGAGGAACCACATCACCCTCTGTGGAGCTGCAAACGATGGATGCAGGCCACCTTTGACCATTCTCCACCACCTCTGCAGCCTCCTCAGGAGTCCTGGGTCAGTGTTTACAGAGATTTGAGGGTGTCACACCCCCAAGTATCTTAAAAAGCCTGGAGATAGTGGCAGCGCAGCATAACTCTTCTCTGTGTTGGAAACCTGATCTACCAGTTCAGGAGCACCACTGTGGGTTCAGCCCCCTCAGTGGGGGCTGAGGGAGGAGGAAGAGTCTGAGAGAGGATGGACAGATTCTTGGGGTACCATCGGCTTAAACCTGTCTGAGACTGGTTACTCCAGGCTCCCTTTCCAGACCACCAGCAGATGCTTCCAGATGATGTCCTCACTCCCCTGAAGGCAGGTATTTTTAAAGGTCTTTCCGCTGACTCTCAAAGAGTCAGCCTGAAGTGACCAGCTCAGATTTAGCGTGAATGTTGTGAGATGAAAATGAAGACAAGTGAATCTCTGCCCTGCCTGGCACTGCATGCTCGTCTCCTTCGCATTTACTTGGAAGTCAGCTGCTTGCAAGTTTTTGGATGGTCGTTTCAGCAAGTTCTGTAGAAAGCATAGCCTTTGGGCATTGTAGTGGCCTTTATTCCTCGTTAGGACTGCATGGATAACGCCACTAATGGGAAGGAAAAAGGAGAGAGCCATGCTTTCTTTGTTAGGAAGGTGATGCCATAAAAACATTAAGTTGTGCTACTGCTCAGAGTTTCATGGGATATATATTTTTAATATTCCTCCTTATTAGAAGAAGAACTTACTAATAATGTAGTAAGTTAGAAATCTGAAATTTATGCACGGTAGGGCAAAGGAAGGTGTCAGAGGCCATTTTTTTACTTTTTTTCTCTTAAGAACAAAGATTAAATTTGGACAAATGTAGGCTGCTACATCACGGAGTTTTACCCTTGAATTTATGAAGTTATCTCTCCACAAGTGGTGACGACTGCCAATACCTTAAGTCTGGCAGCTGTTCTAGTCAGTGAAATTTAGTATCTGGGTTTGGATTTACTGACCATTTCAAATCTGGAGAGAGACCAGGCACTACTTAAAACATTAAAGAGGATACTTGCAACTGTTTATTTTGCAGCTGCTATTTGCAGATTTTACAACTATTTTATCCGTGTTTTCTAAATTCTTAGATGTAAGAATACAAGAATTGTGGAGCTTTTGGCCAAATAATTCCATTTAAGAAACATGCTTTAAATGTCTTCGATGGTTAGCTTATATTTCTCATCAAGTTCAATCATTTAATTTAGTTAATACTTCTTGTTAGCATCTTCCTTTCTGCAGCATTCAGGGAAGTCTAAGAGTGAAAGACAGGAATAGTTAGGTTTGGTTATTGAATATGTCAGTTGCCTTTTATCTTTAAAAAGGTAATGACTTTTTATAAAGACATTATTATGTATATTTTTTGAAAGAGAAAAGCTATATATATCTAGTGAGTTTACTTCAGCTCACATCAGCTTTAGCAGGAAATACTAGTTACTAAGGCTTTCTCTGGGAATATCACTCTGGATTCCTATTTTTTAACATTTTGGTATTTGTTGCTATGATGACTGTGAAGCGTCCTGTTGATCCTCCTTTAAGGTAAAAGTTGGTAAGATCAAAGATAAGGTTATATCTCAGCACAGCTCTTTTTCTCATGTGTGCCCCACAGGGCCCCTTCACCAACTTCACATTTGCTGCTGTCAGAGAAGGAAAAGCACTACTGGCAAGGGGAAAAAAGCTGCAGGAAAAAGGAGCGCACAGATTTACTCCTTGCTGCTGGAGCACTGAATTGATGGCAGTAGCATCATTCCAGTTCCCAGGAAGGAATCAGGGAGGAGAGGAGAAACCAGCAATGGAAAGGGTCTAGGCAAAATGGTCAGCAGAGTGATCTACACGACAGCAGCATCAGAGATGGCCTGGTATTATCATAAAACCTGCACGTGATAATTTTACTTTTTGTTCATTAGTCTATCCCCATGCTCTTTGTCTACCGTAAGTAATAGGAATGACTTGTGCAGCATTTTCCCTTGGTCAGAGTTACATCCATTTTGGAGGTGGCATATATTTAAACTAAAACAATAAAATTATAACTTAAAGGAAATTAGAGGTTTACTGAGTACCAAAAATACATGTACAACAATTTGCTGATGAAAAATCATGCCAGGAAGTCGAAGGCTGCTTTAAGGCTTAGTTGAATTTGACTTCGCCTGGCATTGCTACCCAGGAATATTAATGTTTTCTGTGTTATGGTAGCTGGCGAGATATGGTATGTTGCAACTGCATAGTACTGTGCAGGAAGGCACTGTAAGAGCAGAGACACATTATGTACATTTAAGAAAATGAGGCACTAATATCCTGTTAATGACAGATGATTATGAACAAATGTATTCCCTGCGGCCACGAAGAAAGTCAAGAATGAAAATGAGCAATAATTCTCTAGTTTGCTGTGCCTGCTTAAAAAGGGATCCCAAGAGGAATCTCTCACTATTTCTTCAGCAATGACTAAAGGTACGGTTTTGTCACGAAGGGGCTTTTGGTAGGAGTCAGAGATTTGTCATAATGTAATGCGCTAAAGTCATGTAAATAAAAAAATTGTTTTCACATTAAACAAAGTGATAGTGGCATCATCAGATACAAATAGTCTGCTACAGCAACTGGTGGATGATAACTTCAAATACATTTTCTGTGAGTTTCCATTAATTTTACATGATGTTCTGGGCTTGGCTTGTCAAAGATTGTAACTGAGTGCTTCAAGATCAGCTAAAGGAGACTGGGTATTTAACTGTAGGTATCTTTGAAAATCCTAGTCAGAAAAAATTGTCTCAATATTAGTGAAACACTGCTGTGAAGAATTAATGTATGAAGTAGAGAGGTTGAAAATCAGAGGGAACGTTACTTTTCCAAAAATCACTATAATCTTTCAGTATTTATATGTGCTAATGCATTTTTAATTAAAGTGGCCTTATAATATGAAGTTATTAGGCTATCTGCTTATCAGGAAAGATGTCATGCAGTATTACTAAACCTGGCCAAGGTACGTACCGTGATTGAGCGGTGACAGTATGTGCAAGAGGCCTGAAATCCACTTACAAGCCTCGGCTTAGAAAGCTGGCTGTTTCCGAGTCTCTCTGGGGAGGGAGTCACAAGGTCTAAATGATGTGATGATAGTGTCCTGATTTGAGTGACACAGGACTAATTTCTCTTCTAATGCTTGGGAAAGCTGTATTTGTGTAAGACTCTAGTGTCTGAATTTGTGAAGATACTTACTTCATAGCCATCTGTAGTGTGTGGGTTTCAAGGCCTCAGTGTTTTTGAGCTCACCAGGTGCAGGGATGAGGAGGAGCGAGACTTAGTCACTTGACCCAAGCTGGCCAACAGGATTATTTCATACCATGAACCTCGCATTCAATTTAAATTAGAAAGTTTGCTGCGAAGTTTGCTCCCCCTTGATGGCTCCCCCTTGATGGCGGCAATCCAGAGGACTTCTTGTCTCAGTGCTGGACTCCTGAGTCCTTCCCTTCCTCCCAGAGCCATAGCGCTTGCAGTGTCTGACATTTACTGTCCACTGCTGGGAGTGCTCAGCTTCCTACTGATAGAACGTAGTATAATAATGATAGAAGAGTATAATCCTTGTATAGTATATATGAGTTCTTTAGTGTTGGTACTGTTAATTATCTAGTTCTATCCTATTAAATCTGTTTATCTTTCCACCCTAGGCTTCCTTGTTTTCTTCCTGATTCCCCTTCCTGGGTGGGGGGAGGTCACCGAGTGAGAGAATAATGGTCTAAACTACACTAAATTGTTATGNTATGAGTTCTTTAGTGTTGGTACTGTTAATTATCTAGTTCTATCCTATTAAATCTGTTTATCTTTCCACCCTAGGCTTCCTTGTTTTCTTCCTGATTCCCCTTCCTGGGTGGGGGGAGGTCACCGAGTGAGAGAATAATGGTCTAAACTACACTAAATTGTTATGGGTTTTCTCAAACCATAACAGATAGTCACCTCCTAAACAGCAGCATATAGGTGAAATGGTGGGGTTTTTTTGTAGAGTGCTTGGTTCTCCTCTCCAGTTCTTAAAATAGAGGGTTAAACAAAGCAATACCCCTTACATTAAATTACATTGCAATTAATATGCCAGACTCTGTTTTCCTAAACAGAATGTCTTTGATGTGTAGTTTAATACTAGCTGTTTCAGTTATCATAATGTAACATGTAAAATTGTATATGGTAAGTATCAGTGATAGAATAGAAGAATATGAGCTAGTAAGCTCATATTCACTAGCAAGTGGGGTAAGATTACTGCTATTATAGACAATTTTTCTATTATCATTTCCCTGAAATAATCATTACCTCTGATTTTACATATCTACTCCTCCTCTTTTACATTTGTTTTTATTTTCCTTCTGTATCCACGCAAGGATAATTGAAACAAATCATATGCCTTTGCCACGGTACGTGAATTTGCCATAACATATCTATATTGTGTTGCATGATTAAATTGTTAAGTCACTGGAAAAGGTAGGTTCTTCAGTGGAGGTTCCTTAAACTCTTACAATTTCCCTATTAATGGCAAGAAAGCCATCAAACAACTGCTGCGGTTTTCTCCTACGTAGTATGATGACCAGAGAACATCATGCTGGACTCCTGGTTTTTAACAAGTTGGTGTTTGTTGCTGTGATGACTGAGAAGTGTCCTGTTGATCTCCTTTAAGGTAAATGTTGATGAGGTGACAGAAAAACACAGGCCATGTGTTGTTACTCATCTGTGAGTAGAGTGACCACATGAAAATAATTTCCCCTGTGGGTGATCAGCTAGTGCTGCTGTAATACTGAATCTTCTGGAAGAAGCAGGTAGTTTGTGGTTAAGAAGATAGAAGTGCAGGCCATGGCAAGAGGAGAGATCTGCGTCTTGGACAAGTAGAGAGTTTGTGCGTTTGACTTTGTCATTTTACAACCCCTACCCAAAATGTGGTGGAGAGCTGTTCTTAGGGAAATGCATTACTGATGGCTCTCAAAGAGCCTTAACCTTATGGCTACGGTGCAGGAAGACTTGTGGAAGCTGGTGGGAAGGGTACCCAGTCCGTACTATGAAATGTGTGAGACAAGCCCTGGCTTCCCTGTCAGATTTCAGCGGTTCTCAATGAGCAGTGTGATTTAACACGTGTCACAAGGATTCAGGCATAATGATCCCGCTGCCTAAAGGCTCCTAGAGAAGATTTCCACTGTCTAAAGGGCTCAGTCATATTTTTTATACTGCGTATTGGCTGAAATGACAATTACATGTTAGCTGCTTCTTCCTCCTTCCAACAGTTTCCAGACTGGAAAGTCTGAAATAAAATAACAATCATTTTATGCTTTCTTCTAGAAAGTCATGGCTTTTTCTTCCATGGGATTTAGTAAGCTTCTCTGACATTTCTTTTTTTTTTTTAAATTTTTTTTAAAGTGTGTCTACTAGTCTCTGGAGCATTTCTATGTAATGTCTTTCCATCTTGGTGTCATAAGACCAAAGAAAGTCGTCTCATCTGTATTGTCATTTCCAAAGTTAATGACATAAAGTAGTCATTTTCAAAGGTGTTAAAATATACTCCTAGACAATATTTGACAGAAGATTTCCCCAAAGCACAGAACTTTAAAAACAAACCAAATGTACTGGTATGTATTTTACAAACAATGTATTATATTCATTTATTTGGTATTGTATGCGTAAATAAATATGATAGAGCTGACAAGGAGAACTTGAATGGAGACTTGATCACAATCTCAAGTGTAACAAATACCTATAGCAAAGAAGGACTAAGCTTCCCAAAATGAAAGCTGAGGCATGTTGCAAGCAAAGCCCTTTTTCTGTGTAGTCAATTTAGTTGACTTCAGTATCTTGTATGCAGATTGTCCATTTTCTTTAATAAAAGTCATTGTAGTAAGAAGGGATTCCCTGCAATTGTGAACTTTACATAATGCCTACAGGTTTATCGATAGTTTCCATGTAGCTTTGAGAAAAATTATTAGCTTTTCTGTGTCCATCCTATGCCATTTTTTTCTTATTGTAATTGCCAGCCTCGGTGATCTCTTTGGTAACAGTACCTTATGTTTCATAGCACAATGTATCCAGAATAAAGTGAGTTACTTAATGACATCCTAGACTTCTTCAATCTGACTGTCTCTATGTGTCCCTCTATGTAGTTGTATTTAAAGCAAGTTTTCCATTGAGCAGGTAGTTTCCTCATAACACCTTCAGTAAAAAAATTAGATTATCGTTTTTATTTGGGACGGTGAAATGAGTTAAAAGCCATAATATGACAAGCTGAATCTGAAAGCATACCAGTAATTATAGCTGCTTCTGTTTGCTTTTCCTTATACATACTTTTGGCAAAGCAGCATGGCCTCTTTAGTTTATTACTGTATTCAGACTCAGGATATTCCTTCGTGCACCCAAGTCAATGCGTGGGGCAACTGTAGGAAGTTACTTTTCTCTTTCTGAGCCACTTTCTTCACCTGAAAAGCAAAGATATTGATGTTGACTTCCTTTGAGTAGTGCTTTGTGACCTGCTGGTTGAAAGGACTGCAAGAGCTAGGTATTATAATTACTGCTATTCTTCAAAGACTGTATTTTCTTAGTTTAACCAAAGCAGTGTCGGTAACTGCTAGTTTTACTGTTCTACCTTTTATATTTTATTGCTTTTATTCAGGAAATTAAATATTCTGACATTATCTTCTAATGTAGAAGTCTGGCAGAGATGTTTACTGTCTTAATAGAACAACTAAATGGAAGATTAAAATGCAGATGAGATGAACTGCCTGGCGAGAGCATACTCAATTAATAAACTAGTTTATTACTATAATACTGTAGTCCAGAAACAATTTTAAAAAGTCTATTAGCATACATAAAAGCATTGTTATCTCTGCATTTAAAATAATTCCAGAACGTGTTTGGCAGAAGAGTTGATGTTTGAAAGGTTAGGTGACCTGGGTGAAAATTGTTGGATTTTTTGCTTGCCTATTTGTTTTTTACACTTCTGGATGTACTCATTATTGATATACATGGCTAATACTTGCAGAATCTTCTTGAGGTTGTGGAATCAATTCATATCTTGCAGTAGTTAGTTTCAAAAGTTTATAAGCAAAATGTAAAAAATATTTCCTCTGTGTATGTAATTTTTGAGTTTATTGATAATTTGCTCCTTATTTGTGAAGGGAGAAAATATAAATGCAGCTCCCAGTTTTTCTCTCTCACAATGTAAAGCAAAATGCATACTTTCCTGATGGTCCTCACATGGCTCTGAACTAAAAGTGATACTGCTTCATGGAGTTGTATAGGACTGTTCTCTAGACAACTGTATATACACATTGAGGGTATGTGGTTATTAAAGAATGCATGTTATATATGTATGTTTTTATAGATGTAATTTATACGCAGTATTTATACTGCACAAGAAGGAAAAGCAGGTACCACCTGAAAGCAGATGTAATTCTAGTGTAAGTACCATACCAGAGAGGTGGCAGGCTCCAGTGCCCTCTGAAGCCCATACACATGCCTTATTTAATAATCTTTGTGGCATATGCATTTATGAGATATATATATATATATATAGGGTGACATGAGAAGGCAAGTGTGTTGGTAGCCCAGAGTTTGTAATTGAGGAGCAAACCTTTTCTTTGTTCCTGCCGGTCAGCCAGCAGCCTGGCATGGGGCATCCTGTACCTGGCTGTTGGTGTGATCACACCGGCAGGATCTCAGAGCACGTATCCAGCATTTCTGAGCCAGGGCAATGGGCTGGTGGGTCAGTGAGACACAGCTGGTGGTTGGTGTGCTCCTGGGTCATGGTTTCTGAGGTGTAGCAGCCAGATGATCCCAGACACCATGTTCTGTTGCCCGTGGCATCTCTGTGTGCATGGATGCTCCATCTCCTCTCACCCATCTCCAGCTCATGGGTGCTCAGGAGGACACAGGAGGTTCAGGAGACCGCAGCAGCGTATGCAGGAGTGAGAAATGAGGTGTGATATGGAGCACTCAAAAGAATTTTAGCACAGGGTGCTGCAGGGCCTGAGGTTTAAGTGTCACATCTTGCTGTGCTCCAGGGGAATGAAATCTGGAAATGGACAGGGTAGGGAGAAGGCACTTTGGCCAACAAGTCCGGGGGGGGGGGGGGGNGTGATTGTTTTGGTTCTTAATTGTCCTTTTTATTTTTTAGGGGAGAGGGGGATAAAAGTTCTTGAATTTTAGAAAAGAATAATTCAGATAGATATTTTAGCCATTTCCTGGGGAAGGTTAGTCAATACTAAGGCACTTTGACACGTGAAGGTAGAAAAAGATGGTTTAACCTGAAATTGATGGAGAGATGGCTCCTGATTTCCATTTGTAACTGAGACTCATTTAAAAACCTGAGACGTAGTTGAGATACAGCCAATCCGTAATTATATTAATTAAAATAAAACCACTAACTCATTATTTATCATTTGGTTCTTTCTTGTTTTTCACATACTTTTAGATCAGCTTAGAAATATAGGTAGGAACTGGGCCCAACAAGTACAATTTAATTACTATAATACATCTTTTTTGACACACACAAAAGTAAAGTGGTCAGCAGGCCATTACATTTCCTTTATTTAATAAAATTGCATATAAATGACACAATGAAAAATACTTGCAGGCAAATTCTTTAGGAGGCTGGCAAAGGATGTCAGATGGTGCTGTCAGGTGCACATTTGGATGTCATTAGCTAAAGATACACATATGAAAGGCACTGTATAAAACTAGAGTCCCTTCCATTCCACTTAACTTGCGCTAGATTTTCCCCTGCATTCACAGAATACAGGTAGATAGTGTAATGTTGTGTGGGGCTGCCAAGGAGATTTATTTTCATATTAATAAAATATCATTAGGATTCTAATGCCTCTATACTCCCATCTGTGAGTACATGAAATATTTCAAAATTAATGATATTTACAGTTCCTTTACAGAGTAATCATCTTGGAAATCTCTGGGTTTTTTGTAAAACTTGCTAAGATACTTCTGTACATCTGCATTTGTCCACATGACAATGATAAGAAAAAAAAAAGAGGTGCTTGACAAAGTGGCTGAAACTTAGTGGGGTGAAGGTAGAAGGAGCCATTTGTGCCTTCTCCATTAGGCGTGGCTGGTTTGAAACATAATTTTGAAAGATACAATCCAAACAGCCTGTCAGAGAGATCTGGGCTGTCTATGACAGCAGATGTAACTGGTTTCTTTCCATTATAGAAACCAGGCAGAGGACGTATCACGCAGGGAAACAGGCAGCGTACACAGAAGCTTTCATTTCAGATGTCTTAAGCCCAAGGAGTAATTCATTCTTGGGAACTGATTTTAATCACAGTCAAGGGCAGCTGTCCTGCTGCTCTCATATAGCCTCCTCAAAGCAACATTGTCCCTACACAGAGCCTTGCAACTAAGCATACAGAGACCGTTATGTCAAAGCAATATTTGAATGACTGCTAAAAAGATTGACTTCTTTGAATATCATATGTAGCAGCATATTCTGCAGTTCACGGAATTGAAATTGTTTGTATTTGTTGAAAAAACTAAGACTAAACAAATTTCTAATATATTTAAAAAATATTTTTATCCACCATATGAAATAAATTATTAAAAAATGAGCAACATAGCACATTGTTTTATATGCTAAGAAAGGTACCTGGGCTTTACCTTACAGAGGCTGAAATATGTGCCACTATCAAAGCATAACCCCAAGTTTAGTTAGATCACTAGTGGGGACTGACTTAGCCCAAGTAGCTTAAACCATCTATTTTACATCTAAACCATCTATTTTACCCACAGATTGATGAACATGCACAAGTTTTGATTCACATATCAACTTTTTTTTTTTTTACTCTTTGTACCCCTTCTTCCCCCAAGGAAGCACTAGGATTTATTGCTAAATTGATGAACAGCTGCTTATAAAGTTCAAACAAATCTGGTACAATTTTTCTGCAAATACGTACAGACATACTATATACAAGGCTAAAAACAACCTAACATTAATTTTTTTCAGATTGCTAGATTTTTATATTATGAATGAATCCTACTTCTCATTTTCAGAAGTTTTATTTACTTCTTACTTTGTGTTGAATTACTTTAAGAGGAAAATGGACATCAAATTAAAAACATCAGTAAGCTAATATTGAATAAAAGTTAATGAAATACAATAATTAATATGCAACAAAAAAGAGAAGAGTTATTAGAAAGTGTTTGACACTGAAGACGGTGCTTTATTAAACCATAAAGCTGTGCATATATTGTGTAATTCAAGGTCTTCAGTAGAATTCAGCTTGTTGTATCTACCTCATAACTACCTTTTTAGTGAAAAAAACATGCTCTCAGTTTTTCAGTTTCCATTTTTTTTTTAAACTTTATTTATTGACTGCAAATAAACTAGCTAAGCTAGAAAAAAATCTGAACCTTCAGAAGTGGTTATAAATTCCCTTCAACAAATTCTAGTACTTTTAAAAAAAATCCCTCATTTTGCTAGTCTTTCATTAAAATACAGGCAATAGAGTTAGTAGTGGGCAGGGCTTAAATGTCATTGTAAGCTAGCTTTGTAGTTTATACTGATATAGGACTTGAGATAAGCTCTTATGACGTCAACTAATAGTATAGCTATAATAACTGTAATAATAAAACAGTAAAAGAAAAAATTAGTAATTTAAAAATAATAAGCATTTGGGGTTTTTGGGGGGAATTTAGTAAAGATCAGAGATCTGGAGTGCATCTTTTTTTTTTTTAAGTTTCCATGAGCGTTATCAATTAGTGTTATAGGAATTATTTTATATCAGAACTGTTTTGTTGTAAAAATGGCTAACAGCATTGCAACTGCCAGGCTGTCTTTACATGCCATGGTATGTGACTGATCTAAAGCAAGACAGGTCAGCAAACTCCCTCTCACAGCCTATGCAAGAAGACAGAAATATTACTGATGGTCTTTGCATATATGTATATAACCTGCAAAGTACAGTCAGTTATGCAAAGCCTTCTTGTTGCTAATACTCACATGAAGAGCTCAATACTTATTTTTTATTGAAGGATATATTTTTAACCTGAAAATCTCTTTACCAATCACTCTATGCTGACATATAAGAACTTTTTGAGATGTTTATGGTTTTCATGGCACGTGAACTTTTGACGCTTTAGTTTTAGTCACTGCATGATTTATAAAATACCCTTATGCGTGACCATTCTCTCAAAGACCAGTAAGAGGTTATGTACAAATTTTATTCAGACAGTAGTAATCTTAACAAAAAATATAAGGAAGGTTTTTATTATGGTTGAGACATAGAGTCATTTAAGTTTCAACTGAGAAAGCTGAAATATTATGAACTATTTGTGATTTCAGTTAATAAAATATACAAGCTTTGAAATCCTTTACGTCCATTTTCAAGCCATTGTCTTTGCATATAAAACCCACTTATTTTTTCAGTGTTTATTTTGTTGGCCCTCCAATAAAATAGTTTAAAATGCATCTTTATTCTCTTCACAGGTTTTTAAAGGTAGAATGAGTATTTCCTACAAATGAATACAAATGTCATGGTTTAAACCCAGCCAGCAACTAGGACTGTGAAGCTACTAGTGCAGTTCTTCCCCTTCCCCCAGACGGGTAGGGAGAAGAGGGAGAAAAGAAGGGGAAAAGTAAAGGAAAAAAACTTGTGGGTTGAGATAAAGAGTTTAATAGAAGGATAGTAGAAAAGGAAAATAGCAACAACAACAATAATAATAATGATGACACAAGTCACTCTCACCACCTGGTGAATTGGTACCTTCCCAAGCAGTGATCACAGATTCCACCACCCTCCCCCTCCAGCCAACCCCTGTTTATATACCAAGCATGACATCTCTGGTATGGAACATTCCATTGGACAATTTGTTGTTCTGTCTAGGCTCCTCAGCTTCTATAGGAAGCTGAAAAGAGTCCTTGAAAAGTATAAACATCGGCTAGCAACAACTAAAACAATATGCATTCTTGACATTCCTTTCACAGCAATCATTAGAAAGAAAATTAACTCTTTCTCAACTGAAACCAGGACAATAGTGACAGCTGCAAGTCAACTGGATGCCATTGAAAAGCAGTCATGAAGGCACTGAATGCTTTCCTACAGTGAGGAATCACATGTCCCTGTGGTGTGATTTGTACTAAGAAAATTTTAAGCAGGTTACAGTTCTTTGATATAGACATCTGCAAAAGGGCTATGAAATGCTGAAGTGTCACAGTAGTCTTTTATTTTGGTGATTGTATCTGTTGATCTAGTATATATATTGTGGTACATCAGCCCAGGATGATTTCTCCTGGAGTTTCTCCTCTAGTTTATCATTAGAACTATGTAATTTTTCAAGCTTCACTCTGTTCTGTGGAAAGCCTTTTTTTTTCCCCCTAGCCTCGGCACCACTACAATTATGACTTTCACTGGCTTTTTTTTTTTTTCAGTAGAGACTACTCCTACATCTCATTGCTCTGCAAATTAATACAATTGCAAGAACATTTGTTGCTTCTTATTGTGCCTATCTCTTTATTCTGTATTTTCTCTCCATGTTATGTTTTCTTATTTTGCCTCCCAATTTTCATGCCCAATATTGTTACCTAGAATAAGGGCAGTTTTAAATGACTGGGAAGGACCTGCTTTCTTCACTATAGTAGTTTATCAGTGCTCTGTGGAGATTGTAGAAGAAACCTGAGCTTGAAAACTACTCCATAGGCTTACATTTTATCTGTAGTTTATTCCTGCGTCTGACTGTAGCAAGAACCATTATGTAAATGAAAGATGTTTTAATGCCTTTAAGGACTCACAGAGGATTATAAATAACACCTGTGAAAAAAGATTATTTTGGTAGTTAGATGAGTAAGTCACTAAAGACTGTTCTAACAAACAATTTCTATTGTTCTTAACCTATTCTACCTTAATTTTCTATGGAAGCCTTTGGGTGTTGAACAGGCTATTGGGAGTTCCTTATATCCAGCACAGTCAGCCAACCACACCTCTACTTGTGCTTCTTCTTCTGAGGGCTTAGCAGAGTTTGTTTCTGTGTTCCTGTGGAGATACCCTAGCAATATAGATCCAGTAAGTATGAAGTCCTTGGATCGGTTTTGTACACATACATGTTTATCACTCTGTTGCTAGTTCAGCAGAGCTGGGTTGGGGAACAGGGTTTTAGGATTAAGTTCTCTCTCTCATTCCTAAATGATGGGTGTGGAAACAAAACTCTAATTTCAAAGATTTCTGTTAAGAAAGCCAGCAGTAGCAGAGATAAGACAAACCTAATCTGATGATCTTCGGTCTGTTGGCAGACTCTGCCACCAAGACATTGCCCATTCAGGGAGGACAACCTTCAGTTGATAGATATCTGAGGTAGAAACTAAACCCAAGTTTATTGGTGCCCTGCGGTGTCTAAGGTCCATAGGACAATGCCTATGAACTTCCTGGGATTAGTTTTGAGGCTTGCTCTCTGAGGCTTTGAAAACTCATGTAACATTGCAATAAGTTTTATTTTCACATTAAGAATTCCCAACCTGTGTATATCTCTATAACTTAAGCAGCTATCACCATTGTCTTAACCGAAGAATATATCGTCTTCTAAAACATGACTAGAGTAGGAAATGCCAGACTACCTTTCCAGTAGTTTCCTTTCACTCCTTTCCAGGTCCTCTGGATTAAAAAGTTTGTCAAGCAAGAGAGAGATATCCAAGATCAATTTCTTTTGCTGCAGAATCTTCCTCCTCATCTGTTCGGAAATATAGACTATTTTGGAAGTAATTTCCATTTCACCTGTTGAAGTTACTGAACTTTGTTTGGGTTTCATTTAATGATAGAATTTAATGCAGGGATCTGGAGCTGCGCATTTTCTGTTCTTGATCATAAGGGCTGGATAATCAGACCTGCTCCCAGCTGGGCACCAACTTCTTATCTGCACAATGGAAATACTGAAAAAGAAGAGTGGAAAGGTCAGAAGAGGGTGCCAAGTGCCTGCCAGGAAAGCACAAGGTGTTTGATCCCAATGAGTTGAAGAGAGAATCTATTTCCCGTCACTTCCAGTGTGGTTGCCAAAAGCGGGGCATGTAACGCTGTGTTTTGAGAAAGAGCAGCAGGTTCTCTTATGCTGTATTTAGTCTTGAACAGGTATTTTAATCTTAGTCTGAAAATGCTTACCAGGGCAATTGTGCACAAGAGCATTTTGGTTAAATAAAACCAAACCAAACCAAAAAACCTGTTATACTGTTTTAGATCTCAATCAAGCTTGAATACAAGACTGCACCATGGGCTATTCAACTCCAAGGTGCATAGGAGCAAGTAAAGAAGAGTATTTTTAAGTGGCCAGGAACAATAAGGTTTAAAAATGAAAATCCTCAAATTCTGTCTAGATTGTCTCAATATTTGTTTTTAATGAAAGGGCCTTATTTTTAGTTTGAAAAAGAATCAACTATTCCTTTTCACTGTGCAGATTTGGGAATAAAGAAAGTTAGTCTAAGCCTTGATTGGCAGCAAAAATATCCAATCGAAATTTTATGGATCACTAGTAAATGCAGCTTCAGCCTTCCCCAGAAGCTTGGGGAAATTAAACTGGGCTGTCTGGAGCTCAGTGAGCTAGCTATCTTTTTTCCACTTTCAGACATGAATCGATTGATTTGATGAAAAGTAATTTATTGAGGGGGAAGGGCAACAGGATAGTTTACAGTGCAATGAGATGTGATTTGCCATCCCTAAAATTGCTTTCCTGAAATCTGAAACTCTGCACAGTCCTCTTCTTGGCAGGGCTGTTAGTGGGGCTGCTCTTTGCTTCCCACTGCTTTGGCCCCTCTCAACCTTCTCTCGGTTTGTGATTTTCAGGTCCCTGTTGCGCCTCCTACCCCAGGCCAGATCCTGGCAGCAGCTCGGTCTGCCATTCAGGTCCCTTGGCCACCACTCCCACAGGCAGGCTAGACTGACTGCCTCATCCCGTGCTCGGCGTGCTTGTGGTGTTCCATCTCGCCATCCCGGCTCTTGGCTGCCCTGGGTAAGCTTTGCAGCTGCCTCTTCAGTGAGTATTTCTGCTATCTGAGCAAAAGCCTACACATAGTTCCTTACTAAGAAGGCGCTCCCGAAGCACAGTCTTTCCTGGTCCCTTTTCCCAGGTTACCATCTTTTTAATTTGAGCAGTTCCCTGAGCCAAATTTCAGCAGTCTATTGCCTCAGCCTTGTAAAAAATCTTCACATTTGTGAAATATCCTCCATTTTATATCACAGCTCATTTGTTAACAAAAATGCCTCTGTTGAAACAACATTTTAAAATGTTTTAGGCCTGCCTGTTGGTATCTTTTTACAAATCTGTCTGTATATCGGACGTCAGCTGATTACCATTTATTTTCTCTGGGAGGAGCTTGCTTTCTTAAAGCTTGAGCCACTGAACTTACATTGGTGGAGGAAGTGATGCTATTTTAAATTGTTACTCAATTTTGATGCTTGAGCTGTTCACTGAAAATGGCTTTCAGCTGCCTTCTTTTGTTTAGAAAATATCCAAGATTTCCAGCTTTTTGCTATGGTTAAATTATCTTAACACAGTGGTCTTCACAGCTTGCTTTCAGTAGTTTCTTTTTATTGTATTCATCTAGACTCAATGTTCTTGAACCCATTAATTAAACATATCTATAAGAGTTTGCTTATTTTGAGCCTCAGAATTAGCAAAGATTCTGAGGCTATTTCTGAACCAGGGCTCTCATACATTGTGGAAAAAATACCTCAAACACTGGTACAGAAAACCCTGTTATGTCCCTTAGGCAAACAGTTCAGCTCCTTGAATTGTAACTGATAACAGAAAATTCAGTACTGAGGTGCCGAGTGCATTTTAAAATTTTACTGCTTTATTGTGTTACATACAAAAAATAATATTCCCTTCCCAGCCTAGATGAGAATATAACTGTTTCCAGAGCTTTTCTGTGGACAGAGTTAATCTAGCAAGATTTCTCTCTCATTTCTTCTCATTTCTCTGCCTGTGTTTCTTCTCCCCCCACCACTGCTATCTCAAGAGGTGCCTTAAATTATATTCAGCCTGGGTAAGACAAATAAATGGGGAAAACAAAGAGCAACGTAGTTTGCCTTAATGGAGTTGAGCTGAGAATTTCCTTGGAAATTGTAGTCTGAGGGTTGAGTAAAGGATAAATAGAAGTTGTTACAATTTCAGAGAACAATCATCATATTCCATAACTGAGATAAAAATACTTTTCTAGCAGTACACATCTTCTTAAAAAGGAACGGTGGCATTCCTGTTTTTTGGAAACCATTTAACTCCACTGCATCGTGATAAAAAATTAAGGCTAGATTTCTTTTCTGGTGCCAGGATAAAAACAGAATTTCAGATCGGGTCTTTCCTTTGTAGTATTTTCTTTCACCCTCAAGGACAGGAAGAAGAGATGTAAAAAAGTTAACTTTTTTTCTTTCTCTGTATCTATGACTTTCATACAGTGACCTCTTCTTTAGGGCAGTGACATTAACTGCTTGGGTTTGAGTATCTTTCCTCTTTTTGTCTGTGGCAGTCCTGCAAGATCAGATTCTAAAAAACCTGGCTGTTTTGGAAACAAAAGTTAACACTTCACCCATACGTATTAGTAAACCACAAAAAAAAAATAGTATTTCCTATTCATTATTTAATACATAGAATCTAACATGAAAGACCCAGAAGGCCTTAGTGAAAGTGAGGTCTCCTTGGGACACTGGTAGGTACATGGCAAGTCTGTTCTCAGAGGAGCTTCCAGAAAGGTAAATCAAGAGAGCAAATGAAAGAAAAGAAAAAGAGAGATTTGATGTGACTTGCCCTAGTTTGCAAGAAGGTCACTGAAAGAATTGGGAATAAAACACAACAGTTTTAGGTCACAGGTTGCTACTTTTACAACTGGAGTTAGTTTTTGTAGCTACCTCAAAATACCAATTTCATTGTCAGTGAAACAGGAGAGACAAAACATTCCTAAATAAGAAAAGGCAGACTATCATACAAATGTTAAAAACGTTCAGCTAGATTTATGAAGAATTTGCCATGTAATATAGGCAAGTTCTTTGAAGGGAATTGTATGAATTAGAAGAAGGTTTAAATGTGAAGCAGTTGTAGAAGTGTGATGTGCTTTGAGTCTTACAGGAGGATGATTACAATCTATCAACGGAAACGTATCTTGAAATATCTGGGAAATAAAAGCATCTTTCAGGTTTTCATGGTGTTAATAAGTACCTCTTATGTGTTAAGAAGATGTCTTCAGGCTGCTGAAATTAACATCTGATCTGCTGAAGGGCCTAGATGTTCTGGTTCAAAAGAAGTTCAAAAATATTTGGTATATTGGAGAAGATATTACTGAGAAAGGGAATGGTTGGAAAAAACATGCAAGTTTTATTTTTGTTTCCTTCTGAAGCAGAAAAATCCACTTTTGCTTTGAGATTAGGAATCTTTCCTGATTGGTTGCCACTCACAGTCTTGTATTCCTTTCATCTTATTAACTTTTAACTATTTATTTTGCGATTATAAAAATCCTTTAAATCTAAGCAAAGTGTAATTGAATTATGATATAATGAACTAATCGAGGTAATTTCAGTGCTGCTTCTATTCTCCCTACCTTGCTCCTACATGGTTAGTCATGCTATCAATACTATGAACTGATACTGAAGTGAACAGGATTAGTTTTCAGTTATTTTTCTGGAAACCATGCTTTTACAATATAATAGACATAAATGATAAAATTTTCCTCACCTCTGGGCTCAGAAAGCCAGAGACAATTGTGGAGCGGTTTAGCTATCTGGGTAATACCCATCTTGATATTTAAGACAAAAGTTCTCTTAAGTGGTCATGTTAATTGGTATATTGATACTGTCACATGTGTTTCACAGAAAAGATTCTAATATTCATGTTCTGAGACAGGGAAGATTGGAAAGAATGCCTCCCTCCACTCCCAATAGGTTTTGGTTAAGGCTAAGACCATACCTTCAAAAATTGTCAATGCTTTAACAGTTTAGTTGTTAAATTGCTGAGTTTTCTGATGTTGATTATGAGATTAGTCCCACAGACAGTGTACATAAGGAACACTCCTTGAAACTGCCGAGTCATTTCAGACTGAATAATAATTCATGTGAATTACCTTGAATTAGTTGAAACAGATGTGTTCCTGGTTTTGGCAAAATGAACCTATAAAAAATTAAAATAAGTCAATTACTAGTCAGCTAACTTGATCTATAAATTCCTCTCTAGAGTGATCTAACAAAAGCTCTGGGTGCGGGGTTGGGTTGTATGTTTAGCAGCTAATTTGCATCTTAGCTGGTATTTGCCTTGCTACAGTGGAAGAATAATTGGAAATGTATGCACTGTATTAAATGTGTTGACTGAAGCTGTAAATTGGAGGAGATTGTGTTTGGTATATAAATCTGGAGAGCACTGCCAGGTTTGGTCATAAATATGTAACTTACTGCATTCTATGACAGATAATAAGAAACATGTCAATGAGTGATGAAATGTAGATTTCCAATTATTTTAACAACAATAAACTGCCTTTTTGGGATGTATTTATTACAAATGTTTCCATCATTTCTAGTTGAAAGAATAGGACGGAGAGTGCATAACCGGAGGGGATTCCTGGGTGAATAGCAAATGAATGTGTTCAAAATTCCACTGGGAAAAGGAAGACTTATGTTTGTCTTTTGCAGGAGGAATTAATTCACTTTTGTTGTTTTGTTTCTACTGCTGTTTTGAAAGGAAGAAAGCTGTTTTTTAATGTTTTAATAGAAGGAATTTATGAACCTGGTCTGTCTATGACACTGCAATAAAAACATTCGGAATTATAAAGAATTATCTTTCTGCTATGTTTTAAAACTGTATCAGACTGAAAAGAGGTAAGGGTTGTGTTTCAGGGAGGATGCAAGAAGGATAGTAGTCTCAGTAACAAAGGCAGATACTGACAGTTTTATCATGAGACTACCTAGTTTAACTTTCCTGGGCTCTCTGGGAAATTGTGGGGTTTTGATGTTGCAGAAAACACAGCCACCTCTTAGAGGGGAAAGGAGATTTATGTTAATGAAGATGGGCTATGCGAACATGTGCCTATGTTAAGCTGTATTGCAGTGTCTCATAAAAAAAATTCTGACTTATTACTCAGAATTAAGGTTGGTGCACTAAAGGGGTAAGAGCTTCCTGCTGAGAGACAAGCTGAGAGAGCTTGGGATGCTCTCCTCAAGGTCGGGCCATTCTCTTCATACCATGTCTCTAAAATCCTGGGCTAATTAAGTGTCCCGGTGTCCTCAATAAGCATACCTGGGAGCACGAGGTCGTGTTGAATTTGCTCCTACAAAGGGAAACATGAGGCTCTGTACACTGTTTTCCTTCAGGTATGTTCAGAGGGTGGGGATAACCTAGGTTGCCATGGATTGCGCGAGGATTATGACATCTTTCCCAAAGTATTTCTTTGGTGTTATAACAAACTATAGGTAGTGAATGAAAAAAATGCTTTTATATCTCAGGAGACTGGGGGAAGCATTATTACCTTACTTATATTGTTAGTACAGTAGGAGTATTGCTGTAGAGGAAGGATAACCTGGCTGTCATGGGAGAGAATTCATCAACATTTAGAAGCCTTATTCTAGATTTCTTTTCAAGTTGGAAGCAACAGCAACCAAGCCTGACAAGACTTTGGCACCCTCTCTTTGTGCTTATGAAGGTGTTACAGCCACGTATATCCTTACAGAGACTCATTTCAAATATGAATGCCTGATTTTATACTCAGGGCTAAGAAACATAAAATAACCATTTTTTAAATGTACCCCATGCACGTTCTGTGCCTTTCCTACCAGTTCTAGCATACTGTTTTGCCTGTAATTGTCTGTCTCTGCAGGTGAAGCCTTGTGTTGAAGAACATGAACAATTATGTTTTATTGAGCGATTACTTTTTATTGAAATTTTATAGGAGGCCCCTGTATCAAACATAAAGCATGAGATAGGAAGGCAGTTGTGTAGGTGAAGACCAATAAGAAGCATGAAAATTATGCAGATCGCATGGAAATGTCCTTACTTTACATATAGCACGCTGCAATGCTTTTTCTAAGTGTGCTGGTTTGGGTGATGCTCAGATTCTATGCTGTTAACCTTTATTATGTCCGCTATTACTGTGACCCACATATTACTATGAATAATTTTACCTAAGTATAAGTGTGCTTTGGAACACAGTTTTATAGCATATGGTATTGATATTTTTTTTGGTTAAAATGTATGCCAAAATGAGACTGTTTCTGAAAGCTGTATAGAGATTTTTATACCTAATTCTCTATTTTAGTTATAATTACATTCACCTTGAAAATAACTGACCCTAAGTGTTATGATCCTAAATTTTTTTTATCCCTGGTATATTTTTCAAGGTTCCCCATTTTGGAGGGCACCTTCATTTCGAGAATCCATTCTTAGAAAATATAGAATTCCTTTGTGCCAAAATGAGATGTGCCAACAGTTCACTCAGAGTAGGGAGTTCTGTACAGGAACAACACTTTTTAGTATCCCTAGTTCACGCAAAAAGAGCTGGAAACTCTGAATTACTCTTGAAAAAAACCCCTAAATAAGCTGACAACATGACATAGTCATGACAGTTGGCCCCTCTTCTTGTAATCCCCCTTGTAGAGGCGAGTATCTGTCAGTTTCAAAGGCAGATAAAATAAATGAACACATAGAAGACTTGGAACAGCACACCATCCTCGTGCAATGATTTCAGTGTGATAGATACAGAGACTACACTTCCACAGGTTTACGGATTACAAGTTCAGCTCTCACTTGCTGCTTCTTTTCTTCTTTGTTTGAAAATACATAGAATGTACTGCATAAGCTATGACAGACAGCACATTCATCTCTTATAGGAAAACGGGTAGAATAACTTTTCTCTCATCTAGTAATTACATTGTAAACCAAATACCATTTTGGTTTCAACTACCTAAGAAAAAATAAACCACCGTTTAAGATTGCATATGGCATCGGCTGAATATTATATTACAACAGAGGAAAGGGAAACAGCAACATTTTCAAAGCTCAAGTGACTTATTACTTAACAGTTTTAATGAGGAATAGCAAGGTTGTTATTCATAAATGAGTCATTATTCACCAGCTGTACAGCAGTAACCCCAATTGAGCAGGAACCAGCAGAAGCTCAGCAATGTTTTCAGGCTAACCAAAAGGCTCATCAACCTTTGATTTCTTGATGTTTGCTTCTCTTCCATTTCATTTGGAAATGCCTGTTGAGGGACAGGCAGGTGTCTGCAGTGACTCAGGAATGCCTGGAGGAGCAGCTCATCCATCCAAAAGGTGAATAAAGTCCAACCTCAACTCCGAGCCATCTATTTTCAGTAGAAGCAGCTCATTTGAGAAAAAGGTGGATAGATATACTGATGACCTGGACTAAATGAAAAAAATGCAATTAAAGCTATGAAAAATGGTTCTAATGACCTGAGCTGCTTTGTGGAGCATCTGAAATTTATTATACTGTGTCATTACATTATAACTGTTGTGGTGAATTTAATTTCTGTGTTAGTTACCGTGTTTTTTTTTGAAAGCAATAAGGTTTCTATCATTCTATGGATGATAAAGATGTAGTATGCTTAGGTACATTTTTTTACTTTAGCAGAAGGTTCTGTTTCCCCTTGAACTAAGACAGGAAATTGTGAATTAAGGAAAATAATTTTGTGAGAAGGGAACCCAAAATCATGCTTTATAAAAACTCTGGTGAAAAAAAACCCCTACTTGATTGATAGATATGCTGCTGAAGATCAGTGCCCTGAGAGCACTAAGGGGCATTAAAGGCACTGAACAGCCTCACCTGGGACCCCCACTCCACCCATGAGACTGGTGGCCCCATTTCAACCCCTGTTGGTGCACCCAGCTGTGCCTGACCTATGTTAGAGGTCCTATGCCTATAACATAGGCATGCCTATTACTTGTGCATCTGCAACAATGAATGGATTTGTCTCCACTTTATGTATTAATTCACTGAACTGTGAGATAACACGGTAAAGAGAGAGGTTTTAAAGCAGAGTTGGTTCAGGCTGAACATAGCTGCCTGTAGGTTGTGGGTAGGTAGAAAATTCACATCAGCTGAAATGCTTTAATACTGACTTTAATTAAAATGCCTCAAAGCATATAGGTATCTGGTCAAAATACCAACACCTCAGTATCCACAGTCAGTTATTACATTCCTAAAGGAGAAGACTTAATTACTCTGAGTAAATGAACAAAAGTAAGTCTTGTTGAGATCAATAGAAATACTACAAGTATTCAGTTCAATTGGTGGTGCTGGGGAGGGAAACACAGACTTTTTCCCCTGTGAGCTGAGCAATTTCCTCTGTCTCTAGGTAGTTAACTCTAGTTTTGTATGAAACATTTGTGGCAGTGAAGGAGAGGCTTTCATATTTAAAACGTTAAGTGATGTAGATAAAGTCTTGTATCTCACCGGTACAGGAATTTCCAGCAAAGGCTGTACTCAAAGAGAGCTTTCTGTAGGTCACTGCGTACCTCTGTAGGGGTGGGATTTGGTCTTGTTTTGTATGTTGGCTTACTTTGGAGTAACTGGGCCAGGTGAACTTCTTGGGAGAGTGGGAAACAGTTGTGTATGCTGTGGGAAAGCTTGTTGGTTGCTGGTAGGGAATGGGATGGAGACCTCAAAGCTCAAGGTCTGAGGGGAGAGGGACAAACAGAGCTGGCCAGCTCAGGGACTGGCAACAGATGAGGGACCCTCAGGGGTGATAAAACCAGAGGGACCTTGTGAGGTCTTGTAACTCAAGTCATTACTAGCAAGGCCCTATGTACAGTGTATAGAGGGGAGACTTGTATATAAAACCTTGCTATCACTGTCTATCTTAGTTGCTTAGATTATTTTGCAATGCTATTTATTCTAGTGTGATGTAGTGAAATCTGGATATTTATTTATGTAATTAATTATAAAGCCTTTTGACTGTTTCTGGGAGCTTACTGTAAGGAAAAAAGGTCTAGGCAGATCTCATTCAAACCCTTGTTGACTTGCTATTCCGCTGCGGAAGAACTAGTGAAAAACTGGGTGTATAAAATGCATGGATTTTATGTAATATTTGCAAAGCATTTGAAAATGTGTATCGTATTCTATGATCAAGTTTCAGAAAACTAGTTATGGCTAGACTGAGAGAATCTCACCCTTTAAATCCATGTTGTAACTTGCTGTGCTTTTTGGAACAGTCCCAGTCCTCTGGTTCTCTGTAGCCGTGGTTAAAAGGGTGACTAGCGTATGTGTACATTTAAACTTGCCTTATTTTGTAGGCTGTCTTACAGAATGGATAAACCACCAGCATCAATTCAAGGGTGAAACTAAAGTTCTGATTCATCAGCTTACTTCATTGAAAGGAAGAAGTAAATTTTTGTCCTTCCTCTGTAAATCTCTTCCACTGTAAATCTCCTGAACACTGCTGTCCTATCTAGCAAACAACTATAAATTTGAAAAACTAAGCTGCTGTATTATTTTCCAAGGCCTTATTACATGTCTTTATCTTCTAAATCCAGTGGAAGATACCCTTTAGATTAACTTTGAATTTGGTAGCTTATTGTTATTAGCAGTAAGGGAAAAGTAATTACACTTGAAAGCTGAAGACACCTGATGTGGAAATCATCTGTGGACAATAAATATAAAATGTGACAACTGTTTTCAAGTGAAATCAACTTTAAATGTCATCATTAACTTTGTCGTTGATCATTCTGTAGGACCATTTTTGTATGTGACTTATTTGGCATGAGAGATTTAATTGAAAAGGCATTCTGAAAGAATAATATTGTGTGTCATAGCTGAAGACCAATAAATGTGCTAACTGTTTAAGGAACTTTGTATCTTTAGTAGAAAGCTTTCTCAGTTAAAAGGGACTGGAAGATCTTTAAGGGGTAATACAGAAACATTAAGCAATAACATGGCTTGTAACACAACAGTGCTGTAAATTTGGCCTGAGTTCTGACTTATGGACAAACAAAGCAGAACTAGTCTTTGGGGTGTTCAGGTATTTTTAGTCCCTTTAAAAATGTTTTGGGGGCTGAGAGATGTTGTTTCTATTTTTAAGAGCATGAGGATTAGTTCTAGATTTGCTGCAAACTTTCTTCTCATGGAAGCTATTGGTGAATCCATGTTACCACATTTTACTTATGTAGCATTCCTATATCACCTTTGCACCAAAGTTTTGCCTCTTGTGACAATACTTTGGCTCTTACTGTGATTGCTTGTGCTTTCCAGAAGCATGTATTGACTGCATACTGCATTTTCTAATCATTTTTTCTGTCAAATAAGACAGTCAAATAAGTTAGAATTGGATTATGCTGGTTTTGCTTCTCTTTATTTTAAGGCTACCAAAACAAGTGTTGTGGTTTAGTCCATGTTCTATCCTTGGGAATATGTATTCTGTCCTTTAGAAACCTCTGCTTGGTTTTATTAGTCTTAAGTGTGTGCGAGATGGTTTCTTTCCTAATGCCCACTCAACCCTCCAGGATTTAAGAGACCTTTTTAACCTAAGTTTTATGACTACCTTCATATCCTGACTTTAATTTGTATTTAGATGTTGGAGATGGCTGACTTACTTTCCTCCATTAAACTCTTGAGCATCCAGCAGCTCTCACTGAAGAAGCTGGCTAATCAAATATTTGGAAAGATCAATCCACATGTTCTGCAACCTGTGAATATAGGTTTAAGAGGTTGAATTCTGAAAATCTTCATAGTGCCTGCAAAGGTGCATATGTACCAAAGGTACATGCATGAACATATGTTGAAGATTTTGTTTTGCCATAGAAGGAACTTTTCTGAAAGCTACTCTAATGTAGAATAGTGAGTGTTAACCATTTAAGGGATAAAGATGGTCCTTATCTGGGATGTGATTAAGAGGGTTCCCCCCCTTTAAGCTTTGTTACTGCAAATACTACGTAAAGCTTTGGGAGTAAATGTTACTGTGTGTGGAAACAGAAGCAAGAAGAGGCAAACTTTCTGGTAAATTCCGTAAAACTTGTGGAGTATGTAAGAGAAAAACAAGTAGATTGCCATTACAAAGATGTGATCTTTGAGATGGATGTTGGATGTTTGTACACTGTTGAGATGTTGTCTACTGAATCCCAAGCTAGTGCTGCTCCTGCCAGGGCACCCATTCTGGCTGGAGCATTCAATAAGAAGTGCAGCGGCTCTACTTATCCCAAGGTCAGCCATGCTTTCGTCAACCAAAAGGATTTTTGACAGAATGGAACTTAATTTGGCCAATTGTTATATATTAAAATTGTAAATTATGCAAATGCATTTGGTGTACGACAGCTATATTTGAAGGCTGCTTTTTTCTCACCTCACATGAGTTAATTGAGGAAGTCTAGCAGCAAAATATATATCTAGTATATCTAGTGGATACTCATACCTGGTGATCTTGTACCCCAGCAGAAAATCGGTCATGTTCACCAGAAATGCTCATTAAACAAACTTAAATTGGTTCCATTGTCTGGAACTTGACTGTTCCCGCTGGACTGTGATGAATACTGCTCATTACGTAGATTAAGCTTTCAGCTTTGGGAAGAGTACTACATTGTAAAATGTTTCACATTATTAGGCAAAGAGAAGGTAGTCATGTAGACAAATGCTAGAGTTTTAATCAATTAACTGGAAAAATCTAGATGTACTACATACTGTCAGACTTATAATCGTTTGCAATTAGTGCTGGGCATGGAAGTGTTTTCATACCTGCTGGGGAGAAAAAAATTGTCCCTGGGTGTGTTCCCTGTGTCCTCGTTTGAGGTAAAACAGAACCAATTTTTTGTTCAGTAATTTTACTTTGCAGCTAAGCCTTTTCTAACTAACTGAACACTCTGAAATTAACAGCATATTGTCCAGACCCTGTTTGCTGCCAGAGAGATCAGGCTTGATTGTTTCTAATTTATGCCAAGGAGTGGTGTGCAGAGAGGCTCTTACTTATACTTATTGCTATAACACCCCAGGGCAGCCAAATTTGTTATTTGCCACCTTGGAGGGTTGGAAGTGGAAAAACATAGAGGGGTCCCACACGTAGGGAGGAGCAGACAGGACAGGTGACCCAAAACTGACCAACAGGGTATTCCATCCCGTCTGCCTCATGCTCAGGATAAAAGCTGAGGGATCAAAGGGTCAGCTTCTTTCTTCAGTGGCCGGGGAGGACTCTGTCTGTTCGTCTGTCTTTGATCCCGATCCCTGCATTCCTGAATCTAGATCCAGAATCCAGTTTTTGTCTGTTGCTGAGTCCAGTCTGGGACTTCCCTGGTTCCTGCTGGTGACTTGATCTTCATCCTGGGAGCTTGATACTGATTTTGTATATATTGTATATACTTCATTATTTTATTAATATTTTCATTAAAGTAGTTTAGTTTCCTCTAAACTCGTAAGTCTCTTTGTCTGTCTCCCTCCTCTCCTTGGAGAGAGGTGGGGGAGAGCATCTGTTGTTCATTTCAGTGGCCAGTCAGGCCCAAACCATGACACCCTGTTAGCTGGAAAAGATCCTGAAATTGCATAATGTACCTCTGTCCTATTTGGTTGCTGCTTTCTTCTTGAAAGCAAAGCAGCTGTCCTTGACCATGCAGTTTCCCAAGTGGTGTTTACAGTGCTGAACCCAATGTGGAACAGTCTGCTCTTCATTGTAGATCAGGTAATACTGAGCCAGCCTGTGACCTTTTAATTGGGCGATTAATATGAGAAATGGAGGCTATAACTTTAAATTTTATGCCACGAAGCAATACAGCATACAAGTTCCCTGCTATGTTATGTAAATAAAAGCATAAATAACACAAAGGACTGCTTATAATTTCACACACACTGCTAATAGAGAGTAATTAGTCTATAATGTCATCTTTCTTTGCGCAGTTTTCGTTTGTTATGCTTTAATTGTTAGGAGTGCTTAGTGAGCTGACTCCAGAACTTTTAGGTTTTATGCAGAAAGAAAACACTTAGGAAAACAGGAAGAAAAGGAGAGCTTCTGCTAAGAGATTTGCACTATACCATTTAAGTTCCAATTGAAAGGTGATAGAGAAAACAATGGAATAAAGTTGCAGGATTATTATAATAGCAGAAGGAAGAGGAATGGCAGAATAGCTTGTGCTGAGGCACACAGAGCAGAAAAAAAAATTTAGGAATCTGAACATTTCATGCTTAGGAAATGTGTTTTGGTCTAACAAGAGTCAGCAGATTGGAATAAGTGATATTACAAGGTTGGTACAGTTCTATGTGTCTTTACTTCAAAATCAGAATGAAAACAATTGATTAAAGCAAACTTGCCTGTGGAAGAGGGAATGTTCTTGGTTTTCCATAGATATTTAAGTTTGGGGTTTGTTTGGGTTTTGTTTTTGTTTTGGTTTTTTTTACACTGTATTGGGGTTTCCTTTTTTGTTTTTTTTTTAATACAAATTAGGAAAAATGTGATGCTAGTGCTACTATTGTAAGTGGTAGCCACATGTTCTTATGGAAAGATATTAATATACAGATACATTTTTTTTATGTGTTTATCTGGATCCTCAATCAGTGGATTTTTGTGCAAGTGTAGTGATTAATATTGGTGGTTTCTAGCCTTATTAGTATTCATTCTGAACAGAAGCCTTGGCTCTTTTTTAACTCCCATTGTCTGATAATTCATCATAATTTGGCTCCGAATCACTTTGGCATAATGGACCAGAGTTATCTTTTTTGCACCTCTGCTGAAGTCGGCAGAGTAAGCATAGGGTAATTTTGGTCAAGAATACTACCATTTATTTAAAAATAAAGTAAGTCTTGCCATATTATTAACCAACCAGAAAGCTAGAATAGGTTGTGCTGTTTTTCATTGCAACAAGATAAATGTAGTATTGTTGGAAAGTTTCAGGTGTGTAAGCATAGAGAATGTATCTGAGCAAATAGCAACCCTTTGAAAGGAATGTAATTGTTTCTCAGTCACAGCAGCTTAATATTAGAGGAGCTGCCTTTTTGCTTGTATTTTAAAATTCAGATTAAAACCTCTTAAAGCATCATTTTGCACAGCACAAAGTGTGTTACGTGTCATTGTGTGCTGAAGCACGAATTTATTAAGTATGGATATGTGTAAAATAAAAATGGTAATTTTTTACAGGTACCACTTTCTTTTCAAAATTGAATAGTCACCCATATGTTTGAGTTGAATCCAGATTTGTATAGTCTCAGCATGCGATGGAGGTCCTCCACGATCTTATTGGACACTGGGTGTTACTCTGGAACCATGTACTAAGTACAGTAAAACTGGATGTAGTCTTTATTTTTTCTTTGCTTTGTAAACAGGGTCCCTAGATTTAAAGACTAAATAAATCTTCTGCAAGCTAGATCTAAGTCTACTAACCATAGATTTGTAGCTTCCCCAAAAAAGGAGGGTTGTCTGTGGTTGAATGTTGTACGTGTTTGTTCAGGTTTGGCTTATTCTAGAACAAAATCTGTCTACTTTGTATATACGAATGTTACATAATCTATCACGCATCACGAATGAACTACACAGCTTTGTGAATTATTGTGCCTCGTCTGAGCTGGAATAACTGTTCATGAATGCATCCTTAACTGCAGTTACAGCTGCAGATACACTGTAAAGCACATTAGATTAAACCTTTCATTAGCATGATTGAGTTGTAATGGTTTAACAAGTTTCCTCCCTTCAGCTAACCTTTGCTGTCCATTAGTTGGGTGCATGCTTTGCCTGTCAAATTGAGAGATAATGCAGTTTAGTTTCAGATTTGAGCTAAGTCATGTTATCTCACATTTAGCTCTTACGTTGAAGATTAAGCTAAATTGTGTTATCTCATAATTGAAGTGGGCTAAAAGCATGCAGGCAGATGGCTACTTCAGCTTGGCAGCGTAACCCATTAAGATCGTGATAACTTGCTTGTGTCTGAGCCAGGAGTGCTCTCTCTATTAGTTCTACTGCTGTTGGGGAAGGGAAAAAAGGAAAATAAGAGGGCAAGCAGGATGTGGAATTGGAACAGCAGGTAGGACAGTGATGTGGCAGCCGTTTGCAAGACAAATAGTGTAATGGGGCTTCCCAGAAATGGCTTCTCTCTGTACAGAGCTCCAAGGAGACCTCTTTCCCTAAAGTTGTGTTCTTTGCACTTCAATTTTTTTTTTTTTTTAAATTTTTAAAAGGAGAAGGGAGGGGTATATGGGGCAATTACAATAGTAACGCTGCCTTTCTAGGATGTCCTGTCAAAGGAGCATATCAAAATGTTGTGCAGAGAACAGACGGTTTAAAAGCCTTGAAGGAATGGAACTGGAGAGCCTAGTAATGAAAGAACTGGAGGAGAGTGATAGTCTTTTCAGCTGGATCTCAGAGCTGCCAATTTCTGTAACAGCAGTAAGCTTGAAATATATGCACATGCTTGCCTGAGCCTCAGGATACATTTTTATCATTAATAACCTTAGTACCTAGCCAAGAGTATTCTGCCAACATTTGCTACATTTGAAAGGCTAACTCAAGGTGTTTCTCCTGTAATAGAGTAATAAGAGTATCCTTAACCACCTGACCTACCTGAAGCGGTTATTAGAAAATTTGTCCTCTTGTCCACACTTCTCTATTTTTGACTCCTTACTGCAAAAGAATAAACCAAGTAATATCACAGCCCCAAACTTTTCATTTCTGAAAATGTTACATATTGTCTTGAAGGCTAATTCAGGTGCTTCTTACTCTTTTGGCTCCTTGGTCATGCTGTGTCTCCCATGAGATGCTAATTTCGTCTCAAGCTGGAGTTACAGACAGGTATTCCAGGTGGGAAGCCTAGCATGTGAATGAAAATAGGATCACAGGTAGCTTTGTGTCTTTAATGTCATAGATTTTTTTTTTTGTACTTTTGTGTTTTTGTTTTTGACAGTGATCTCTTCTGTGGTTGGAATTTATGGTGAAAGAAAACTGAAGGCAAGTGACATCTTTTAGAAGCCCCAGGTCAACTTTAGGATCTTGGTACCAGATATTAAGGCATCATCTAATAGCTAGATGCTGTAATCTTTGCCTGTAATTGGGATCAGCGCTAACTTGGTAATGTTGAGTAAGTTGGTCTCTTTCTGACATTTAGGAAACTGACAAATCAAAACCCCGTGACACTACATTATTATTGTTTTTAATTAGCATTAACTGAAGCAATTTGGAGTACTGGGATAAAAAGTGGTAGAGTGCCAGATATTTCCTATAAACTCAATCAATTTTAGAAGATAATGCTTGCTGTGGAAGAAATTAAAGAACTGTGAGATTACCTTTTCTGTTATGAAATATTCCTAGTGCAAATGAGAACAAGTTTCTGCTTTCCATAAAAGTTGCTATGCAGTTATTGTGCATGGAGAGCGTTTGCCAGGGTTGCTTCAAAGTGAATAGGATTAAAACATACAGTCTAAAGGGTGAGACATGAGATAATGTGCATTAATAAATTTGTAAATTCATGTTATCTGTACACTCTTGAGAGACCCAAGGGTGGGCTGGAAGTCTATTTCTCTGCACAAAATAGACTTCCTCACAAATGATAGCATGTGAACTACGGCAGTATCAATGTGTTATATTCCTTTCTCCAGTCCCTCTTCGTTTTCATAAATGCTTAGCTTTTGGGCATAGAGCACTTGCAAGCGCTTATAAACCTAAGAAAAGGTCAATGACATGTATGATGGCTTTAATGAACCTTTAAGGAAATTCCATAGTGATACTTCTTTTGGAAGTAATGAGTTGCTTCATATAAAGGTATTGTGAAGGTTGGTTGAAAAGGTGCTGTTTATTGCCGTGTGTTTGCCACTGTGGCTTATTTTAGTGTTTAAAATCTTCATTGGACATAGTTTAGGGCTGCTCATGCATTTATTTCCGTTATGTGACTTCCAAAACCATTCTGATGTTGTTACTGGTAGAACCTTTGTGGATATTTCAGGCATTTTCATGATTTTTTTTTTTTTTTAACAGTGCAATGTCTAAAGAAATCAATTATATACTGAAGAAATACAGCAGTTTCACAGGATTCTGAAGTGATCAATGCCAACCACAAACATACAATCACTGAGATCAATAGTCCATTCAGCAATACTGAGAAAGTAATGTGACTTGTGAAAACAAAAAGCAAGTACTATGAGAAATACTGATCCAAGTATTTCCAAGATCCAAGGCCCTTAATTTTCAAAAAAGTAGTAACAATGAATAAACTGTTAATTGTAAATATCCCAAATATCAGTCAACTGATTTCATCCTCATGGGAGAGGAAAAGATACCTTTAGATGAGTAATTTCCATTTACTTTTACCTGGGGCCTTTCTAGCAAGCACATATATACATATTGAATGATTTCTGCCACTTCACATATCAAAGAAGTAAAATCTTGTTTTGTCTTTCTTTTTCCCAGAAAACATATAGATAGAAAAAATTATTACTTTCCTATTGAAAATGCTTGAAGAGGTAGAATGAACTAGTTGTTGTAGAGTACTCAAGGTAGTCCAAATGACTTGTGTTGGGATCAGAGATGCAGACCTGGAATGGAGCCAGATTTTTCACCAGTGTCACATCCCTTTCTTACTAAATTAAACTGCAATTTTTATGAATTGTAAGCTGAGCATTCTTATGGGGCCTTTGATGCCACTTCATGTGATCTGCTAGTCAACAGTTGTACCAAGAGCCCAACAGTTATGTTAAGTGACTACTGGCTGGAAAGCAGTGTCTTTGCTTTTCGGGTGTGTATGTGTGTACACACACATGTAGAAGATAATTATGTCCACAATAATGCTGCAATAATCCTACACTCTTATTTCTTCCAGATCTAAATAAAACATGATCAATGTATAAATTTATGCTACATGGTCAATATCTAGGCAATTTAGGTTAAGTACCTTTTGTTGAACTACTTTATTGGAAATTTTGTAATTAATATATAAACATTCAAGTTTGGATGAGATCTTGATTATCAGTTTAAATTCTGAATAGATTATTTGAAATTGGAATTATTTAAATGGGAATAGGTATCCAAGGAAGGAGGATGGTTCTGAACAATTTATTGGCGGTTTGACGCCATGAATAATTCAGGACCTATATATCTTTAAATGACATGCCATGAACTAGATTGCTGCAAATTACAAGAGTATGAGAATGATATAATATCACGTAAATTTGATATTCGTCTACAAAGGTTGGTTGTTTGTCAAGCTGTTTGTGGGTTTGCAGATGACCTTTAAAAACTTGAGGATGAATCAAACTAATAGCCTGAACAACGAAAGTCTTTCAACAAGTGAGCATAATAAATCTCCCCACTTTGAGAGGGAAGCAAGTATAATATATAAAACTAAAGACAAGCTTTAATAGACACACAGAACATAGGGAATTAATTCTGAATATAGTGAGATTAATTATAGCTATGGTCATGTTAGGGTTGAAGATGTATGAATGCGTTTGAGGATTCAAGATTCCATACCCTACTTTTGACTGTGTCTTTGAAACAAATCATCCTAAAAGTTACCTTTGTGAAGCAGGGAACTTAGAACTTTACCTTTCAAAACCGTATCTTACTCATGATATTTACACTGCAATGTAGGGAACTGCTAATTTGTGTGGTTCTAGTTGAATGAGGGGGAGGGGGTGGATAGGAGAAAACGAAGAACTGATTAAAAAATAGCAATGCCAATTGTGAATTTTTGACAGCTGTTTTTTTAGGACATTATGGATGAGGATGCAATGCAAGCTGTGAGACCTTTAGGACAAGGATGCTGTTTGTTTTGTTCAGTGCAAAGGCAGCATTAACTAAGACTAGCTTGTGATCGGGCTCTTCAGTGGAATGGTTAGGAAACACTAACCTTGAAGCTAGTGTCTGGACTTCTGATGTTGGGGCATTTCTGTGCTTATAATGTGAGCTTAAGGTAGTAGGATGCTTACTGTGGTTTGTAACCTCAGTAAACACACTTAGAACTCCTAGCATTTCCATTTGAGAGGGTGGAGGGGTATCATTTTAAGTATCATTTGCAGTATTTATGACAATATGACAAAAGGAATGTTATTCCTCTAAGGAGTAATATTAATTTAAAAAAATCGAACTCAAACATTAAGTAGGATTATTAAAAAATGAAAGACAATTGGCAACTTAGAAGGTAGCCTTCCACTTACAGTGGAAAGTGAAAATCATAGAATTTATTTCTTTCGAGCTGCCAATTGAAGAACATGTACTCGGTGTGCTACTTACAAATGGTAATCTTTCCTGAACAAGTTGCTTGCTTTTCTGCTGAAGTTCAGGATTGATTGAAAAAGTCAAACATAGCTATGTATATGATTTTGTGTGCATGGAGAAATAAATATGTTTAAAGTATCAACATGGAAAGTTAAATTTAGGCTTAACATCACATTACTAGCTGATGCAGTATTACGCTTAATCCACCTGCATCTGAACCACAGGTTGCGTTTAGTGTTGTGCTTAGTTAAAATGATTGCGCTAAATCAAAACTCAATTTTCAGTGAGGTACATCCAGCCAAACACCAAACATAATCATGTTTAAATTGGGACTATACACCAAAGTTCTTATGAAATGTGAGGCTGGGCAGAAATAATTTGGCTCTGCCCTTCAGAAACTCTGGCTATGAGAGCTGAGCTGTTTGAGCATTTTGGGCAAACATCAGCGAGTGAAGTTCTCCCTCGGCATTACAGAGTGGTTTTATCCTGTTCAAAATAGAACAGAGTTTGGTAGTAGTTGTGAACTTAGTGTTTTTCAGGCTTACCGCAACACCAAATATAAAATGAAGACAACTGAGACTCTAGCAAAATGAGAGGATTTGTAGAGTGTAGGTGAATCTCTGTAGCATGTGTGACTGTGCCTGCCTCCCCCATAAATAATAGGTACATATATTTGTATGTTTTATTGTTGCTTAAATGACTGTCAAATTATAAGAAGTGCCGAATTTAATGCCTAGCTATAACACTGCAAAGGGGATTTTCCTGTCACCATGGAGATTTTCTTATCACACAAGACAGTTTAGTAACTGTAATGCTTTAATTTTAGACTGTCTGTCATGCAGTATGTGACTACATTAATCTTTTGGTAAAATGAAAATGAATGCAGTAAAGGGTTTGTTGGCTAAGATGGAAATTCACATGAAAAGGTGCATGCTGTGCTTACACCTTGTATAGTACAACATGCTTAGGAAGGCAATGTTATGTAGTAAATTATTACCTTCTGTATATCACCTTGGAATGGTAAAGCAGCATAAGATACTGAATGCAGTGAACATACATGCAACACACAACTTGTACTTTTTCTGAAGAAAATGGCAAAATAAGTAGTCATAACAGTGAAATATTTGTATGAACAGATTTTTTTTTTTTTTTTTGCCACCTAAGTGTACAGGCTCTCCTCTGAAATCTGTTGTTCTTGGTGCTGGTACTAAGACTTGTGCCAGATGATGAAGTTCAGGTGTAGCACTGGCTGTCTACAGCTGTGCCTAGGTCTTAATCGAGCTTTCCCTTCCACCTCGCAGAGCTGCTCAGCTATTGCTTCATCTTCATTTTACAAACTTTAGTTCAAAACCTTGTGCTTTTATCACTTGTGTGCCACAATTTAATAACATGAGAAGATGGAAGCACAATAAAAATTTGTACTTAATAATTCAGAACAAGGTCACTATGTTTTTTCTGTCTCATGTGAAATTAGGCTCTAACAACCATTTAGGAGGCTATGTGTGAATATTTTTGATGTAGAGGTTAAATGTTTCAGAAAAGATGGTACTTCTGTCTTCGTATCAGAAAGTATTGAGTTGTTTTCTGGAATAACAAGAGAACAATATGCTTTAACAGTCACTTATATATCAAACTTCCTCCAAGTCCTAACTGAATAGTATTATAAGTTTTGAAGAGCTTGTAACAGCAAGGAAATAGTGCCTTTAAAGTACGCTAATAACATTGGCTCTTGACTTTCAGATGAATGACAATGTGCTTGTTTGGGAGAGCGTCCTAAAATAGCTTCCCAGGGTAATACTAACGCTGATCAATCACTATGTTGCTGTCTTTTCACATATAAGCTGAAAGATGTCGGAGTGCTGTTGAGGTGCTAAAGGTGGAATAAGAGGAAGGGAAGGCTAGCACTTACTCAGATGCCTCACTGGACCTGATCGCATCTCAGTGACAGGCTGTCTAGGCCTTCTTGCTTAAGACGTCATTAGCATTTCTGCAGATAGCCGATTTAAATGGCTTCTGGTACTCTGGAACTCAGTGTCTTACTAGTGTGAAGATACATGGAAACTGGAAAGATGACCTGTGCTGAAACACTACCAGAGAGTTAGACCAGAAGCATTATTTTAAAATAGTTTAACTCATGTAGCATAGCTTAATACTGTTTTCTCAGTACTTTTGATATGTTTTCCGAATTTTACTAAAAAGGCAAAGGCTAAGGACGAAGAGGCTTTTATAGAATGAAAATAGAACTTTGTTATGCTCGTCTATGTAATTGTTAGAAAAACTCCTTGCACCCTACAGTGTTAGCAAAAATTGTGAATTCAGAGTCTTAAACTTGATGTTAGCAGCACTCATTGATGGGAGAGCACTAGAAGGTGCTGATGGAGGTGCTGCAAGCAGTTGTACGGTGCATAGAGCTAGGTAGGAGTGAGACCCACAGCTGTCCTAGTGGCATGTTCTGGCTTGGAAATGGAGAACAGTTGGGTGGTGGCCAGACTATCGGAGATCAGCTTGGCTTCACTGTACTAAAGGAAGATGCCATCCCTCTAATTTTACATGTACATGACGATGACTTTGCCATCCTGGGTAGGCTTTAAACAATTAGACAGGCTTAAAGAGCTTATTTGAAGCAGGTGGTAAATATTTTAAGCTCATTTCTGAATATGCTAATTGTGTGATAAAAACAGATGACTTGGCAGAGGTTTTTTTTGGTCCTTTTGATTATTCCCATATGCCCAGTTGCATCTGGACTTCCCCTCTTCTCTCTCTCCTCTCCATCCTTCCAACCTTTGTGTGTGTGCATCCTCAAAAGAACAGAAATTTTCTGTCTTATCAACCTCCAAATTCATATGTTATCACTCTGTGTCTGACAGTGTTCCCATTGAAGTGTGGGTTGTAGATGAGTGTGTGTAAGTCTTATTTTGTGAACAGAATCAATAGTTCTCTTTATTTTTCCATTATTTTATCTTCCAAACATTGGATTCTGATATGTTCACTGTATTACATCTGGGATAACCTTACAGAAGATTTAAATGCCTTATTTTCAGGACTTCTTTTATTTTAAACTGCTGTTGCTTCATCAGTAATCCCATTCCCACCATATTCTTTTGTGTAATAGGTATAGAAATTACTTACTTAAAGACTGTAGGGTGCATAGTGACACTAGTAATTATCAAGGCAATGCTTCTAGAGACTAGAGAGATGGAAGGAAAGAACAAATGCGTTTGAGTTGTTGTGGTTTTTCTTACTCTTAAATACATTTGTTTTTCTTGTGGTAGTCTGCTGAGACTAAGAATTTAAGATTCCAGAAAAACAGTTAAACAAGTTAAACTTCTTGCTTAAAGGCAAGAAGTGATACTTTGGTTCAGCCTTGCCTACCAAGATGAATGAATACGAATCCATGTTTTGGGAATTCAAACACCATATATGAGCAAGTATTCTCAGTGAATGACTTGGTCATAGTGTAATGTTTCTTGATAATATACCTGTATGTAGGTTTCCATGAGAACTATGTAATAGCATAGCAAAAAATTGACTTCTAAGATCCCAGTTCGACCTATATAAAGTATAAGGTTTTAATATGGTTTAAAAAAGAAAACACAGAGCGTTTCTGTAGTAGACGTGTTTTTAAAGTGTTACTTAATGTCTTAATAATGTCTTAGAGGTAGAATCATAGAATCACTTGGGTTGGAAGAGACCTTCAAGATCATCGAGTCTAACTGTAACCCTACACTGCCAAAACCACCCCTAAACCATGTCCCTCAGCACCACGTCTACCCGCCTCTTAAATACCTCCAGGGATGGTGGTTCCACCACTTCCCTGGGCAGCCTGTTCCAATACTTGATAACCCTTTCGGTAAAGAAGTTTTTCCTAATATCCAACCTAAACTTCCCCTGGCACATCTTGAGGCCATTTCCTCTTGTCCTGTCGCTTGTTACTGGGAGAAGAGATTGACCCCCACATTGCTACAGACTCCTTTCAGGTAGTTGTAGAGAGTGACAAGGTCTCCCCTCAACCTTCTCTTCTCCAGGCTAAACAATCCCAACTCTCTCAGCCGCTCCTCATAAGACCTGTTCTCCAGACCCCTCACCAGCTTCGTTGCCCTTCTCTGGACACGCTCCAGCACCTCAATGTCTCTCTGATACTGCGGTGCCCAAAACTGAACACAGCACTCAAGGTGGGGCCTCACCAGTGTCGAGTACAGGGGCACAATCACTTCCCTGCTCCTGCTGGTCACACCATTCTTGATACAGGCCAAGATGCCATTGGCCTTCTTGGCCACCTGGGTACACTGCTGGCTCATGTTCAGCCTACTGTCCCCCAGGACCCCCAGGTCCTTTTCTGCCAGGTTCTTTCCAGCCACTCCTCCCCAAGCCTGTAGTGCTGCATGGGGTTGTTGTTACCCAAGTGCAGGACCCAGCACTTGGCCTTGTTAAACCTCACCCCATTGGCCTCAGCCCATTGATCCAGCCTGTCCAGATCCCTCTGCAGAGCCTTCCTACCCTCAGGCAGATCAACACTCCTGCTTAATTTGGTGTTGTCTGCAAACTTACTGAGGGTGCATTCAATCCCCTCATCCAGATCATCAGTACTGTACAGCACTGTAACCTCCTAGGAATAAGCTTTCAATTCATGTTATAAATTATTTCTGACAAAACAGTGCTTTTTTAAAAACTTCATTCTGAGATTATAAAGGTTTCACTTCAAGTATATCCTGAAACAATTCATCCCTATAAGAAGCATTTGAACTTGGAGTGAATATCCAGTATTCTAAAACAATCCACTGAGCTCCAGAAGGATGCCACAGCTGGCTTGTATTAAAGGTGTTTTCAGAGCACATGGCTATTTTGCTATGTTACTCTAATATTACTGTTAACTACCAAAGTAAATAATGTCTTTATCTTGCTCTATGTATTCATCAGGGCATTGTGCTGTGTCTAGCTTATAGAATTCAGCTTTACTACTTCCATTCATCTTCTACTTGTCGTGCAATGTCTAGTACAAGGGTAATTGATAAAGAAGTGTGAACTCAACTGAGCAAGATATATAGAGTGACCATGCTTTGAAAAATGTGTACCATGTTACTTCTTAATAATAAATATGTTTAAAGAATAGTTTGTCACTCGGAAAGACAGATGACATTTCTCAGTTGATGCTGTGAGGAAGGTTACTACAGCTATGAGATACGAATAAGAGGACTAAACTGTAAACTGTATTGGGATTATAAGAAGGCAAAGGTTTTTGTTACTCGTTTCACACATTGACTCTCAATTTTAGAGGGGGGGGAATCTCTTGTAGATTATCACGTTAGATGAGAGGCAAAGGAACAATGGCTCCATAGACAATAGAAATTGTGTGGTAGCTGGAATAGCCATACCTTCTTCTAAACAAGTAAGCTATACCTTTTTTTCCCCCCTCGGAAAGGGCTTTCGAAGATGTGATACCCCATAGAACATGATTGCAGTCCTGTTCTCTGAGGATTTGTTGCTTGCAAGCAAGCTGGTACTTAAATAAAGCCTTCTGAAAGGCTTCTGATAGCATGTAGAAAAAAAAAAAAATCAAGTATGAAAGTGCTCACCCTGACAGTATGGAGCTTTTGTTCGTGCTGCTTCCACCCACCCAGCATAAGAGGCCCTGTGGCAGAGCATCCCAGGGATGAGCTCTGCTCAGTGGGTGGTGTAGGCACAGTGTTCTGTGCTGGGCTACTTCCACTAAGGTGTTTATCCGTTTGACTTAATTCAATTCCTACATTTCCTTATTTAGGAAAGAAAGCACTTCCATTTTATAGAAGAATCTCTTTTGTAGTTGGCTTACATTGCTCAATGGGCACCAGTTTTTATTTTAATATAGATGTAACACAAGATTGTGTGTATATCAAATTGCATCAGACCTTCCTAAGACAGAGTGCTTTGAAAACTGTGTGGTTACATAAACTTGCATACATTTGTTTATATACTATCACAGTCATTCTAAATATTACACTGATAGGCACTAAAATATTTTGCAGAAACTAAAGTTGGTGCAAGGTTTGAAATAGATACATAGTTTGAAATCCAAACTATATATTCCATTTACTTCCAAAGTATATAGTTCATCTTCAAGCAGCTGCCTGCTCACTTTTCTTTCTTTATTACTAATCCATGCTTTTGTGGCCACTCACTTGTTAAAAAGCATACATACTGACTGGGAATTTAAATCTTTATTTAATATTTCATCTCATTCCTAAAGGTTTTGATTTAAATTGTTCTACTTAATAAGATACAGTGTTCTATTAGTACGGGTCACAATCGATGAGCTTTTTGCTGGTGGATATTTCTGTCCGTGTTAGATTCTGCATGGTATGAATGAAACATCAGTCTTTTATGCTAAATCTCATCTTCTTGCTTGGCATTCAGAGGTTTTTAAGCTGTTTGGTAGATGGAGGCTAAAATATGCATTTGATAATACTCTATTTTCTTGAATTGGCTGTGAGTTTCCACTTTCTTTTGCAGTGCTCAAGATAACTTTATTGTCATTAAGTTATCACTAGAATTGCTGGGGATAAAGTTCCTGAGAAAATGGTCTGGGACTATTAAAACTCTGAAGTTCAATACAAATCATAAAATTGAGAGAAGCAAAGCCCTTATTTAAAATAAAGCCAAACTGAGAATCTCTCCCAGACTTCTTGGCAGGAAAGTACTGTCAAGAAAGCATTCATTTTTCTTTCAAAAGCAGACAAAACTGTAAGTTTGTATGTTTGTCCTGTTTGTTTCTAATGGATTGTTGGAACACGCAGAATAGACGTTGGATGTAAGAGTATATTGTGAAGAAGTACATAAGGATATAAACACCCAAAGTACGCACTCTGAACAAGTCAGGAAGAGCGCATACAATTTTTTCTTAAGCGCTGTTATTTGACTGTGTAAAATGGCACTGAAGTTTTACAGTTGCCTTTTTATTTTTAATAGCTGCTTTGAAACCTTTCCCTGTGATATGTCTTTTGCCTACCAGTTTCTTAGCTGCAGCTGTTAGAGTTCTGAATATGTTTTGGACTTCTTGGTTTGAATATCAAAGCTTCTGTTTGTTAGGGTTTTTTAAAATTATTTTATTTATTTTTTAAATCCATGGATCTTGACCATGCCATCTATGAACAAGCAGATCTGGACCATAGGTAGTTGTAAAATATGGCTACGGTTGTTGGGTTTTGTCTCAAAAAATGAAAGAAAGACTCGAAAAAAGTCCAGTTGTTAAAGATATAAAAATTACTGAGATGTTACAGTGCGAGAGCAGGGAAGGGACGTTATCACTTGCGGTGGCAACAGAATGTCTTGATTGGGGAAGAGAAGCCTTTTCAAAAAGGAGCGTATATTCCTTTCTTTAAAAGCTGCAGTGGCTGTTCAGTCCTACAGATGGCCAGCTGCTCAGCATCCCTAGGGGGCAAGTCAGAGGCATGGCAGAGATCAGGCATCCTGTGCCTTGTAGGTTATTATTCCCTGCTCACTGGAGCAGCTATTCCCATAAGAGTATTGCAGCAAATTTTACCACAATATTCCTGTAAATGTCTACGTGAATTGTATTAAGGAAAATGTCAGTCACAGGCTAAAAAATGATTCAAACTCATGGGGCATTTTGTGAAACTATGGGGAAGGAGTTTTCTCTGTTGATGCTGTAATATTTTTCACTTTTTGAGGATGAATAGGCAGCGGAAATTGTCACCAGTGTGGCGAGCTGCATGCAGAGCTAGAGAGCTGGGGACAATACAGCAGGAGAAAACTTCAGAAGGGTCTTCTGCTGTAGGCAGCAAGATTTGGGTAGTATTTGGGTATGCTGTTCTAATGACAAGTAGGAGAAACATACCCTTTCTGGATACAGTCTATATTTAACTCCAGATTCTACATAAAACTGAGTTAATTTTAAAAAAATATCACTGAGTTTTTTAAGCCCGAGAGAGTCCCGTGCTGTGCTCAATGACCTTGTAGCTGCAAAGTAATAAACTGTTTTGCCAAGGTTGTCGACTGTTAAAAGAAGCTCTTAAGATGTGTATTGCTGTCTCTAGTGCAAACCTGCATTCAGCTGTTACCAAAACAGAAAATAAACAACTTCTGAGCTAAATGCCTGTCTAATTGCTTTAGTTAGCCCCCAAAATGATATTACAACAACACTCTTGGAAAAAGCTATTCCAGTGTTTAATTTTTCAGCTAGTGGGTTTTCTTGGCTAACCTGAATTTCGCTTGTTCCAGTTTAAACTCAGGTTTTTCTTCCTTTGTGTTCCAGCCTGGAAAATGATGCCATTTGCGTTCTCTTGCACATGTGTATGAAAGACTTCCTTTTTTTTCAGGCTGTGACATACATTATTTTTCCTTACAGATTACGTTGCTGAAATCCTTTCAACAGTCTGGCTCCACTGCATTAAGCTCTCTCCAACTACTCCTTTTCTTTTGAGATGTGACACCTCAAACTGGATGTTACTGTTCTGGTAGCTTTGTTAATGCCTCGTAAAAAAGGAAAGATTAACTGAAGTGTCCTCTAGACTCTATTTCACTTGGTGTATCCTGTAAAACTGATTGTATTCTTCAGTCGGATGACACATGACTTAGGTTTATCTCGGGATACATTATAATCTTTGATCCTAAAGGGCTTTCACCTAACTGATTGTACTGAATTATTGTTTTCAAGGCTAAAACTTCCTTGCACTTGCAATTTAGTAAAGGCACAGAGGAGTCTTTCTTTCCAGACACTTCAACTGAACATCATTTTGCGTTTTAGCATTGTTCTGTTCTCGCGTATACTTTCAACCCTTAATGTCACTAGTGAAAATACTAAATGCTCTTGGATGTAAGGCAGCCCCTTTCAGATCTGTCTGGGATCAAAAATTGTGTTTTAAGTGTGTTATGGGGAGATACTCAATGTATTTTTCCAATCTGTTATGCATGTTCTCCTCATGGAGGACATACTGTCATGACTGAATTTTGAGTCTCAAGATGTAACCGCATGAAGAATTTGTTAAGCTAGAGACAAGACTTCAATTGTTTCTCCCATATTCTAATGATACGTTGTTTATTTTGTAGAAGGAAGTTAGACTAATCTAGAATGACACTTCTTGATAAGGCCGCATTCTCTAAATGTTATCGTTCTCCAAAATTGTTCCATATTTTTAATGAATTTAAGTTTATATGGCTGGTCTACAACATCTGCATTGCTCCTAAACCTTTCTTCTAAAAGGAGGAAATGCTTATTGCTTTTCATTCATGTAGATGGTTACTATCTCCCACCATGTTCACTAATTTTTATTGTGAATAATTTGGAGAATTCACTGAAACAATCTCCGAATGTTCAACAATGAATTGCATCTCACCCAAACAACTTTAAAAACATTTAAAAGAACTCTCCAAGACAGCTATCGGTCTTATCCCTTTGTCCCTGGTATTGAGTTAGCTCTCTCATTGCAAGTTACCTGTCTACTGAAGGCAGGCAGAGGAACGCTAACCTTTGGCCTTCTCAGAGCTGCTTGTTCTGCAGTAGTTTATACTCCCCTAAAATGCCCAACGGATTGATGTAGAAGTTACCTGAAATGTCTTTGAGTTCAAAGTAGGTGGCCAATACTCAGGCCGTAGTAGGTTTTTAACAAACTTTGCTTAAAGGTGCACGCTGAGGGACAAAAGTTGTATCTGAGCTTTTGCTTCCTCCTGATCTCCATGAGGCAGTGCCTGGTGGAGCTGCAAACACTGAGTGTCTGTCAACCAAAAGAACGTTGCCTGCCCCGGACAGTGCTTAAATGCAGCCCTGGCTGCTACCAGGGCTGGCTTTGCTGCAGGAGGGGAATGGTTTGTTGCAGAAGGGCAATGTGGTATGAGAACTCGTTCTGACCTGCTGCCCTGCCACTCGGGGCGGATATTTGTATTGTATACTATTAATGTCTAACATCACTGACAGTGCATGTCTTGAGCTGTAATAGGAGACTAACAGGATATATAGTGAGCAGCGTTTATATCAGACCTATATAGAAATCTTTTCTTTTTGATAAAGTAAATTTTTCAGATAAAAATGTTAATACTGATTCCCTTGCACAAATCCCAGAAGGGACAGACACACGGGTCCTCTGCTGATATGCCAGCAGTGACTTCTCAGTGTTACGTATTTGCAGCTGAGTTGCTTTTTGCTTTTTTTTTTTTTTTGCCATTGATAATGAGGTTTAAGCTGAATTCTGATTAATTCTCCCCACTGTATTCTCAAGGTAATTTTGATAGTTACAGAAATGTTCAAGTGGTACCTAAAACATTCTTGATGGTGCTACTTAGAAAGGATGCTGTTTGAGAGGAGAATCTGGATTTGAAATTAAGAAATGAAATCTACTTGTTAGCCAAGCCACAAACACAGAATGCAAACAGGAATCTGCATGTGATCCTGATCTTTACTATAGACAATGATCTTAATTTAGGACCCTAATATTTCTTTTTGTTGTTGTTTTTGAGGAAAACAATTTCTCACTTGGGAATATTTAGAATTCAGCAGAGACCAAATCTGAATTAGGTCTGCATTTTTGTCATTCATTGTGTTGTGTCGTTGCAGTTTTCTGCCAATGTTCCTCAAATTTCCCAAGTCTAACCTTTACAACTAGAATGCAACTGGCATGGGAAGACTTGCAAATGCCATAATCAAGAAATATGAATGTAATTAAAGCAGTAATTTCTTGCTACTGGCATATCTTACTTATGCATTTCACTTTCACTGTCAGTATGGAAATTAAGAGAGCAATATATTTTCATAAAGTATTGTGCAGTCATATTCTAAGATTAAAGATTTTTTTGTAGCTTTTTTTCTCACTCTTCTGGGAAGTTACAGTCTCTTACTCCCAACAGCTAACAAACTCAGTTTTGTTTTGGTCTTTTAAGTGCCAACACAAAACCACTGTTCCTACAGGTGGTTATTAATGTGGCAAGAATTGCATTTCTGTTTGGACCCATTATCCCCCAACAGAAAGTAGTCAGTGTACTCAGAGGAAAATAGGGCAATTTTTAATCCATCTGCAAACTGCAATGCTAGAAATCGTCTAGCTCTTTCCATTTGAGTCATGCTTTTGAATGTCTCATAGTCTGGACTGTCCAGTGAGGTACATTTTGTTGTTGTTTGGGGTCTGGGTTTTTACCTCAAGGAACAAAAAGTCAAACTGACAGTCTACAAGCATTCAGTTGGGCCCATCTTAGTTTTTAGGTTCCTTGAGGAAACTACTTCTCCAGTTCCACAGTGAAGTTTTAGCTTCCTAAAAGAAATCCAGTTCTCAACACCTGCAGTTATATTTAAAATATAAAGTAATGAGGTGCCTAATGTGGTTTTATGTGCTTTTTGTGTCCATGTCCCCCTCCCCCTCATGATTTGTAGGCTGCTTTGCATTTATAATTTGATGTTTTAAAGCAAACATTCTTTACTTGCCGCTGACATGTCAGTCCTATAAAACTCTTCAATGCAAAACAATGATAGTAGTCTTTGCTTTGTTTCCAAATGATAGCTTTAAAACCTGTAATTTTAAACCACCTGCAGTTACAGTAAATACCAGTTTCACAGTCTGATCTGCTGCTAGATTTTACTTTATGTACACGTTTTGATGCGTTTCTCGCTTCTTTTTCCACAGAAGTGGCACAGGTTTCTGTAGTGACTTCCTGCTTAGTTGGCTTCACTACAATCAAATATCAAATATAAGATGATGGGTTGTTGTTTTGTCTTTTCCTCGAGGGTCTACTTTTACTAAGGTGCCAGGCGTTCTTGAGCCAGGCTACCCCAGAGAGAAGGGAAAGCTGTTTCTTTGTTTTTCTGTTTGCAAAGTGTCAGGACCAACACCCAAGTTACAAGGGTGTGAACAAAGTGAGGACCATGAGCCCAGGTTGCCGACTGCGGGAGCGCTCCCCGGCGTGGGTCCCCGCAGCCCCTGGGGGAGCGCTCCGGGGATGCTCACCAGCTGCTGCCCGAAGGAAGCCAGCAAAGCGGTCCCTACAGCAAGGCTGCAACCTGCCCGGATTGCTCCAAAAATTTTAAGCAACTGAATAGAGTTACATATTGCTTCATCAGCCTCCCTCTCCCACCGTCAGCAGGACATACTGCATAGTCTTAACACTTAGTAAAATAAGCAAAATCTGATGAAAGCAAGTAGGTCATAACCTGGAGAGACTGATTCCTTGGCGGCTCTCCAGGTCCTTGCGGTATTTCTTGATGTTTTTAGGACCATCTTTCTTCTGTTTTCTCTTCTTCTGTCCCCACCACGTGCTTTTTTTGTAGGTTCCTAGTTGCTGCGTTTAATCAGTTCTTTGTCCTTTGACAAGTCTACTATGCTGCCGATCCCTGTTTCTAGCTCTTTTCTGTGTATAGCAGAGCAAAGGAGCAGGTGGTTTTCTGCAGTTTTGAAATTGGCCTGGTCTCTGTTAATACTGGCTTAGCCTACGTACAGGTTGTACGCTCTTTTACTGCAGAGTTTCTTATTTGGTAGTCATTTGCCTTTGCTATTTTGGAGCCTACATTAAGGCTCCAATCTGTATCTATAAGTGTTCTTAAGTATAATAACATATTATATATTTGGATCAAATAAATGTCTAGTAGATAGCTAGGAGTGGAGCAAGATTCTCCTGTTGCAACCTTTCAGTATTCAGCAGGCTGCTGCGATTCAAATTCCTTCTGAACCAGGCACTGCACCTGTACCTGCAAGTAACTCCAGGTTCAAATTTAACTCCAGTTCTCTTGTAATGTTTGTTCTCATATGCATGAGCTCCCGGTGCTATGCCTTTCTGGCAACAAAATGAAATGTAGGAACTTTTGCTTTAAACTAGAAGTGAAATTATTGGAAGGTAGTTTGTTAGAAAGGCCAATCTGATGGGCTGTGATCATTGTCCAAAACATACATGAAAATAAGAGTTTTTAAATGTGGCTAGTCTTTTCTTGAAGGAAGATATTTGCTGATTAAACTGCAGGGTGAAAGACTTTGTTCACAGTTTAAATGTCAGAGGTGTATGCTCATAAATACATTGTATGGCATATATTGACTGCTTGATGCCATTTTCATGAGGTGCTTTTCTGTATTAAGAACAAAGTTGTTTGAAATTAAATATTGAAACTATCTGGGATATTAATTTACTTAGTAATGATTAAGGAACTCTTCACCAAAGTCAGGAGGATAAGAACTATCTATTCAAAGATTAAGAAAAATAATACTTTCTTGATGATCATTGTAAGTTTAAAGGTTTAATAGGAATCAAGTAATTTTTAAGAGCCTATTTAAAGAGTCAGAAGACTACATTTGCAAAAAGAGGGAAGGTATGAACTCATTTGATTTGGAATTTCAACTACTAAAACCTGGTTTAACAGTATTGAAGGAAAGAAGTTAAATCACTGGCCATAAAAACCATTGTATTACAACCCTGCTGTCAGTGTATCAGTGGTTTGATATCCATGCACTGGGGACACTGTTTCATTGCAAGAAGTACTGAACTAAAGAAATCCAAAGGTTGTGTTGAGGCATTGGCAGCTAAATCCCTCTGTAGGGCCTGTTGTGTCTTGTAAAGTAGAACATAGAGAGTTAAGATTGCTTCTGGAGTGTATCATTCTTGTTCTGTTGCTTCTGTTATTTACCCCTGTGTGTTTCCTGTTTTATCCCTTTTGTGCACTATTTTGCTCTTGTTATTTTCATTATAGTCTATCCTTCTCATCTTTGCAGGAAACAAAGATCAGCAGCAAAAAGATGATGAAAGGGAAGCTCCAAAGAAACAATCACCTCATCCACATCTCTCTCTTGCATCTAAAGAGAGGTTCCTACAATCAAGCCCATGGTGATTTTGTCATATCAGTGAACATGAGGTAGTTTTAAGTCTTCTTTTTCTTAGTGAGATAGTCTCCGCACAAATATATTTGGTGGAGGTTGTATGTGAGGGTCTGTTGGCCTTGTGGTCTTTATCTGAAGTCACAGAAAATTCAAAGTCAGTATCTTAATTTCGTAGTTTTATTTCATTTTGTGTGTGCGTGTATATAAATAAAAAACACAGCAAAAATTCTGTAGCTATTTCAGGAGCAAAATATTTCTGCACTTTGCTTTATTTTTATTTTTTTATGGTGTAAACATAATCATGTGGTGAATTTCCAGTCACTTGGGACCAAATACTTCTGCATATAGGCAGTAACCTCTCCAAGTTATGATACAATCATTTTGTATAACTTATTACTATGCTGTTACATTCAAGCTACCTGATTTCTGGTAACAATTCTTTCATAAGGCTGGCATTAGTTTAAATTGGTAGATATTGATCCTGAGTGTCCAAAAGGTTGAAGGTGTGTGGTGGATGCATGTACTGCAATATCAGTGATGAGTTTGTATTGGGAAGATGCTATTCTTTCAGTTCTTCTCGTGTGCCTTAGATTTCCAGTCTTTGGTGTTTTGTAGCTTCCAAAAGAAATCCAGTCTTTCCAATTAAAATGGAACATTGACTGTCCTCCCTTTCCATCTACAAATAAGGAATGATAGTGAGGATTGCTTCTCTGCATTTAATCACACTGTTGGGCGGTAGTATCTGGGGTCCCCTTGATATAGGGGGAATCCAAGAAGTAATGTGGATTTATTTTAGAGTGTGTAGCTGATGAAATGAAGCAGAAAGGGACAAGCCAAAAGCATGTGTCTGTGGAGCTGTATTTTTTGTTAGAATTCTGGTGGGATTATTATGGTGAACTCTTAAGCTTACTGTACAGCTAAAGTAACTATAAGAAATGAGAAAATATTATATTAAGACTAAAGAATTGGTGTAGACTGTTTTATTGGGAGGGCTGTCAGAGGTATTGGGAAGTATCCAAATACCTCAAGCAACCTCAGGTGTTGGGTGTCACTGTGGAGTTAGGGCATCTTGTACCAGAAGGTTCATCTGAAAAGCATAAGGAAGGGTTGAACTTGCAACTACTGCTATCAGAATAAATAAAAACTAAAGGAA
>VZSF01000568.1:66830-138096 GCA_013398295.1 Chionis minor
GGGGGCGGGGGGGGAAGGGCTAGTTAGCTGAATATGCTGACCTCAGCTTTCCTGAATAAGGAGAAAATTCAAAAGGAATCAAAAATAATGTTTGTGTATGACGTGAAATGCTTGAGAACTTCTGAAGACTAATGAGGTCAGTTCTGAAATAAAATGTCAAAATGAAACATTATTTTTGAGATTTATTTTTTTTCTCCTCGTGTTTTCCTAGAACTGCAATTTTGGTAAGTGCGGTATTGCTCGCGTCTTTCTTCTCTATTATGCCTTTATAGCATCTGTGTTTGCAAGCTTGACACTCCCAGCTTGTCTGCAGACATCAACTGTGCTTTAAAGACCGAGCTGCATCAGTGGAGACCAGTAATTGGACCACTGCATTTATTTGCAAATACTATATCAAGTGTTCGGTCTGCACCTCCTTAACGTGAAATGGTTTCTTGGGGCTGTCAGGTGTCAGCGCTGTTGCATGGGCATAATAGACAAAAGATGCAAGAGGAAGAGGGCAAGATAAGGGAGACCCCACCTGTGGACACAGAACTCTGGTGCTGAGTCTGTGACGGGGAAAACAAAATTAATAATGGACCTGCACACATTTAAAAATGGCCGAGCTATTTTGGGAGTCATGCCCCATCCCTACCTCGTGTGCCTAACTCTGGGTGATGTGGAATTGTGCTGCAGGTCCATACGGATGGGGGCCTTTCTTCCCCAGTATCTTTTGAAAGGGGGCTGGTAAAACACTTGTAAACCCACTGGAGCAAATTATAAATGATGGCCGAAACCAAGTTTCTGCCCATTGAATACCCAGGCGGAATGCAAATACTGCTGTGAAACTGTGGCATTTATAGGGATTGCAGCAATGTTTTTATTTCTAAAATGAAGATGTGTGAACCCCAGCCCATCTTTCTGCTTTCTTATGCACTGGGCTACCTGTTTATTAGCAAGACACAGTTTTGGGGTGGTATTGAGATTATGGTGGAGGGGGTGGGGATTAGTTGTTGCTTTTTATGCAGCTGGTTTTGGATATTTTTGGTTTTCTTGTTGCTTGGTTTGTGTGTGTGGTGTTTTGTGGTTGGGTTTTTTCCTGTTTGTTTTTTTGTTTTGTTTTGTTTCTTTAAAAACCAGTTAAGTGGAGACAAGCACCAATCTAAACTCTGCTCAGTTCATAGAATGGCCTGACAATGGTCACGTGGAGAATTTTAAATGAACTTAAGTAGATTTTGTGTGCGTAAATCCCAAATTGATTCAGAAAGGCCTTGCTTTGGCAGTTTGCTAGTCTCTCGGGAGGTGAAGCTGCAAGGTTTCAGTTTTTCATTTTTGATCCCTAAGTTCTGATACCGAGCTGATTCATAGTATTTGGGCTAAGGACTGTGTGTACATGTACATACGTAAATTAGAAACGGATTCTCGGCATCTCAGAAATCAAACTTTTGCACAGCAGGAAGAGATGAATAATAATTCAACAGTGGAAAACTATGCACCAAGTTCTGTAACATCGTCATACAGGCAGACTACCACAGTTCCTCAAGATCTGGTATCACAGGTTGCAAAGACCTGTCCATAGAAATGTAGGCAAAACAAGGGCTAATAGTTTTGGTCTCTTTTTACTGTGCTGATTTTTCAGGGTTTGATTATTGACCAGTGTGATGACTTATCTTAAATTTTACCATTACCCAGTGTCACCAGATGCTTTTCATACTGGAGATAGATAAAACTGGGAGGACTGGGGTCTGTTATATTTGAGCGGATTTTGAGTGAGGAGGAGAAAAAAAAAAAGTCCATCAAGAGAACAGATTAACTTGTAGAAAAATAGAAGTGTAAAGACCACTTTTAGATACCTGATGTATCTGTGAGAATTTAGACAGCTCCTTTTCACATTTATTCATTACCCAAATTGTCTTCTTTTTTTTTAACCAAGATGGAAACAACCGTTAAAGAGGGAGGAAGGTTACATCCATTGCAGAGAAGTGTTGGGAAATATTTTTCCATGAAGACATATTTTGGCAGCTACTTTTATAATGAACTGACATTTTTTCTGGCAGATGGAGGGGTGTTAAACTGATCAAAACATTTCATTAATACTTTCTAAAAATACAGCACCTTCATAAAATAAGAGCCATCACTCTATATAAAACTCTGGAAATTTGAGTCTGCCATAGATTAATATGTTCTATATATCCTATGTAATCCATCCTTTTTTTATCCTGCCTTTTCTTCTGCAGAAAAAATGTGAAGATGCCAGGATGATGTAAACCTTCATGCTTCAAATCAGTTTACGAAGGGTATGGGGTTTTTCGGGTTGCTTATTTTTTTCATCTCTTTGCAAACATGAGCAACTATACGAGCAATTATATCTTTATCCATGTGACTGGGTTTGAAACGGGGAGGGAATGCACTACAGCTAAGAAGACACACATGCCTTTAGAGTAAGGAAAAAATAGAGCCTTCTTATATCTTAGTCTGCCAGTTAAGTTTTAGTGACCCTTTTTTACATTTCTTATCTTGCCTCCATCTCTTGTTTATACTCTGCAGCTGTGACTATAAGGTAGTTCTCACTTTTGGGACGGTTTCTGAGGCTTAGCTTCAGGTTTACCTGCCATTGTGTTACCTGTATGGCTCACTGCGCTTCCGTCAGCCCTGTCTGCACGGGAGGCGTGCAACTGATGCAGCTGAGCAGCCGGGCAGGCGACAGGGTGACAAGGGGTGCAGTGAGGGTCCCTCCTGCTCTGGAGCTGTGCAGAGCGGCGGGCGCGTGTGCAGACCAGTGCAGTGGAAGCACTGGCAGGGGCTTATTTCTAGAGCTGTTTAACATCTGGAGCCAGAGTTACTCATAAACTAAATGATCCAGTCAACTGCAGAGAAAGCACTACTCATTTTTATTTTCTTTGTGCTCTTTCCTTCTTCCTCTCATCTGTCCTACCTTCCCCTCAAAACCCCTTTTGATATGGATCCTTAAGTGCCCGTCAGAGCCTTGTATTGATTCCCGTTCTTCCTCTGCCTTTGAGCCGTGCCACCAAGCTGCTGCTTCTGCACTGCCTGAGCTCCTGCAGGAGGGAGCATTGATTGTTCAGGGCAGGCTGTCTCTCTGCTTGCCTCTTTTGTACGTGGGATATAGGATGCAGAAGAGGACAGAAGGGGACAAAGCCTGAAGCAATATGTCTAGTTTCACTGCAGGTATGGTTCAGATACAGTTGTTGTGGGATGCTGCAGCTCTCAAAGGTATAACACACAGAATTTTTGAATGATACAGATGTAAATATCTGCAAAACCCTTATAAGATTGAAATCTGAGGTGTATAACTTGCTGTATAACTTGTTGTATAACAAACTGGAGAAATGTTTTCCAGAGGATGAGAAAACATGGAGTTTTCGATCATGAAAGCAAACCCATGTTATGTTAAATCCCTGTTGACAATACTTGGACTATTTTTTCTTTGTAATTTGGTTTTTAAAAAGAATCTTATCTTTGTAAATTTAACTGAAATGTCCAAATGTCTACATTCAGCTAAGCCATAAGCAGATTAAAATAAGGCCTTGAAAAGGAAACTATTGAGTAAACCATTACTTGAATAACAAGACATTACTGACTATGTGTCCTGGTTTGAGGTAAAACAGGACAGTTTGTATGTATTTAATTATTTTCTTTTTATTATTCTTTTTTCTCTTTATATTTCATTAAAGTAGTTCAGTTCTTACTAAACTAGTCTCTCTTTTTCTCTCTCCCCTGCTCTGCAGGAGAGAGGGAACATCTGTCGCTTGGCTTGCTTGAGCCAATCCAGCCCAAACCACGACGCTATGCTTTCTGGAAGTCTTGCACTCTATGCTGTAGTTGCAATCAAAGCATATATAGAGTTATGTGCTTTGAAAAAGAATGCAAGTGGAACTGTTTCATATAGCCTTCTGTAAGGCTTAACAGACATAATGCTTTATTTTTATAACTATTAATCAGGAAGTATTTATAGACATCTCTATTCAGCATAAAATAATAAAGGTTTTTATATTTACCTGTCTCTGAAAACTGTTACCATTAGCCATTTTTTGGTGTGTCACAGTGCATTGGAAGAAGTTGTAACAAGAGGCTTTATTTTACAAATAGTGGTATAAATATAACTTTTTTATCATACTAGCTTGTTATCGTTATGAAATGCAAAACAGATGCAGCTGTCCATGTACCTTCAGAGAAATCTAGTTCATTTATATATTTAATTAGACTAAAGACATCAGTTACTTTTTCTGCAACCATAATGCAATTTTTTCTGCTTATTTAGTCAGCACAGTTTTGGCATGCTGAAAAAGATATCCCTTTCCCCCTTATAGTAATTTATTTATTTGGAAAAAAAGGAAGCCATTTTACAGGAAAAACAATTTTCCAACCTACATTTACCAAAATCCTTGCAAGAAATATGGACTTCATTTGTCTACTTACTGAGGATTTTTACTAGCCTTCTCAGTCTTGCTTTAAACTTGGAGTATGCTATACTTCGTGCTATCTTTGTATGATATATTGTGATCAGTAAAAACTAATAAAATTTATGGGCCTCATGAGAGCTGCATTTGCTTGATATGTGTCTGATAGTTGACTGTTTCAAATATAGACTTGTTATGGACCCAGAAAGGCTCACAAATTTTCGAGACAATGACTTTATCTGTGGCACTTCTCAAATTTTCTGTTTGTCTTTGGACACCTTTTAACCACAAAACGCATGCTTCCTTTTTTTGTGATTTTTTTTTTAATACCTCATTTCTGCTTGTACAATAAAGTACTTTGCTAGCCATTCACAATTAATTTTGTAAGCATAAAAATATGTATGACAGGTGCAGTTTTTGCCTATGTAGACTGGAACCAAGTGTTAAACTTGGCTTCAACTGCAAACCTTTAATTTCATGGCATTAATTGGTGTATCTTAATGATGAATCTCTGTCTTTATAAAGCACAATATTAATGTATTGCTGGATAGTAAAAAAAAGGACTAATGGAACCTAAATGTTGCCGATGATAAATTTTTCAATGCAGGCAAATATGGTAAGGTAATCAGTTTACTTTCATATGCTCCCTCTTCTCATGTTCAGGAAGTAAAGAAGGAAGAGAACTTAATCTTATAATCTAACGCATAAAGTAAATCGGGAATAAAACTAAGGTGCTTGAGAAGAATATTTAAAGAATGCCAAGCTCAGTGGAATCGAGGTAATGCCACTAACATTGATCTGTGTTTTGACAGTGTTACTTCTTATCGTGCAGCAACCCTGGGACTTTGCAAAAATCCTCCATTGTTCTTTCTTCTTTCCTGTTTTGTCTTCCTCTCCCCCCCACACTAAACTCCAGTCGTTATTCCCCTAGAAATGATTTGTGGTGGGTTGCCCCTGGCCAGCAGCTAAGCACCCACTCAGCTGCTTGCTCATTTCCCACACCCAGCAATTCAGGAAGGAGGGTAGGAAACGAAAAAGCAAGAAAGATCATGGTCAAGATAAAGACAGTTTAATAAGCTGAAGGAAAAAGGAGAGAGAAAAAAAGAAATGATGCAAAGGTAATCATTCATCTCCTCCCATAAACAGACTGATGCCTAGCCAGTCTGTGAGTAATGGCTGCGTTGGAAGACAAAAACCCTGAGCAATGTTACATGATGTGGAATATTCCTTTGGCCAATTCTGTTCATCTCTCTACAGGCTGAGGGGTGGGAAGTGTGACAGAGTGAAAAAATACAAAGCCTTGACACCATGCAAACACTGCTCAGCACTAGCCAAAGCATTCTTGTACTCAGCGCTGTTTTAGTCACAAATCCAAAACACAGCATTCTATGGGCAGCTCTGAAGAAGGTTAGAATCATAGAATTGTCTAGGTTGGAAGGCACAGAATTGCTTAGGTTGGAAGAGACCTTCAAGATCATCAAGCCCAACCATCAACCTGTCACTGCCAAAGCCACCACTAAACCACGTCCCTCAGCACCATGTCTACCCTTCTTTTAAATACCTACAGGGATGGTGATTCCACCATTTCCCTGGGCAGCCTGTTCCAATGCTTGAAAACCACTTCCATGAAGAAGTTTTTCCTAATATCCAATCTAAACCTTCCCTGGCGGAACTTGAGGCCATTTCCCCTTGTCCTGTCGCTTGTTACTTGGGAAAAGAGACTGACTCCCACCTCGCTACAACCTCCTCTTAGGTAGTTGTAGAGAGTGGTAAGGTCTCCTTTAAATCTCCCCTGGCGAAACTTGAGGCAATTTCTTCTAATCCTGTCACTTCCTATTTGGGAGAAGAGACTGACCCTCACCTCACTAAAACCTCATTTCAGGTAATTGGAGGGAGTGGCAAGGTCTCCCCTCAGCCCCCTATTCTTCAGGCTGAATGACCCCAGTTCCCTCAGCTGCTGCTCATAAGACATGTGCTCTGCGTGCTTCACCAGCTTCATTGCTCTTCTTTGGACATATTCCAGCTCCTCAACATCTGCCTTGCAGTGAGGTGCCCAAAACTGAACACAGTATTCCAGGTGGGGCCTCACCAGTGCTGAGTACAGGGAGACAATCACTTCTATAGTCCTGTTCACCACACTATTCCTGATACAAGTCAGGATGCTGTTTACCTTCTTGGCCACCTGGGCACACTGCTGGCTCATATTCAGCTGGCTGTCAACCAACACCTCCAGGTCCTTTTCTGCCAGGCAGCTTTCCAGCCACTCTTCCCCAAGCCTGTAGTGCTGCATGGGGTTGTTGTGACCCAAGTGCAGGACCCAGCACTTGGCCTTGTTGTATCTCATACCGTTGGCCTTGGCCATTGATCCTGCCTGTTCGGATCCCTCTGTAGAGCCTTCCTACCCTCAAGCGATCAACACTCACAACTAACTTGGTGTCATCGGCAAACTTACTGAGGGTGCACTTGATCCCCTCATCCAGGTCATTGATAAAGATATTAAACAGAACTGGCCCCAATACTGAGCCTTGGGGAACACCTCTGGTGACCAGCCACCAACTGGATTTAACTCCGTTCACCACCACTCTTTGGACCCAGCCATCCAGCCGGTTTTTTACCCAGCAAAGAGTACACCCATCCAAGCCATGAGCTTCTCCAGGAGAATGCTGTGGGAAACAGTGTTGAAAACTTTACTAATATGCAGGTAGACAACATCCACAGCCTTTCCCTCATCCAATAAGTGGATCACCTCGTCATAGAATGAGATCAGGTTAGTCAAGTAGGACCTGCCTTTCACAAACCCATGCTCACCTGGTTGTCCTGTACATGCCATGTGATGGCATTCAAGATGATCTGCTCCATAACCTTCCTTGGCACAGAGGTCATACTGCCAGGCTTGTAGTTCCCTGGATCCTCCTTCCAGCCCTTCTTGTGGATGGGCGTCACATTTGCAAACCTCCAGTCGACTGGGACTTCCTCGGTTAGCCAGGACTGCTGACAAATGATGGAAAGTGGCTGGGTGAGCACATCCACCAGCTCCCTCAGTACCCTTGGGTGGATCCCATCTGGCCCCATAGGCTTGTGTATGTCAATTCCATCCCAGCGAGGCCCAGTACAAAAGTGCAATTGAATAACAGAATCTTTTTTGTTTTAAATACATCTTTGTTCTCTTGTTCCTTTCCTTTTCACAAAAATCTGTCTGGTTTTCTCTGCTTTGATTAGTTACCTGCAATGCCCTGCTGTCATTAAGGTTTCCACCATCCCTTCTGCTCCAGTAAGAGGAGAATAATCGCAGTACAAGCTCCTTTTCCACAGCAGCAGGTAGATAATTTTACATGTTCTGATTATTTTTCTTGTAGGTACATGATCATCTTTTGGCCCCTGTCCAAACACTGTGTAACTCAGTAGCATCTGATGGTTCTTTGATAGAGTCAAGAGGTTTGTGGTAACAACCTAATTTTCCCACAGGGCATCTGTCAGTGCTAAGACAACCCTACATTTTAAAGAGAAGGAATCCTAAAGTTAGGAGCCTCTTCAGTGAATGTTGAGCACTCTTGATAGTCTATAATTATGAGGAAATAAAGGGGAAATAGTAAGAAAATTTAATTTTAATCCTGTGCAATTACTGTGATTCTACCTGGGATTGTTTTACCTCCTCCTGAAGTGAAGTTGCATTAGAAACTGTTATCTTTTGTAGCACTAGACTTGGAATAATACCTGTTAATTAAACTTCACCTGAGCCAATGCAACTTTCTGCATACGTGTAAAAGCACGATACTCCAATGTGCTGAGAAGAAAACATCTAGCCTTGCAGAAGTTTTTCTCGTATCTGTTGATATTGCTGGACATGTAAAGACCTGCGTGTTCATTTTTTCTCTTCTCACTCTGAGAATGTTTGCAAACTCTGAAAATAACAGAGAAGAGTAACCTGCAGGTTGAACAGTAATTCAGGCTTTTCGTAACAGAGTTAAAGCAGCTGGTGCTGTGGAAAGCGTGAGCACATTGTAAGACAAGACAGTTTTTAGTGGTTCCACCAATCACTTAGGTTATAGTAGCAATAGAGTACTAATAATACGCTCTTTCTCCCTCCTTCAACTTTCAGAATACTTTAGTTTGTAGTGTGGAACAAAATGATCAAACTGCTTTTCAGACTTTGCATGTATTTCAGGTGGTTTGATTTGACAGTTGTGTTTCTCAGCTACAAAGGCAGGCATATTTTTAGTTCCTCTTAGATTGGGTTTTTTTTCGTATTTCATGAGATACTTTTGTAATCAACTAGTCCACATCTGTAAATTTTGTGTTCTTGTACAGAATATGAGGAAGTTTATAGGTTGTTATTATTTTTTCTTAATAGGCAAATGAATTTCTTAGGAAAGGTGGTCACATGTGGTCACAGCTAGCTGCAGAAAATCTTAGTTATGTGTAAGTGGATTGCTGTGACAGGAATTTCTAGATCTATTTATAGAATAGTAAATTCTCACCTAGCTATTTATGGACTCCTGGGTCTGTAAATGCAGTTTGAAAAAATGACTGAAAAATCTCAGCTTCTGCATGGATGTGCCCAAAGTGTTCAGTGCTAAAGACTTCTGGATGATTTACAGAGGGCAGTTTGAGTGTCAATAAAGTTTTTATTCATTTGCATCTATACGCATTAGATTAGACTGCATAATTATTTTCTTTTATAAAGCTTGTAAAGCCTCTAGACTTACAGAGAAGCCCTTGGCTTCATTAAGATGGTACTTTGTCATGATGGTGACAGCTTTGCAGCAGGAGGAGGAAGTACTGTCTGCATCCAGACGGGAGTCCTCACCCCTGAGGGACGTGTGGTGACAGGCAAAGAGATGTGAGGGGGACTCAAATATGCATACTGTGGTTTAGGACACCAGCGCTCTGTCTAAACCTAATAGCAGATCTCTGACAAAAGAAGATCCTTCAGGGAAGGATGTGGGAGCAGGACAGGTTGAGAGACAGCCTTCTCCTAATAAATATATCTAGCTTTTGCCAACCTGTATGTTCGGATGGCAGCCTATATGTGAGTGTACGGTTGCAGTGAATGGTATTTTAGAGAAAGAAGCACAAATGATTTTCACATTGTAGTTTGTACTGGGGTAGTGGAACTGTGTCAAGGGACTGACAAAAGCACAAAAAGTAAAGTGCTTGGGGTGCGGCCCATCCCACTTCCAAAACTGCTGTTTTAGAGGTTTTGAGTGTACTTCAGAAGAGATTTGGTCTGTATGGATGCAGTGGTGTACCGTTCTTGCTGTATTGGCTGAGAAAAGGCTTTACTATGTATTAATGAAATATATCAATTTAAAAAGGTCTTTAATTTGGAATTTTTGCATAAGAAAAAAACCGAAGGGAGTAAATAACTTCTATCTTTCTTTGCAACTGAAGTTTCTGTTTGTTGTGTTTGTTGATGTGAGCGGCAAGGATGCTACGGTGGTAGCATCATGCAAGAAAGGTGGTAGACTTCATGCAGGAAAGCGTTTCTTCCCTTTCTGGGGCTTGGAAACTTTAGGAAAGCATTAGCTGTAAAGTTGCCAATTTGTATCCTGTTTACTCTTATGTCTAGGATAGATAAACTCTGACTTCTCCTTTGGTGAATTTTGTGTATTCCTGTTGTAGATAAGAGAAAGTGTTTCAGCTAGGTATGCTGCTATATGGTTTCATTTTGCCCTTAGTTTCCAGGAAGAAACATTAAATGCAAATCATTTTTCTTTATTTGCAATAGGTCAAACTAATTTAGCTAAAGTTCACACCCATCTGCATAGAAGATTATTGTAAACACAATAAAATTCAAAGGTCATTTCTGTGACTGAAAGAGGATCAAAGGTGCTTTCTGTGCTATTTTAATCCACTTCAGAGAGTTGTAATGAGTTTAGTTAAGGGTGAAAGTCCAAGGCTTTCCCTTTGCCATTGTCCTTTATATAGCTCTATTAACTATTCACTGGTCTATCGTTATAATATGTTCAATGGTGAATGAAGGAGAATCTGGCAAGGGGAACTTAGTTGGAGTATAAGACCTTCTGATGTATGCTGATTTTGTTGATATGATTCATCAGTTGAACAGAAGTAGCTTAGAAAGCAGGAGTCAATCTTACCCCTGATTATGAAGCCTGAATACTTATAGCCCATTACAAAAGTAAATGCTGATCACTAGAGTCAGGCTGCAAAGCCATTGTGCTTTACACAGTTTCAAAAATAATCTTGAATAACAGATCCATACGTGGGGTCTTAAGGTGTTTCCTGGTGCTTAAGGAGGACTATGCCGTGCTTGGTTTCTGTAAAATGCTAATATTGCCAAGTTTTTCTTTTACCTAACAGTCAGAATGTTTAGTCCAGCTGGGCCCTTTTGAAGCAATTTAAGTGGAGGTTATTAGGCCACGACACTACTTTTAGGCTAAGGAAGTGTCCTGAACAGTGAATACGTTTGGCTTACTACCTGCAGGTAGTGATCTCTTCAGAAATCATGATTTGCCGTATGGATAATCAGAAAAACCTATCCAGGATTCACTCGTCACCAGTTGGATGGTACCATAAATGAAGATGACTTGTTCATGTAATACATAATGTAATTTTTTTTTTTATCCTGTCCTGAATGTATCAATTGCTTTCTGATTATCTGGAATGGTGTTTAACTCCTGTTTCTATAATGTGAACTTGCAGTAATTTGTTATATTGCATAATCAAATCAGTTAAAATATTTAAAATGTATTTGCTAAAGAGCAGGGAGTTACAGAAAAATACTTGGGCTTAATGTTTTCCTTTTTCATTTAGTTTTGAGCTGGTGCAGTGACCTCTGGTTCTGATTTCATTATGGCAAAGTGTGCAAAGCTGCTGAGCTGTGGTAGCCGACCAGACCCATGGAATGAGAGAGGGGTGTGGTTATGAGGCTGGTGAGGTTTGCAATGATTCTCAGATCTTTCGATATTCTGCTCAAAAAAAGAATAAAAAGGATCGTATTATTCGATTTGACTGTGCTACAGATACTGTATACCAGCTTCCATTTCTTTTTCAAAGTTAACAAAATTACAGCTATGGACCTGTATAAGAGCAAAGCACCCTCCTAAATCCCCTCTTCCCTTGCCTTAAAAAAAAAAAAAGCCAAAATACCCAATCAAACAACGATAACAAAACCAAACCCCCAAACTCTGTCTGGAAGGAAAACCACTTTTTCTTTAAAACCTTGAAACTTCTTCTAAGTTCATCTAACTCACTGATGAAAGACTTTGACTACACAATCATATGTAGATTAATAGGGAAATTTCATTCCTGATGTAGAAAGATTGCTTCAGCTTGTGACTCCTCCAACTAGTAAAATGCTAGTCTGAAATTACCCCGTTCAGCTGATTAAGTCTATTGCAAAGAAACTAGCAGTGTTTCCATGGAAAAACACAGACTCCATCAATAAACTTTCTAAGCTTTATGGTACTACCCGAAAGGGAATTACCCCCTGAGTGGATGAGGCAATTAATCTCTGTTTCTATCCCTTCACTTGGAGGCTTTTGGCTGCAGTGAACAAAGCCCTTTAAAAGCAATAAAAAGGGTTGCTCCCTGACTGCTTCTACAGAAATTTATATGATATTGTCCACACAAAGACATTTCTCAGTGGAATGTCTCTTTTCTCTGGTAGCCTTTGGAAATTGTGAGAACCACAAAGCATGCACTTACATATGCCCGGTGCTGCTCTGTGAATGGAACGCGTTAGTATTCTGCAAGAACGGGATGTGAGATACTACATTATATTCAGATTATTATCCAAGCCAGATCCGGAAAGTATGAAATGAGGATGCTAGTAAATGTGACAGCTTAACAACAATAGTATTTGATTTCACATTAATCTCTTGTGGAGAACAGATATATTGTTTTTTAGACACATCTGTATTCCTCAAAGAAAACCAATTCCAGTTGAAAGAAAGTTTGAATGCCAGGAGGGAGATCATTAGGTGTGATAAATGCATCTCTGAATGCAGACTGGTGGAAATTAAAAGTTTCTAACTCTGAAAAGTTTCTTGTTGGTGATACTAGTGACAACCAATGTGTCTCAGAGCTATCACTGAAAAAGCTGGAAATTATTTCCTCTGATGCTATAAACCTTTCTTTTGGGAAGTGAAATGAGCAAGTGGATTCTGGTGTGTTTAGAAGTAAATGCTTAATTTCATTAGCATTAGCTTTGCAGATCAGAATCCTGTGTAAGGTAGATCAAACTTTATTGGAGTAGTCTGCATGTAGACTTGTCCCGTAACTCTGTTTAAATTAGCAGGTTGAAGTTGCTTATACTTCCTCTGAATTTGACCTGTGAAAAGAAAAGGACACTTAAAAGCAAAAGTCATCAAGATACTCGGATACTATTTTGTATTTATTTATATATTATTTGCTGATGAGCATCAAACTCCAGCTAGCTTTGTGAAACCTGAGTTACCACAGGAGTGTTCTGCACTGTACTGCAGCATGTGGGGAGAGAATCCTCCATGTTAATCCTCCAGATGCTTGTGGGTGGAGAAGAAGGAAGTTCTGTTAAGGGAGTGTTTCCTATCCCTCCAGTGCAATTTAAGTTATCTGTGTTACATCAGTGATACCAAATGCAAAAATAAGTAAATGGAATTACTTCAAGTGATGCTTAAAACTTTAAAGTAGAATTGTTTTGCAATCCTTTGACTTGCAAATGATGAACAACCACTAATTTTCAGTAATGCTCAGTAATCTGTAATATTTTAAAGTAGTCTAGATCTATTGTGTACGGTCTTACATTGCTTGTCCTTTAAAATAAGAAATGAAACATACCAAAGCATGATGTCCTCTATCAGTTTGAGGAACTAGCCTGGTAAATGCCAGGTTTCAGTCAATTTACCTTGGTGGCTGACCCATATCTGTAGAATTTGCTCCCATTTGACATAGGATTCTAGTTAACAAACTCATTATTTGTATGGGATTAAACTGGGAGGGGCACATATATTTTGTGGTTATGGAATTTAAGTTGGATAAGAGAAGCACTATGTGTGATTTATTTATTTATTTTATTTTTAGCATGTATCTTGATAGCCTTATGACCTTTCATGTGTATTAGGGAATGATTGATTGGTGAATTGTATAACTGAAGGACTAGATACAAATTTATTTAGTCATATTACTCAGTGCATAGTATGGCTTTTTGAAAAGTTTCTACAAGCAGCTGGGGCTCATAATAAACAGTTGCTGCTAATATAGGTCCAGGCTAGCTAAATGGCTGGTGCCTTTGAAAAACATGGATGCACCTCCTCCAAATGTGTCAGGCATGAATATAACCTGCCTGCATGTATGAGCGTAGGCTTTGACTGCTCTTTTCTGGAGGTGAAAAAACCTCCTTGGTTGCAAAGCAGGAAACTGTTGTCTGTTTTGAGAGTCACTGCTTCCTCAAGGTTGTGTAGCTGAGACTTGCTTGTTGCATTACTTCTCCAGCTCAGCCCTTCAGGAATTACTTTATTGCCTGCTTTTGGCTGCAGCCAAACAGCATGGCAAAGCCGAAGCAGACAGAAGTCGTGTTATCGTATACCATCCTTGGGAAATATAGTAAAGACCTTTTCTTAGGGTTTTTTTACTGTTTTCAAGTGATATTAATCTAAAATGGTGTTCTGTGCAATCAGTCTTTGCAGGAAGACTCTCCTGGAAACTTCATATATTACTTATGTCAGAAATCCAAATGCATATTCATGATTATTCAATTACCTGGCTGCTATGAACTGAAACATCAGTGAGTGTATTTCTATCAGAAACCTTCCCAGACACTTAATTTTGTCACAGCTCCTCCACAAAAAAACCCAAACAAAAGCAAATCCCAAACATGGTAGCCAAGCTGACTCAGCCTCCTTAAAATATTGTTTTACAACTATTAGTGTTGAAAATAACAGTAATTTTTTTGATTCAACCATTATCCAGGTTACAATTTGCTTTCCTTCTGATGTATTATTTTCAGTTTAAAATTATTCTCTGTATTTAAGACTCATAACTCATAAAAACAGGCACCCAGATACTGAATTACTAACAAAGAGTGAATGCCAAAAAATTCGAAATCTTCTGTAGAATCCTGCTGGAAAAAGATCCCTTATTTAATTGGGTCATAGTTTATGAATGAAGGCTATCTGAACTGAGTTACGCCCGCTTTGAAGAACAGAGGTCAAACAAATACCTCGAGCCCTACAGGGGACCCAGTGGGTGCTAGAGATTCCCTCTCTGTCTCAGCAAAATCTCTCCAATTCTGTACAGCGCCTCTCCTGATGGCTGGCTGTGCATCAGAAGCCAGTTATTGTCCAAGGTAAAGTCTGGCAATCCTAATCTGGGTGATTATTGCTTTTTTTTTTTTTTTAACCAGATGTAGGATTACACAGGAGCATAGTTCCTGAGACTGAGTTTTACAGTGTGTGCCATGGGTGTCAGAAATCATCCAGCCTGCATGCATTTTGTATACGGACAGGCACACATTTCCTCCAAGTGATGGGAAACCTCATTTTATTCCCAATGAATGGGTTTGTATTGGTTTATATTCAAAATTATCAACCTTACAGTTTAAAACAACAGTGATTTTTCTGAAATGCTCAGCAAACGTATATACATATACACATATACATATACATACATACATATATATATATAGGAAGGCTTGTGTTGAAGGAATACAAGATGGTAGAAACTAGCCTTCAAATCTTAGGAATTGCTGTTGACTTCCTTGAATCGTTTCCTTCACACACACAGTAGGTGCATCACAATAGGTTATTCTCATTCTAACAATATTACACTTACAACGCTTTCTGTCTGGAGTTAGAGTATTTCACTAAGTGAAGTGTGTGGCTGTCTGCTGATGTGAACAACCTGCAGAAGGCAATGGGCACAACAGATTTGTCTTACAGTTACAGAATGCAAAGAGTCCTCACACTGGGGAGCGGAGGATTATTTAGTTTTTAACCCTGCAAGGTTTGCAGTTTAAAAATTGTGATCAATGCAGTGAACGAATCTTGAATCTTGGGTCTTGTCTCATGGCTGTTTTAAGAGACTAGAAATCATTTATGCAGCCTTGGGACTGACTCATTTTAAATGGGAATTATCATTGCTTTCTTCAAAAAGCAAGCTAAATATCACTTCTTTCACTTAGTAAGGCTTGTAAAGGTTGCAAAGTTTCAGAAAAAGGTTTCAGTCAGTGAAAGTGTAAAGGAGAAAATACCTAATCTTAAAGCATAGGTATCATAAGTGTATCATTACCCTGTGTTGGAAGCTTAAATACAGCTTTTCTGCTAAATATTGCTGATCTTATATTAGGCTGGGAACATTGTTTTGGGTCTTGTTAAGCTATTACGCATACTTTTTCCCCCCCGCCGCTCCCCCCCTTTCCTTCTTCTAAAGTTGTAGGCAATTTGAAAGGCTCCTTTGGTAATTAATTATTATGCCATGCTGGGAGGGCGGGTAGGGACAGTCAGTGCAATAGCGGGTTTTATCAGCTTGCCCATTTTACGGCGATATGCACTGAGGGAGTGACTTGTAGCAAAGATAAAAGTAGTTTGTTCCTTCTTCTGCCCGGGAAGTACAAAACCAGATGGACACTTATGCACGGCAGAGGTGTACAACGTGGTGTGCAGTGTGTCCTGAAAATGCCAGGCTTGCCTGTCCCCACACGGGCTGTATCCGGCGCTCACGACGCACCAGACTTGCTATGGATTCAGCCTGGCCTGGGATTGCGGATGCTACTGAGATGTGTGGAGGATGAAATGGAGCTGCTGCACCTGTAAGCTCTGGTAACCAAAGTCTTCAGACTTTGACAGCGTTGGCAGAGCTTCCAAATGAAAGAAAACGCCTGGGGAAAGACTCTGATGCGCAGGAGCTACTTTTGGAATAATCCTACAGCAAGTGTGATGTGCCCCAAAAGAGAAACTATGTGAGAGAAAGCAATTAAAACTGGAACTAATCAAATATAATGCCAGTTGGTGCAACAAGTAATAACTTGATATTTACAATCTGTTCTGGTGTTGTAAAACTCACTGGGGGGCTCATACAGAGAGCAAGATATTTTCTGTAGCAGAGTTCACGTGAAATGATGGTACTGATTGTAATTTGCAGGGCTGGAGGTATCTGACCCTCTTCTATTGTCTTCTCTTCCATGCTTTAACCTTACAAAGTATCGCGTGAAGTACCATAGAGAGTAATATGCTCCCTTTCAACTTTTTCCTAGGTGGCAAGACCACTGTCATCTGTCGGCACAGTAGAAAGAAGATGATGAAATTTAAATGAACAGCTTAAAATTGACAATTTTACTTGCATCGGTCTTCCATCATGTTTTCTTTGTCAGGCATGGCTCTTTCCCTGCTGAATAAAGTCAGAGTAAAATATACTTAACGAGATGTGGTTTTGGAATATGATTCTTAGTCTTAAGCTAATTTACTAGAGCATCCTCGCTAATTTTGTGGAAGCTCTTTTTGTTGTTAGTAACATTCTTTGGAGGGGTAGCCAATGGTCGTAAGAGATTAAAACCAAATTTCTTATTATAAATAACAATAAATTGAAGTAGCTGATCTGGTAAATTCACTTGGAAAGTGAGGTTTTCCAAGTTCCTGTGAGATGCAACGTCTTAAATAACCTCTTGCTTTTCAAATGTTAATAGCTTTTATATAACTGAGTTCGAGGTAAACAGATTTCTTCCATTTTTGAAAAGAAAAACTTTGGTCCTTAAGTTCTAATGTAGGCTGTTGATCAATTTTCTTCCTCTGGGATTGGCATTTTAATACACCTACTTACCTTATAGAACATAATTTAGAAAAGAGAGAACTGCATTGCTTATTTCTCACTGTGGTTTGAAATTATGTTTGAATGGGTTTGCTTTTCCAGTGGCTTTAACAAGAGAGGAGTGTACACTCAGAATTCCTCGTATCCCTAAAGTTCCACCTCATCATACAAGTACAGAATGTGTAAGTGATTGTCATGCATTATTCACCAGAATAAAATTTGAATTGGATTTTTTTTTTTTTAAAGAGAAAATTAACTTATGACAGGAGAAATCTGCCCATTACTTTTATTCTTCAGCAAACTGTTTCATTAAGAATATCTGCTATTGTGGTGCAGACTCAGGGTATCCCTGACCTAGTTTTTTGATAGGATACAGAATCGACAGATTAAATAATTGGGGAGAAGAAAGCTAATTTAGTGTGAGAGAACCTTGAGAAAACCTTGAAAGATTTATGGAAATTTATACTCAAACTATCTTATCTTTGGCTTTATGAACTTAAAACTAAAGTTTTAAAAAAAATCCCTGGAATAGATGTGAAGTTCTGAATAAGCACTTGTGATCTAGAAGTGAAGGAAAGCGGAGGTAAAACAATCTCCCAGCTGTCATGCATAAAGTGAGGACTGAATGGTTAAAAAAGGAAGGAAACTTGTGGGGATGTACTTACTAAATATTTCACAGAGTAAATGACATATGAAAAGATGAATGCAAGGCCATTCTGGATTCATTTGCAGAGGCGCATGCTGCCAGTCATCTAGGTATGTTTTCAGATTTTAATGAAGTTTTTTTTCTGCTGGGGAAAAAATGTGTGAGAAACAACAGAGTGAATGCAAGTTAATATTAGCTGTGGGCAGGGGCATTTTGCACTGCTCTGCCCTGTGCACTAGGTGCTGTGTGTGACGGTGTTTCAAAAATGATGTCTTCTCTCAGTAACCAAGAAAGAAGGCATTTAGTTGGTTGATGCTTTGCAGTCAGTAAAAATCATCTGGGTCTTCTGTTTAAAATAGCTAGTGGACAACTTGAGAACCGCTGATGCCTCTTTTTCTGAGGAGAGTGGATAACTGAAGCACTGTGCTAAAACCTTCTGAGCAAGCCACTGCTCGTGAAGACTTGTGTTTGCCAGCATCTGCTGATGTACTTAATTTCTCCAGTGATATTTCAGTGATCTTTCCTGGCAGGGGTGAAATAATTAATTAAAACCAGATTAATTTCATACCATTCAATTTAAGCATTTGTTTGTTCTGTGATAAGTACAAGGTGGATGACTCCATTTTATCTTTAGGTACGATTAAAAATAGTATTTTGAATGAAGAGTTACTGCTGTATACTTAACATGAAAACTGAAAAGCGTATGTCTTAAGTTGACCTCTGTTTTTGTGTTACAGAGACATGAATGAAAGGATTATATAACTTTTGTTTTATACACTCTATTTTAAAAATTTACTATTTCACTAAAGCTGTGATATGGAGTAATGATATATAGTTAGATTTCAATCCCACAGTGCCTCTCAACAAATGACAGCATGGGGGGATTAAAGCAGGCTATACAAGAAGATACTGAGAGACAAGTACGTTCCTACAGGTTATTAAAAAAAATAATTAAAAAATTGTTGATAAAGACATCTGGTGCTTGAGGGTAATTTGTCAACAGTTTAATGGTTGCACAGGCAGCATAGATGTACGTTTTTTGAGTTACGTATTGGAAAGTATTGACAGCAGTAGTATCCAGAAAAGGACAAGACTCAAGAACTCAACCTTGAATGCTGAGCAATCTTTATGAACTCTTATGCCATTTCTCTACTTGCCTATGCACTTCCTTCATCATTTAAGCCCTAAATGGAGCACGCGTTTAGATTTGTCATGTAGGACAGGGTGACATGTTTTTTCATTGTGCCTTATTTCCTGAGTAAGGCAAAAGGATCCTCTGTCTCTCTGTCTACCTGACTCAAAACTCAAACCTGTGACTTTCTGCTTTGCTTTAATGATTCAACACCTGTAAATTTAGCCTCCTAAATTTCTGTTGTGGTAATTGCCTAGTAATCCTAGCAATAATTTACTTATTAAAATTGCCTTACAGTCTCACCTTGTGCCACCTCATTTTCTGTCTCTTGTTCATTATGAAATTCAAGAAATTTCCCATGGACCTGTTCCATGGGTGATTTTGCTGCTTTAATCAAAGCAAGTAACAGGTCCTAGGAGAATCCCAAGCCTTAAGCCACTTTTTTTTTTTTTTTTAATCAGGCAAGAAATTAAAAAGTTATTTGTTCAATGAAGAGAAACATTGCTTGCTCCCACTGGTGTTCTGAATGGGCTTTGATTAGCAAGTTCCCCTTCTCCCTTCTCTCACAAGTTGCTGCTTTCCTACAAGACCTTTTCACCCCGGAAGGTGTTCAGTCCTGCTTCTTGCCTCTTGCTTGTTTTACTTTCTCTGTGTGGCAACTGCTATGGCTTCGTTTTTCACCAGCGACTGGAAGGAGACCTTTCTGTATGACAATAAAGATGATGACCTACTGCTGGTAATTTTTACAGCAAGCGATCCTGACTGCTGTGCTGCTAACTATAGCATTCAGAGGAAGCAAGGAGGATGTTAAATCAATTGCAAAATGTACGTGTGAGGACATTCATTGTAGTCTGTAGTATCAGAGTTATTCTGATAAAATTTTATGTAAAGCTCAGCTGGAAATGGTTCCAGTTTTGATGAAATACCAGGTAAGATGGCTTGTTTTGTTAGTCAGAAAATGGGTCAAAGGCTTGAATTTCACTATATTAAGTATATTTTCAGGTGTCTAATCTCTCTCGCCCTCTCAAATACCAATGTGACTTTTAATTGCTGTACGTCTTTGTGTTATGCTGTGAGTACCTTTCTGTTTTTTCCAAGAGTTTTACTCTCCCCATCCACAGTCTGTTCCAAACACAATTGGCAAGGATGAAACTTTGTTAGTATTCAAATCTTTCCTGTAAACTCCCCTTTTGTAGAGGTATCTGTGAAAAATTAACTTTCACTCATCCTGGCTTGTAAATATTTGGATTACGTGGTTGGAATCTCTTTATACAATAAAAGTGTTCAGTGCTATTATTTATTCTGGTCACTTATCTTAGCTCATCAATTTTTTTCCTAAATGCTGTTTATACTGGTGGCAGGGAAGCAAAAAGTAAAACAATGTGTTTAAAACAAACTCAAGGTGACTCGAAGGGACAGGCTGCAAAGTCACGCTGGTGTTGCAAAGCCCTGTACACCCAGCCTTACGGATTGTGGGTGGCAGCACAGAAGACCTCGCATCAGTCTTCAAGAGCAAACAGTTCCAATGTTTTTAAATAGTCGAGTGTCTTCGCATGGTGATCTGTTTTCTTGATACAGCGTTTTTTGAGCAGAAATGGAGGATTAAAGTCAGGATGCCCTGCTGTTGTAGGAAGAGAAGATACCTGTAGGTCCTAACTATTTCATCAAAGGAGAATGTTTGTAAAATACAGTATCATTGGGATTGATCACCTCTCCAGGCTGTTATCCTGATGAATAGTGGGGACACCCTAACATTTGCAGGAGAAGGCGGCAGAGAGATCAGACCTGAGGCACAGAATATGGAGCTGGAAGTTTTGTATTTAATTCTTGTCTGTGAAATAGCTCCAGCATGACCATAAAGTGCTTGCTCGCTAGTTGTGCTGTGTGTCCTGGAATGAAGAGATAGCAGTAATAACTGCTTTACAGGATTTATACAAAGCTAAATTTCTAGGTGTTTGCATCCTCCATCGTGATAACAAGAAGCTCAGTGCAAGAATAACTAATCCTGCTGATACCTTGTGCATAAAGGAGGAATGATTAAACGAATCTACCTGCAATAATGTATGTGCAATTACATCTCAGCTAAAAATTGCAACTTGAACCTCACATTTGTAAAGCTGTCTTTGTTTATAGTACTTGTTTCCATGAAGCTGAGCACGTTGCTGCTGCTTTAATTGCTTAATAATTGGAAGGTGCTCATTTATTTGTACGATTGCCTTTCCTTCCTTCCTTAGTGTAATTGCAAGAATGTTGAGATATTATTCCTCTAAAGTGATCCTTGTCATGCAGCATTATGTTAGTGTTGTTCAGGAAATACTCTTTTTTTAAAAGACTTTTAAAGACATGTTAAAGGTTGTGTTAACTTACTAGGAGCAAGTTTTTTGACAGAAGTTACCTAGCACACCTGATACCTATGCTTCTATTATCTGTAGTATGTCTTCAGCAGCCAACAACTGTAGGAAATGCAGCGTGCTGTTATAGAAGACCAACGCACCTATAGCCTTCTCAGCCCTGGGAAGAGAACATCTTGACAATATACTATGTCTTTATTTCAAAATAATGCATGGGCATGCTATAGAATGGCCCTAACTATTCTTCCTTCTTATTTACTACTTATTTAGCACCCCGCTTTGTAGTTCTTTACCTAGCATCTTACAAAGTTACTACTCCTCTAAATCTTTCTTTTTGACTGAGCCGAAGTGATGAGAACAAATTGCTATCTCCACAGTGACTTTAAATCTCTAGCATTGCTATGCAGACTCTGTAATCTCTGCTCAGCCCTGTTTTACACTTTGTAGTGTATTTATAGTTGATTTTTTTAAGTGAAAATCTTACACATGCAGGTATCTCTAAAGATCATCAAATATGCTGTCATTTCCGCATTGCCGACAGTGGGAGGAATTTACCACATCTATATGCACACATGTATGTATGTATATAAACATATTTTTACACATTTTATATGCAGAAACTTCTTATTGGTTTCTGCATCTAATTAGGCAAAAAATAGATGAAGAAATTTTTGAGTCATAAAACAAATGAAAGCTTTCTTTCACAGTGTATTCTCTACATGCTAGCTGCAGTAATCTAATCTCATTTATAATTTCTTCCTCTCCCTTTGCACCACCCTATATTCACTTCTTCAGTGAATCTCTGTAGTCTTCATTTATACTGTCTAATCCCCCAATTACCTTCCATGTCCTCTGTTTCCTTGCTGCAGTATTTTTGGCTATTTTCCTTACCTGTCTTCATGTGAGCTACTGACTCCGCAAGAGGCAGAAAATGCTGTGGATTTTCAAAGCAATGTATTTGCTGGTTGATCAGCAGGTCTCTCTTCAGCCATGAAGGCTAGCTAGAAGGAATCACATCATTGCTTTTTCTTCCAGTGGAAACCTTAAACATAAATTTCTACTGTATTTTTTCAAATTTGGTGGAAATTGCCAAGTTTTAATAAAGGGACTGACAACTGTGGTCATGCAAGTCTTGCTTTCAGAGAGCCAAGCTAACAGTATTTGAAGTATTTACTGTCAAAATGGAAATGGAGAATTGCATTTACCTGTGAATTTTTGTGTAAGTTAGAGATGATGAAAAGAGTACTATCAGAATGGTAATAATGTGGGTTGAGTTTTTTGGTGGTGATTTGTTTTTTTTTTTCTTTTGTAACCAGCTAGTATCAAATTATATTGGATGAAATATGGAAGCCAAATGTCAACTTTTAGTAAACAAATGAGCCAAGTGTGATGGATTTTGGAGGAATGGGCTTTCTTGACCTTGAGCACTGTCTCCCTGACAAATCTGGTAGTTTTACTCTCACCTGAAGACAGGAAGAGTCCCCTAAATGATATAAAAAATATTTGAAATCTTCTTCTGTATGAGGGCATACAGTATATGCACTGTAAGAACGCTATAGGTAGGATAAGGTATGTATCTCTAAGGTTTTATAGGTGATAGCAGACTCTAGAAAGATTCTGAGGGAAAGTTTTATGTGATGTTTGCTACGGCTACTACCTGTAAATCTAAGTAGAAGCATAGAACGATATGGGCTGGAAGGCAATTCTGGAAATGCTTTGGTACAAACTACTTGTTCAAAGCAGGGCCAGCTCCGAAGTTAAATCCCATTTCAAAGTACTTCTGTGGCAGTACTTGTAAGGATAAGATAATGGCCCTCCTTACCTCCTAGGAAATCCACTGTATGGAATGTAGAAGATGGAGGAGTTTTCTTATCTCATTCCTTCTGTAGAAAACAAAGTAACTGAGGAGCTACCTATTTTCAGTTGAACACACAGCTATTTGTTTAGTAATTTCAGCAGATCCTGACATCTGAAAGGTGGCTAAAGCCAAACTGTTCAGTGGTAAATCTTTACTGTTTGCTTTGGCCTCCAGGTCAGCTGTTTCATAGGCATTCAGGTTCTTGGACTGTTTTCTTTGCAGTAAATCAGTGTGAGGCCAATGGTCTAGAAACTGAGAAGTTTCATTTTTGTCTAAGATGGCTCTTACTGACTTGAGCCTGTTTGTCTCAACATGAGTTAAGGCAGAACACTGTTAGCAGTAAGATGAAAATTTAAAGGTCAAGAGAAGGGGCTCTAAGAAGGGCAGAAGACCTTTTCAATGACAAATACGAAAGTAGATTATTTACGCTAAGATTTCCTTCCTCTTGCGGTCCTTCTTCAAGGCTGCAAGGTGTTAATATACTACCCTAGTCATAAAGTATAGCCAGTACTTGCGATACACAGGAAACCTGCGTGTATCCTTTTGGAGAATGGTTGAAATATATTTTATTCCTCCTACAAGAGCAATAAAGCAGCTTGATGTGCCCTTTTGTCTGGAAGAAATCTTAGTATAACTCCCTGTGCATCTCATTAATACCAATACAGGGTTCACAAGGGAGAGGGAAGTTTAGTTGTGACGGTCTCTGAGGCTTGGATGCCCTGACTCCATAGAAATTTCTTTGCACTGAAAACCTAGATTGTTAAAACAAAACTATTATTTCTGTGTCTTTTTTTTTTTTTTTTTTTAGGGAAAAAGAAACCAAATGTTGACGTACATTTAAGATAGATTTTTTGTGGAAATACTCATTTGGAGATATTTTTTGGCAAAGAATTTTTTTAGTGAGATTTTCCTGCAAAAGTTGCTGTGTACGTAGAGGAAGGAGTTTGGCAATACCAGGTTCCTACATTTTTTTTGAGGCACACTCACTTCTTTGATGGACTGTTCTGTGAAATGTACGTTGAAAATTGTGTGGTTTGTTATTTGAAATTTGAGCATGTACATTATTGCTTTTAGATGGCTTTTAGTGCTGCAAAGTAATTTTGCATTAAAAAAGTCTAAATTTATGAAGATTGTAATGTTTTCTTTTTTTTTTTCACCACCTAGCAATCTTGTTTTCTATAAATATTCCATTGATTCAATGTGAATGGAGCTTGCTAAAACTCTAGAGGTGGTAAATCCCCCAAAATATGAAGAATGACAACCTTTTTTTCTGTACTGTTTGTATGAGAAGAATGTGTTTTTTCAAAGTTCACATAAAGTCCTACTTAAAGTACATGTAGATTAAGAAGTGTCTAGAAATATTTGCCTTGTTGCTTGGCTGTGACTTTGAAGCACCTTTAGACCTTAGTACATTGCTGATTCCTGCTGTGGTAATTTGGGAGAAAACCCATTCCTGGTTTGGGTTTGGTTTTTTTTCCCCGGTTGTTGAGGCTAGGGGTTTATACTGGAACACCCACCACCTTGTTTATTCAGTACAGGCATATGTGATGAAGTAAGACAAAGAATATGTAAAGTCATCTATCAGTTTCCTGTTACTTTATATTTCTGAGTGAAGTGTAATCGTTTTAGTAATGGAAGTGTTTTTGGTTTGCTTCCCAGAAAGCTTTTTGCTTTCTGTTGGGAGTCACTGAGCATACCATTTTATTTCATAAGTGGTCACACGCCTGGTGAGTGAGGCAGACATGGGACAGCAAAGCCTGAGCAGATAGGCAGCAATTCCTTATGTTTTCTGCAATGAGGTGGAAAAGTGAATTTGCAAGATCTCGTCATATGGTATAGCTGGACAGAATATTTAATTAAAGCTCCTATACTCCCTACATGGCTCTTGGAGAGTATTGCCATTACAGGGTAGGATTTAAAACATCAGACCGCTGAATACGAAGATGTATTACCCAGCTACACTTAGGTATGTGTACAGAACTAGTCAAAAAGGAAAACGATGAGATAGAAGATCCTTGTATTCGCCTGAAATAGTTTCTGTACTCCCCCAAACCTCAGCCTGGAGTTTTGAGATGATTTTTGGCCAGCTCAAAAGCAACACCTCAAGCTTCTCAAAGGCCTGGGATTTTTATTTAAGAGAAATAATTAGGGTTCATTCAGATCTTAAAAAATTAAACTGGAGGAAATCATAATGTCCCTTTTTTTGCACGATAGCTTAATGGCTCAGGGTATGGGCCAAGAATATCACTCCAGATAAATGCCATTTTGTGTCTCTTGCAGCAAAAATTTTACAAGTTATGAGGCAGGAGATATCAACATCCTTAAATTTAAAGATGTAAAATATGCTTGAAAATGAAAGTGAATTAAAGATAACTGGATAGTATAATTTATTGTTACCATATGGCGGGTGGGGGAGAGGGAAGCTGTCGTGGAAATAGACTTAAACACCTGTATTCTCTTCTCATTGCCTGTGTATTTTATCGATTTTTGCCTGAAATAGTTTCTTATTACACTTCTCCTCGTCATAGTAAGCCGACTGAGTATTTTTACCAATGCTCACTGAATATAGCTTAATATAAATATGGCGAGAGTTGTGCCGTATTAGTGCAGTGCTGCAATCAAGATGCCCGAATGCCAGTCTGTCTCTTCCTGTCCTTGGAAACTAGGAGGTAAGGCCTCATTTCAGTTTAAGTAAAATCCCACAAAACATAATTGGTTAACTTTTATGATAGTTTATCAATGAAATAGATGTTTCCCTATTTATTATTTCCCAGATCAAAGTATTTTTACAAGAATTTATGAAAATTATGTCTATCTGACTTTCAGGTGTTATCAGCAGCCCAATATCTAATGAAATGGTATAACTAGAGCTTTATGTGCTTACATATAAAAGTTTTATGATTTTTTTAATAACAAATTAGCCGTTCCTCCTCAGAACTAGAGATTAATTTTGTCTTCCTTTTGATGAGACAGTAGTGTTAGGTGACAGTAAAGGTAGCTACTTAGAAACAGGCTTTGTAAGTGCGTGCTGCATGAACATACTAGACTTCTCATAAGTTCAGGTATTCAGAAAGAAAACAATTTGCGTGAAATTATTTTCTTTTATAAACCATTTCAAAGCAACTGAATATTTTCAAGATTTTTGACATTAATACTGGACTGGAGAAATACAGGGATAGTTGACAAGATAAAAATATTTATGGTAAGGAGAAGCACTCTTAATCAGAAAGTGGTGAACTGTGGTAATGCCCTCCTTCTAGAGTGTCCTTGTGCGGCAGTAGATGTATTCAATATTATTAATGGTGTTAGAACTAAGCGAATAGCTTTCACTAGGGGGATTAATCCAATAAAATTTGTCTTGGTTGTCTGCACTGGAACAGTCTGTCTATGGACGAAGACTTTTACAGTTGAAATGGTTTTTATTTCATGCATCCATACTTTGGCATGTATCGTGTTTTATTTGTTATTTTCACTTAGTATTTCCTGTTAACAATTGACTTGTATGATAAAGCTGTATGCTATATGGAATTTTTCTGTTCTTCTATGATATGTAGGAACATTGAATTTCTGATAACATACACGTTAGAATCCAGAGCTTTCTCTCAGCTGCCTGCGAGTCATGTTGTAATAACACTGGATTTTAACCAGCCAAGATACTATCAAACCAGAGTTAACAGTGGATGATGCATTAAAGCCCAATGTACTGTAAGTAATCAAATCCCAAAGAAAAACATTTAATACAGCTGTCCAGCGTGCCTGAAATATCTACTCAGTAGAACAATCATTTTTAAGAGGATTTAAAACGAACTATTAAAATTCATCAATACCAACTGAACAGAACTTCCTGCAGGCAGGGAGGTAGGTGGCAGCGCAGTCCAGTGTTAGAGGGTTGGGTCAAATGTGTTTCTATGCTGACTTCATACATCTACATTTTCTTTATGAAATTTTTCTACTCGTTTTTCTTTCTTACACAGGAACTGTATAAATTGTGAATACTGCTTTTATCAAGCATACTGGGCTGTCAGAGGACCATTTAAAAGGGTGCAAGCATTGCACCTCAGCTGAACACTACATAAAGTTTTGGTTGGGTTTTTTTTTGCAATGAGAGGCTATTTTCTGAATCATTAGGCAGAAAGAATGGAAGTTTAAATCAGCTGGAATGTAGAACTGTGATCTCAGTGAAAAGGGGAGGACCACAATGAAGAATGTAGCTGTATGGAAGGAACTGAACATTGGATCCATTGTCAATACATCAACAATAAAGAAAATAATAGTAAAGAAATCAGGTATCTCTTCGTAATGTCTTCTGAATGAAATACAAAAAACACATCAGAGAGATGTGTTGAGACTGCTAAAGAGAATTATTAGTCAGGGCAAGACAAGAGAATGCTTTTGTCTCCATGGATTATTTAAATATAGATGATTCAAAGAATAGGGGCAAACCCTGGTAATGCTGAGGTTTTGTGGCTTTTTTATGTAGCTGTTGTTTCTGTTTGTTATATATTACAAGAATGCCTTACAAGTGTTGAGTGAATAGTGTGTGCAAAACACTGTGAAGTATAAACTTGTAAGTAAAATCTGATCAGTGTATGATGTAAATTTTGAAAGCTTTAATAATTTATTTGTCTAGAAAAATGTGGTGATCACTCCATGGTAGCTTAATTTACAGTGTAAATCAGAAAAGAGGGTAACCTCCACTTTCCTCGTATTAGTACCAGGAAGTTAGATTCTAATGTCAAAGTAGGTATTCCCAAAGAAAGGAAAAACTATTCGACTTCTGCAGAACGGAGAAGTATGATGCAAAAGACATTTCTCATGATTCTCTGTATAGTCAGGGTCTGAAGGAACCTGATATTGCTCAGTTTGGGTTTTTTTCCCCAGCCCTTCTTGGCAGGGAATCAAAGTTGATTGGAGTTCTGCAGATAAATTTATAAAACATTGCATTACACCTCACATTTATTATTTCTAGAACAGACAGATCATAGTCATCTGGTGCACAGAGCGCAATGTATGAACGACAGAAAAAAATATATTTTCTGTAGTTCTGTCTTTTAACATGTTTTGTCATAATACCATATCTGCGTGATACCTAGCAATGCCTGCAATGCACCTTGTAAACACTCACTGCGCTGAGACATGTCTGTAGCGTGGCACAGAAACACGTTGTCATAGCAAGAGCTGCTATGGGCACAGTGCCCCAGGCATGCACGCTGCCTCCAGCGTTGTATCTGCAGAGAGAATTTCAGAGTAAGTCCAGATAAAGTAAAGGAGAAAACTTCCTAAAATTCATGGGGACGTCAAGGCGATGGGTGCTAGGCAAGTATCGTCGCTGCTGCAGTGTTAGACGCAATGTGGCCTTTCCAAAATTTTTTGCTGTCACCCAGCGGTCAGAAACAGGTTTAGAGATGGTGGAGGCATCAGGCTGGTTCCCTGAGGTCAGCTTGGTACTGACCACCCCTGGAAGGTCCAAAGACTGGTGAGGTTTTAAAGGGGAGGCTTTTTAAAGAAAGGGGGAGGGCAGGCTGTCTCAGAAGCAGGTTCAGAGTAACTAGCACAGTATTAGCCCTGGGAGACGGTGCTGTGTGGTCTTCAGAGGCAACTGCTGTCCTTTTGGGATGGTCTCCATATCAAGAGAGTCAAGGTGCCAGGGCATATTATATTCTTATGAAGAATGTGTGTCTCCAGGGGAAGCAGAAATATAATGGACAGTAAAAAAATTGTGAGGGGGGAATCAAAATGACGATGCGGGGGAAAACAAAAAAAGGCGGAGGAGAGTATTTTTTAATAACTTGTACACCAATACTAGGAGTCTGTGTTATTAATGAGAGGAATAGAAGTTTTCCATTTGTGATGGAAAATCTGACTTTGGTGTTATCGCAGTCTGGTTGGGTGGCTAGCAGAACTGAACTGAAATGTTCAAAAAAACCCAAACTGTGTTAGTGTTGCAGTGTTTTTTAGGAAGGACATACTTTCTTCTAAAACCAAAAAAGACATTACCACGTTCAAGGAACTCACAAGTCAGAAGCATAAACAATCTTTAATTGCTTACGGAAAAATGTCATAACAGATAATATGTAAAATGGATTATAATTTAGGGACTGCTTCAGGCCTCCAGTCTGCCTCATAATCACAGATTAAAATTGGGTGAGAGGAAAATAAGCTACGTAACTACAGGGCTTCTCTTCAGGTGATAATGTTGGAAAATTCGTGCAGCGAATACCAAAACGTGCTTGACATTTTTAAGTGCTCTAAAGCACACTTTCTATTTCCATTTTGCATCTGACGTGGCATAAAGCTGCAGAGACCTGATCTTAGCAGATAAGGAGAAATTGATTTTCAGAACAGAGAATCATGGATAAGTAAGAAGAAATCATCAAGACTTGACCTCAGATGGCTTTGGTAAACAGAATAAAATCCAAACAAACAGTGTATGTACTTGGAATTTCAAAGAGCTTCTCATCTAAATCTGAAAACAATAGAGGTTAATCACTTTGGACAATTTAATGAGGAAAAAGTGTGTGTAATGCGGTAAAAATAAATGTTTAAGAATGCTTTTTAGATATCCAAAAAGCCTCAGTCTTGCAACTGACAAAGAGTGCAAATAGTCATAAGTATTTTTTTTGATTGTAAACTGTTAACTGCCTAGCAAGCATGCAGCTTTGTTAGAAGTTGTGAAGCCAGATGTGTAAGAGAACTGTATATTAAATGAAATAAACGTGGTGCTTATGTGAAGTGCTATAAATCAGGACTACAGGAAAAAAAATTGAAGGAAACCCGTCTGTGTTGGACTCACTTTAATCAGTTATCTCCTTCTTGATTTCATTCCAGAAGTTGTAGAAGAGTTGAAAAAAACTCTAGGGGATTAATATGGATTTTCATCAGTGTGTGAAATACTAAGCAAATATTAGGTGTGAATGTACATAGTTAAAAACAGACAGTTAGTCTGAAGTACATTTTAGAAAAGTAATGGAACAGTTGAAATTACTCTGGTTTATGTAATTACATGAAGGAAATACCAGTCGTGAACTGTATGATGGGAAGAGCTGGGGAGTATCTGCAGAAGTTGTGAATTCATATGCATAAGCCATTTCTCTTAAGCTCGCTTAAAGCTTTCAACTTCTCTGTTATGCTACCAACTCTGCTTTGGATGAAAACCTTATTCCTTCACTGTCTTTTTTTTTTTTTTTTTGTGGTTGATAAGAAACTGCTGAGGATAAGAAACACTGAATCACCAGAAGACTTCTGTATTCCTCTGAATTTTTAGTCATTTGTAAGATCATTCCCAGCAGCAGATGACTTCTGTTAGAGGAGCTGTGTTGCCAGCTTTTCCCAAATGGGATTCTGTAGCTACTTGAGAGGTTATCAAGAACAAAGAAATGGATTGAAGCACTTCTATGCTTTGCTTTTAGGAAGCCTGTTTTCTAATGGTCTACCAGTTGTGCTCTTTACATAAGAGGAATAGTAAAAATATGTAAGCTCCCTTCAAAACATAGAATATTAAAATACTTGAGGACTGAGTTGATAAAGACCTTTGAGAGCAAGCTGTGACTTTCAGCTATGACTGAAAGAGAAGCTGATGACAAAGATGGAGAAATTTTGGCCATTGGGACAATGGAAAATAGTGAAAAAGAAGCGTGGACTAGCTAACACGCGGATTTGGGAAAACAGAAGATGTGCTGCTGCAGCTGAATGTAAGGTTCAATACCCAGTAACAAACATTAGTCCATGGGTAGAAGTTCCTATCCTGTACTTGGAGAAAGGATTACTCTAGAAAAGACTTAATTCTCAGTAGTTTCCAGTGTGACACGGGGATCAAAGGGACTAATCAGGCCTTTTGATATTCATCGAAGAACTTCATCAGAGCAGATAGATTATATCATAGAATCATAGAATGGTTAGAGTTGGAAGGGACCTTAAAGATCATCAAGTTCCAACCCCCCTGCCATGGGCAGGGACACCTCTGACTACAGCAAGTTGCTCAAAGCCCCATCCAGCCTGGTCTTAAACACTTCCAGGGATGGGGCCTCCACAACTTCCCTGGGTAACCTGTTCCAGTGCCTCACCACCCTCACAGTAAAGAACTTCTTCCTAATATCTAATCTAAATCTCCCCTCTTTCAATTTAAAACCATTACCCCTTGTCCTATCACTAGATTTCCTGACAAAGAGTCCCTTTCCAGCTCTCTTGTAGGCTCCCTTCAGATACTGAAAGGCTGCTATCAGGTCTCCCCGGAGCCTTCTCTTCTCCAGGCTGAACAGCCCCAGCTCTCTCAGCCTGTCCTCATAGGAGAGGTGGTATCTGGTGTTGTTTTACTGTCTCAAATAGCCTACCCACCTCTTGTGTGAGCAATTCTTCAAGCATTTTTGATAAAGTCGGAAGGGTGTGGAGAAAAGTCAGTCAGCTATGCATCTGTCATTACCTACTGCTCCAGGTTGAGCTTCAAAGGGGAAAATGTCCATCAGAACAGAAAAGGCATCTTTTAACCGTATAGTCTGTATTCAAGTAGTTTATCTTATAAATGTAGTGTTGTTACTGTTAATTTTAATTGTAGTTCAGATTGATGGAGGACAGGGAGAGAAGAGTAGGTGCTCTGTTTCTCTTACTTTTTTTTTCTTTTTCAGAACTAGACATTACTTAGCTGTTAGCATGCACCCTAAAAAATGATTTTACACTGATCTAATTTTTTCCTTTTTGACCATTAATTCTATTTGCCTTTCAGAAATTAGCGACTTAAAAATTGTATTCTAGAAGTAATTTTCACTGAAACTTTCTGGGGAAGGAGTATGGTCACAATTCAGCATAAAGTAAATTGAATGACTACAATGAAAGCAATATTTAATTATTTTGTCACATTATTCATGCTTAACGTTATGGAAGTTGCCATGGTGACCTCAGAATTGATTTGTTACGTTATATTTAGTGTTAATTTGCTTGCATCTCATTTCCATTTTAAAGTCCTTAGGTCTATGGCTTGTTAGAAAGACCAATTGCAGCAGTAGTTTTAAGGTGTTCTGTTGGAGATCTGCTGTTTGTAGTGATTGGGAAGTTTTAGCACAATTAATTTCAGACCTCATGTAAATAAAGTCTTACAATTATTGCATCACTCCACAGTAGCATTTAATTTTAAGAGATGCAGCCAATTTGCTGTAGACTAGACCTGAAGTTTGATGAGTTAATTAGGCTTTCTAACCTGTTATCTTACCTTTCATAATTAATACCATAATCATATTCATCTAAACTCAATTATACGGAAGTCACTGTGTGAATGTTTATTAAAAAGACCTGGAAGAAAACGTGGGCGCAGTAAGATGTCTATACACGCTCCTCAGGGTGCAAGTTCTTCAGCAACTGGTGCTGTAATTAAGATGGGGATTCCATGTGTCTCATAATTTTGGGAAATTGCTTTTGTATTTATTACAAATTCTGGGCAGTGTTGACCAAATAACTACAGCCTGTACTTGAAAGGCCTGTATGTATGTAAAAACAAGGAATGTCTGCTATGTCACTGCCTAAGCTCTGCTTGTTGGTGCAGATGATGTTGGGGACTGGGATGTTTGAGCCTGCATCAGTACTTCGGGCAAACATTTCATTCTGTAATGGCTGAAAATTTGAATGGATGCTTTGGACAACTCTTTTTTTTTTTTTTTTTTCCTTTTCCTTTCTCTAATAGCATCTGTTGATCAAGGGCCCAACTTGATGTTGCACTTGACTGTAGATATTTGAGCAGTTATCTGCAAACCGGCAGAATTCTCCTAGTGACCAGGAGTGAATATACAGTGCTCAAGGTTGTTTCTGTATCCAACATTCACATCAGTAAATTCAAGACTGACCTGTGCTTACTAATTATGTTAGCTATTTGGATCATGTATTTACAAGTGAAGGAATCTGCACCAGAATTCCTTAATGTGCATTTTGAACTTTCCACCTCTTGCCAATGGCATTTGAGTTTTCCTTATTTTCTTTCAACCGTCTTATCTCATCTCATAAGAACACATTTTTCTCAAGTTCTGAGCAGTTCAGGATAAAAACTGCATGATTTTATGTAGTAAAAGAAAAGATGGTTGTCCTGATGCTACTGTTGTTTAGTACTTATTTGACTAATTCAGCAAATAGCTGTGTACACCGAGAGAAAATGTAGCTTTAGGGACTCAGTAAGGTTATTATATGCACCAGTTCTTCCCTCTTCTTTCCTTGGCCACCTGCTTACCCTTCTGGGTGAGGAACCATCTCAGATGGGATAGCAGTGTATTATTTTTCAGCACTGTGGATGCTGCCCCGGGGCCCAGGGAGATAAGAATGGGTTTCTGCCTTCTGTTGGTTATTGGAGGAGTTCTGAAGCCTGAATCCAGGCTGCCTGTGTTTCAAAGCCTATATACTACCTTTTGTAGACTTTTTCTGAGCCTGCTCAGGTGTTAGACATCTATAAGAAATAAGCCTGTTTCTTTAGCATTGTTTATATTTGATTTATTTGAATAAAGAAGAAATCTGGTTTGAACCTATCAGGCAGAAGTTGTCCTAGGATTTTCTTTTACAATTCAGGAAGGATTTCTAAGTCTTCATTGGAAGTTCTTACAAAGAGAAAATATGACCTTTGGAGCATAAAAGTAGTCTGTTGGTTCGTAGGTAGGCCCAAGAAGCAAATCCACGCTCTTTGAAATTATTTCTGCCTGTGCACACTCTTTCCAGTGCAGTAGGATGATAACTCTAATGTATGTGTTGTAAGCACTTCAAATTCGTAAAGTATTGTGAGCTTGAATAACTCATGCGTGGGGTACAACCTGGAGGTCACTGAGAAAAATAAGCTCTGGAGGAAGCAGAAGTGCACGATGTGTCTGCGTTTGGGGACTGTGCCTAATGCTGACACGTAAGCCCTTTGATTTGCGTGCTTATGGGTAGGATGCTGGTCTCAAAGGGGTCAGCAGTTTTGTCATCAGGGACGAGTTGTGAGCATCGCAAGGAAGAAGTAAGAACAGTTAGGAGGCATCACTGATGGTCACAAACTGATTTCCAGTGTTGTGACTGAGTGGGTGGGTTAAGAAATGGCTTCATGAGGGCTCTGCAGGAGGGGATGACACGGTATTTTTGAGGACTTAGGGATGTATGTGTCAATCTCTCAGGTCAATAAATCTGATAAAAATGGAAATTTATTATTGGGAAACGTTAAACAGGACTCATTGTCTATTGGTTGTTATAAAGTGTCTTGTACATTGATATCTAATTTCTTTTAACTTGAGTCTAGTGGCAAACTAGGAATCCCATAAATACTGTCAGAAGTGAGCGTTCCATAGTAATAATGTTGGCCCAGATGAAATCTTTCACTCTCACCTCTAGTATGTGCCTGTGCTAAAAAGAGTAATGGCATACTTGGTATAGAAATTAGATCTAAATCTCATCATCTCTTGAAATTTTTGCCATTATCTCAAGGAAGAAAAGAAATCAAAACGTCAAATAAAGGTAATAATTCATTAATAATTGACCGTTTTTAAACATCTTGTGTGCCTGTAAACTTCATCCTCACTTCTTAAAACTGGCTAAATAAAAAAAAAAATTTCATATTTATATATATTTAATTATTTTCTTATTAATACTGTCTTTTGATTGTTAATAGTTTTAGTTTCATAACTTCATTAAAGTAGTTTTAGTTTCTTTTTGACCCGTAAGTCTCTTTCCCTTATTCACTTCTTATTTTGGGAAGGGAGAGGGGTTAATAGAGAGCATCTGTCATTCCTTTAGTGGCCAGCCCAGCCTCAACCACAACAGTTTTGTACATAGCTTCTGTACTGCCAATGCTGGAATTTTTTTTTTTGATGTTTAACCTTCAAAACATGATTGCACATGAAAGCTTTTTAATGCAATTTGGATGGTTACTTTGATAGCAGATAGCCAGTTTTATTAATAAAAATAAAAGGGGGATGACTTACCTAAATCGTTTCTCTTTCATCACAGTTATGGAACACTTTAAAACATATCAGAAAACTTACTGTAAGAAGAGTCACGCTGTATTTGTTTGATAAAGGGTTGTTTTGTAGAAATATTGGGCAACTCTCCTCAGTCCTAAGAAAAGACCCCATCCTATTTCCTATTTAGTTAATATCATGCAGGTGTTTTTTCCGGAGGCTGCTATGAGACTGAGAATGTATGATTCACGAGGCATAAACACTGTTCCTTTGCTGAACTTCTTCAAAATTGCTATGATTGGAAATGGCTGCGTCTGAGAGATGAAAACTGTAGGGTTTTCCAAGTCTGCTCCCTGCCACCGGGAAAGAAAATCTACTTGAAAACTGAAATAAATGGTCAGCACCTTTGTATTCCTTTTTGTTTACCTTCAGTCTTTCAAAGAGCACAAGGTGAGATGGAATGAAAAGAGCTAGACTATGTTTGAGAATATCAAGAGATATTTGATATTAATTGGCATTGTTGCTGATATCAGTAGCAATATACAGTATGTATGTTTTTTAATTTTTAGTGTTATATTTTTTTAAGGAAATAGAGTTGCACATTAGGAAATGAGTGTTTTCATATTTGGACTTTTCTTTTTTCTTTTTTTTTTTTTAATTGCCTTTGTCTCAGTTTCTCTTACAGATTTTTTCCAGGTGAGGCAAAAGCAGAGATGTAGGCTGTGAAATGAAGTGGAGCAGTTGGAAAGATTTCTCAGGTACAAACATATATATCTGTGCTATGTGAATATACTTGTGAATGCTATGAGATTGCCTGTGGGTGCAGGTGCACTAAAAATGATTGATTCATCTAGAATATCCATGGACTAGCTGTACACGGACAAATTAGACCAGAAGTGCTAGATTTGTTTGTATACAATACAGAATTTATTTAAACAGTTATAATGGCCATTTTATTGGGATTTCTGGATATCTGGCAGCCTGTTTGGACAGACACTGTTTGGCAGTAACTGCACAACATCTGATGTCCTTGTCAGAGCTCTTAAAAATTTACCAAAACAAAGATTTCCAAGTGGAAAGATGTAATTGTGGAAGCTGAGATGTTTGGAGACCTTAGAGAAATGAATGTACTGAAAGAAAATTGAATGAATTTAAGCCAAAACCAATTTCATATCTTACTAGTAACAGATGCAATTGGGAGATACTTCAGCTCTACATGGTACTCAAAATCAGGGATACAGCATTTTCTGTTTGTATTTTAATCTCACTAAAATTTGGGGTTGCCATTCCAAATAAGCAGTTATTTGGATTTCCCTTGGATGTCTTTTACTAAAGAAAATCGTAAGGGTTCCTAGACTGTTATCATCCCAGCTAAAATGAAAATAATTTCAGAGTGGTACAGTACTATGTTCTTTACAGTGTTTCACTGCTTAACTAATAATTTAAACTAAAAATTCATAAATGTTAGAATACGTGCCCCATCTTTTTTAGTTGCAAGCCCCTTACTTGTTTTCTGATTCTTGGAATTACCCTGGCACCTAATCCTGAGAAAGGATACAGTCTTCAGCGCAGCTGCAGCGCTCGCTTGTCTTGGGGATCCTTGGACACTCCAGGGAGCGTTGAGCATGGCTCCCTTGCAGGATGTTCTGCGCTGCAGCTCTGGGTGATAATTCACTCTGCCAGCTTCTCCTTCCCCATCCAGCTAGCCCCTCCCCACTTGGTGACCACGAATTTGTGTGCTGTAGCTGAGAATCCCACGTCAGTGAACCGAACACAGGTAGCGCGTTGAAGGTAGGACGTCTTGTATGTCCATCGCAGGCTGTCAGTGTGCGGTCAGTGCTGTACGCTCTAGGAACAGAAAGACTCGGAATGGATTATTGGTGGGTATAGTTTTAAAAGTCTTCGATTCAACCTCTTCTCAATATGGAGGGGAAAAGGGCCACCTTTCACACAGGAAATGATTTAACTAGCATTTCAGTTTATTTCTGTACACGTAAGCCTGGTCAAGAACAGCATTTGCGATAGCGAGCACAAGGAGAATAGCCATGGAAATGTGGCGGGACGTGTTTCACCAAGCCCTGTGCAGGGCAAGGCTGGTGGTATTCCAAAATGTCTTCGCTCCTGTTGTTCCTACAATGAGTGAAGAAAAACTCATGTGAGGGCAGTTACCATGCTGCGGACAAAATTTCAATTTTGGGCTCAATATCTGTGAAGCCTTGGTCTGCTGTACAAAAAATAAATATTTCCTTTGACTCCTTTACCCCAGACTTTTTACTGTATTGCTAGCAAATTTGGTTGAAACTTTTCATTCTGTGCTCCAGGAAGATGTCTGACTTCTGTCAAACATAAACTTCAATAAAATCACTTTCAATACATTTTTGATTAAGAAAATGGAAACAAAATTAACATCAAGTATTGCTTTTATGGAAAATACATAGTTTTGAATGAAGCTGCTAATTTGAGACACCGCTGTTCTTCTCAGTAAGTTAATTCTCCAATTTCAACCTAGAAAACAGAACACCAAATGAAGGAAGATACAAAGAAAAGTTATAAAAATTTTAAAAAGGCAAAGGAAGGAAGAGTTTTGTCTTTAACTTTTATTCCCCATCTCCTCCTCTTGTCCCTCAAGCTATTAAGGAAACTGCAATTCAATATGGCACTAAAATTAGAAATGCTTTTCGATGTTAGGTTGTCAAGCTAATTTTTATGATTTCTTGCCCCTAAAAAATAGTCCTTTTGAAAGAAAATAGAGAGGGGAAGTATTCTTCTCTATGATCAATAGAGCTGTACCCCCATCTTGAAGTACTTGACTATTTTTTCTTGAGACACAAACTTGAAAGAAATTCAGAAAATATATTTATTTTTAGGTTTAGCTAAACAGCAGGTGCATTATTCAGCTATTAGAGATGCAAGCTGAGTGACGCATATGGATTGCCCATTATAATAAAAAGTAACTTGCTCTATCTGACTAATTTAAGCATAAAAACTTATAATGATCAATCTTTATAAAATAGACAGGGATAACTCAGCAATTTAATGTTAATTGTGTTATCATTCCAAAGCCTATATTGATTTTTAAATTATGTTTACAAAATGTTTGGTAAGGTCCAAGACACAGTGAAATACGTACATGCCATCTACTTTAAACTTACAGAAAGAGATTATTGAGATTATAAAGCCAGCTGGTCAGAAATTTTACAAAGCAAGCCAAAGTTATCCTCTAACTTGCAAGCAGCGTAGCTCTTTTGGGTTTTTTTTCCCTTTTCTTTTTTTTTTGTCAATGCAAAACCTAAAAGCTTGTTGAGGTTACAAAACTAGGCTGGGAGTACTTGTGCTGCAGGAGTCTGGCCTTGTAGACTCCTAAACAGCATAGGTTTTTCAAAGGGTGGATGCTTGGTATTGTCTTCTATTTTGACTTTTAAAGGGACTTGTTGGAGCGCTGTCATCATAACATGGTTTTCACAATATTGCCCACAATTTTTCTCTGAGGAATTGAGCAGGCAGGGCGTTGACTTGTCTGGGTGCTCTAGTTATGTGTCTTTGGATGGATTCGTCGTGTGATGAAAAATCTGCTCTTTGAGAAATGGCAAGGTGAATTGAGAATGACAAAGTAATGAGAAAAGGACTGAAGCCTATTGCCATCACAAATAATATAAATGTAAGTTTCTATCTGCCAGCCACCTCCCTTATAAAATAATAGTAGCTGTCAGGTAGGGAAGCTGCAAGAAATGATAATGTTGTTTAAAAAAGCATTTCACTGCTATGTTTTCTCTTATGAGCAGTGCTGATGTATGTAGTTCATGATGTTCACATGATAAACAGCGCCCCCTTTTTATGAAATCAAGATGTTGTATATCACACCCCCAGAAGTAGCAATGTATGGAAAGAAACAGCAATTGGCTGGGAACAATCAAGTTTTAGCTGTGCCGCTGCAATTAATCAGTAAGACATGACAGACTGCGTGCCAGTGCTGCTTAATCACCTCTGAGGTGCTTGGTGAGGCACGGTACGAAGCTGAAGCCTTCCAACGCATCCACATGGGACATTAATCAGCAGTGCAGGGCAGCCTGTGCGACGCAGGAGCGTTGTGGAGTGGACGCCTTGAGACTCTGACTTACTTCAAGGAACAGCCTTGGCCTCCATAACATGTGCGATAGGTCTAACCCAGACTCGGCAGCTTGCTTGGTCCCACATTCGCACAAAGTCTTGGTGCCAACTCTTGGTACTGCCTCTCGGTACCCTTCACCCCTGGAGCAGGGCTTGCTCTCTCCTCCCTGGGCTGGCTGACAGCCATCAGGCTGGTGGGCAAATACTTCACCTGTCCAAAGGACTACTGTTATAGGGGCTTTTGCTTTCTTTAGTTTTGGCTTTCTGTTGCAGGCTCTGCAGGAGGGGCTGATTATTGTGGTGCAGTAGACGATAAAAAGGTGCCTGGAGGGCAGGAGCTCACCAGTCCCATACGGGCTTTTCTGTTGTCGCTGGCATGGAAGGTGAAGTTGTCCTCATCCGGCCCAGCCAACCAGACTGGTTGTACTTCTCTGAAAACATTGCTTCTAATGATGGTTATCTCCAGCCTTTCAACTAAATCTCGCTTTTGCAGGACTTTCCTGAGGGCCCTTTTAAAATCAGGTTGAAAACAGAACTTCAGTAAGATGATGACAGACGGAGTAAGGTGGGGAAAAATGAAAGGCAGGAGGAGAAAGTAATAAGTTTTAGCAGACCTTTTACTTAACAGTTCGAGTGTTTAAGAGCAGAAACCGCTGGTAATCCTTCTGCTCTGTAGGCAGGAGTTAAATTTACAGTAGCCAACACAAATCAGTCTAACTTGTTATTTGACCGTCATGACTTCTTAGCTCCAGTGGAAATGCTCCCAGGTTCCCAACAATGTGTAAAGAAGCATTGTTACAGAGAACTGAGATCTCTGTCCAAAGATGTCATTAACTAACACTTAAAAAAGTGCTATTGATTTTCAAGCTGGAAAGACTTGGTAGGTTGAAGAATCTGACATCAAAGTTGTTCCTGTTTAGAGAGGAACGTTTGAAACAAAACAAACAAACACCACAGCAACAAGCTAAGAGACAAGATTTAAAAGAAGCTGAATAGCTGTCTGCAAATGTAGGCCGTCATTCTGAAGTATCAGAGGTATGTTTAAAACTCAGTTTTCCAGTGTGGAAATGATGCCAAAGCTACAAGGCTTAAGGACTTGGTTCAGCAATGCTCAGAGATGCATCCTTGTTCCTTCTCTTCACAAAAATCCTTTGATGTTGGCTACTTTGCAGGTGATTTCTCCAGAGCAGTGAGACTCTGGAGACTGGCTCACTAGAAGGGAAAATAGTATAGGACCGTGCTCACTACAAATGAGTTATGTTGCTCTCCATCTTTTGTTGCATCACACATCTTTTAAGTGTGCTAATTAAGATTTAACTGAGAAAGCATTTATTACTAGTCTTCTCTTCACGTTGAAAAAGGTCCTGTATCACTAGAGCCAAGGAACGTGCCACCAGACTCTTCAGGGGAGACTGTGTCAAAGGGGATGAATGTATTTTTGCTGGGCAAATGTTTATCTTTGGGGAGAACCTTACATCACAGCCCACACAGAGTATTTCAGTCTTTGTCAGGTCAGGAAAAAAGACAAATCTGGATCTTTGAGAGCAAAAATGAAAGATCATGCAAGCTGAGCCCCAGACATGCTTGCTTCTCTCCACTACCTTTCTGCTCCCTTTGAATGAGTGGTGAGATCACACCTATCAGAGTAGGCACCAAGAGAGAAAATATCAGCCTCTCTTGTTTTTATGGAAACAGCAGCAAAGCACAGAAAATCTTTGAACTTCAAGGTTTCTCACAGAACACCAGGGCTTCACTCTTGATCTCCAGTCAGTGAGGCAGAGACGGGAGTTCAGCAGAGGTTAGATAGATGCTGTCTGCATTAGAACAGAACTGGGAATCCTTTCAGTCTATTAGAGAAGTGCTTTCATCTTTCAGTTAAGACAGGCTATTACTAAAATTAAAGAAGAGAGTTAATGTTTTGCCAGAGGATTTTAATAAATATTAAAAATATGTGTGTGGATCTTCTGATTATTTTCACTTTTATTAATACTAGGTTTATTTTTAGCTAATTATGCCAGACCATTTCTATCTGGCTAGTTCCTTTAAGTGTCTTTGTCCAACTCCTTTCCCCTCGCACATAATCAAAGCTATCTCATTTCTTACATTGGCTCATGAAACAGAATTGGAGGTGCTGCCAAAGAGATCTATCAATTAAGTTCTTGTAGGAGCTGAATCTGAATCTAGACTTTGAAATCTGAGTGCGTTTGGAGATCAGATATTTGACTGACATCAGTTTAAGTCATCATTTCCAGACATATCAATCAGAAAGTCTTTCCTCTGCAAACCATATAACTTGAATACTGTTATAAACGATATTGGGCACGTGCTCCAGAAAAATCAAAACCAGAATAAAATAAATTCCTGTAAAAGAACAGTGAGTTTACAGGCAACAGCATTTACTTTGACTTTTTTTTTTCAGTTCCCTGAATAATGTTTTCTTGCTTAATGGTTTTATTTTTGACCTAATGTGGAATGTAAGAAATCAGTTATGTCTTGTTTCCTTAATTTAAAAAATCATAATCCAAAATGGCTAAGATCATCCAGTAATTCCTCACATCTGTTTGGCCTAACAATGTTTTACAAGAGAATAATGTCTGCTCTACTTAATTGGTGAGTCATATTCTGGTTTTATCACTATCTGCACACTTGAAATGCACATAGTGACAGATTTTGTCCCCAGAAGAGCTGAGGTTTGAGTACATGAACAAAAGCCTGTGAGTAACAGGCAACTGCACGTGTTAATTTATTTTTTAAAAAAGCCCCTCAAGTTGGTCTGTCAGGAAGTTCTTTTAAGTAACCACAATGAGGCAATGACCCTACCTCTAAAATATAAATTTGTTTTGCAGCAGCAAGAATGAAAAATGGGAGAGAGGAGTTTGAAAAGCAAATATTGTTAGGGAGGAATAAAAATGAATTTTTAGTAAACTAGACAATGTAAATTCTGTTTAGGTAGTTTTATGCATTTTTTTTAACCAAGAAACACTATTTAATTTCACCTCCATTCTCTCTTTCCAATACTGTTTCTAATTATGTGATTATAAGAGGGATACCTGCTCTAGCAATGCTCTTTTGGATTCATTGACTCTGTCAGAAATGAATCTTGTACTTCAAAAATTTCATTTGCATTGCCCGTTCATTTTCAGAGCATGGTGGGCAGCCAGGGAAATAAATTTTCCTCTCTTCTCAGGACACAGTGAAGCGATGTGATCCACCTGTTGTCAGGCTGTGAGTCAGTCCAAGACCCAGAAATATGGGCTCTATGTCTCCAGATGCCTCGTTTCATAATCTAGCTACTTGACCCTACATTATCTTCTCTGGGACAACTCCTAAGAGGTGAAACTACTGCAACTGGTGTGGGTGCCAGTAATATTTGCAGGTATTTGATCGGTTGATCCTTCATTTAATGACCAGCTGGAATCACAGGAGAATTTGTACTGACTCACTGATGAAGTGCAATTGATTCATCAGTTTTATTTTGTTTCACTTAAAAGTTTTTATGCAAAAGAGGTGCCGCCAGTAGCACTGTCAGTATGCTTCAAGGATGCCCTCTAGGAATCAGAAGCCAACAGTGGATCTCAACAGTTGCATATTATGTAAAGCTGAAGGAGGCCTGTACTCAAAAGGTAAATGGTGAACATGGGAAGATTTAGATTCAGATTGGCATGTGGCTGCTTTGACCTGTCTCTGATTGCCGTGTCTTTAGTTAGGCATCTAAAAGCTCTTCCCGATTAATTTGTCATTAGCGCTTTACAGCAGGGCACGAGGAATGAAAGAAGGGTGCAAGCAAGAGTCAGACCCTTGTCTCTCTTGTGCACCAGACTCCCTGGAAGCAGAGTGCACTTTTATTTCAGTTTTGACCATTGTGATCTCTTGTCCTCTTACAGCATAGGTGTTTGGAGAAGAAAATTAAAATTCATCTTTTCTTTTTTTTTTTTTGAAAAAAAAAAACTGAAAAAAAAAGTGTCCTTAAAAACTTGTTCTGTGATTTCTTTTGATATGAGTAGATCTTATCTGCACTCCTAATGCTGCAGGCTTACGCTACCACATATCTGCAACTGGTTTCAGTATAATTTAGCTGTCTAATCTGTTGCTATGCCTGATTTCTTCTCAGATTAATGATAGTGCAAACCTGTTATTTTTATCTTGAAATGCATACATAGAATGGAGGCTCGGGGACACCCTCCTGTCACGTGTAATGCAGTTTAACTTACTCAGTTGAAATGTGTTTGTGTGAAAGTGGGTGATATTTTTTTCTGTTTTATTTCTTTCTGGTTTGTCAGGGATGACAGCTGGAAAATATCTTCCTGTTAGTTTTTGAAATCCTACAATGTGAGAGATAATATATCAAAATGGTGATTTCTGTCAGAATTACTTCAATCTTTTAGGGTAGGGCAATATTCTTCACTTTCATTCATACCTCCTGTTTTGTTCCATAATTTGTGTCTTATCTTGTAGCCTAAAAATAAAGGTAATGGACATTTATGAAATGACAGTAGAAACAAGATTTTTTTCAGAACTGTAATAGTTGTTTGCACAGTATCTATGCCTGAATTCTTCCTAAGTAGTCTTTCTGTTACTGTGAATTTAAAATAAACCTCTTAATTTAACTTGTGTTTTTTTTATTTATTTATTCATCTAAAGCTCTGTATCTGTGATTAAATCCTTATGAATTACCCCACCTCCTGCTTACCTGATTCTTGTTTTACCTTTTTATTTTTTGTGTGGTGGTAGGCAGCCAGTGAGCGTCAGGCATATTTTTCTTCAGTGTTGCAAGCCTCTTTCCAGCTCTCTTGCCTCCACTTACCTTGTTTCTGCTACAGCTCTTGCGCTCACCTTTATTTCTATTTAAAGAACTGGTTATTTACTTAGTCTGTGGTACTTGCATAATTATAACTGTGGATTTATATGGTCATCAGTACTATAGTCCCTTCATGTGGTTTATTTAAGACCAAGGAAAAAGAGGGAGAGGTGGCAAAACACTGTTCCTGAATCATCTGTCCATTTCTTTGTCTGTTGTGATATGGGAGAGAGACAATGATCCAGCACTTGTTTTAACTTGCGAACATATTTTTTATTAAATTTTGCAGAGTTTATATGGCTTGAAACTCCTTGAAAACTGTTCTTCCTCATGCAGGGTATTTATATTTTAAAAATCTACAGCAGAATTTTTCTGTGCCTAATAGAATGATTTATCAATTCGATACTATACTGATTATGCACACTAAATGGAATGCAAGACACGTCAATCTCTCTTTTAGTCTGATTGCAATGGGAAGAAACATTTTCATGAGAGAGTCGGTATTAATAGATGATAAGGACATAATGCAGAGTTCAGTTATTTTTAACTTTTCTTTTAACAGGCTGCTCTGCAGAGCACATGGAACGAAATCATGACTGAAGATTAAAGTTGGTCAGAAATATCGTGACCTCTCTGGGGAAAAAGGAACGAAATCTGCTGCCTTGAGAGAAAACCTGGATTTCATCCCTTAATTAGTGTATCCAAGCAACCATCTAATTGCCCTGTCCCCTTTTTGGGGGGCAAGGGTGGGGTTGGTTGCTTTTTTTTTGTTCCCTTCCTTTCATTGGTAACTGGGGATGAGTCATCCTCGGGAAGTGAAGTACTGAGATTTTTGCATTAAAGATGATGTCTGAACCATGTCAACCTTGACGGGGGGGGGGGGGGGGGGAATCCTTTGGCTCCCCCCTGGTGCTCCTTGCCTGACTGCCTCTGTCTGCCCGCAGCTGGCTTCGCTGGAGGGAGCTCACGCAGCCCCGGGGACTGCGTGGAAGTGGGTGGCTGGTTCTCTTGCTAGCATTAATAGAAAAGAGAATCCCGGTGCAGGGTTGTTTTGTGTTTCTTTGCTTGCTTCTGATTTCAGTTGACAAATTTTCCTGTTGTTTGGCATGGGGAAGAAGCCTGCTTAGAGCATGCAAGCAGTCCCTATATCCCGGGGACACGCAAGCGATTATATTGCTTGTTAGTACAATATTTATGTGGCTGTGAGGAGCGCAAGGATGTGGGAGGACATGGTGACGACAGAGTGAAAGGAGAGCAGTGCTCTCCGTGTGCTAATCAGGGAAGCTGGAAGTCCCTTGCGCTCTCTTACTGGGGTCAGTATCTTGTGGTAGTGAAGCAATTGGGGAGTGATTGCTCTCATATTTCAGCATCTCTAGGAGTGACATTAGAGGTGAATTTGATGTCATAGACAAACTCTCTTCAGGTTAGTGCTCATACAGAGGGAAATATTTGGGGTTTCAATAAGTTTCCATGTCTCCTAATAGGAGATTTCTGCCAGAAAAAAAAGCCTAGTGGTTCTTTCCAGTCCTACAGAGGTAGAGAATTCATAATTGTTTTTCTTCTCTCATGGGAATATATAGATGGATAGCATTCCTCCATCCTTTTGTGTATGCAAGGATCTGGTCACCAAATTCCAAGGTATTTTGACACACACCTGCCCCTAGTCCCCTAATTCCTGTATTTAAAAGTGACTTTGATAGTGATAGACTGGATAAGGAATTTAATTATATCTTTTAAAAGTGCCTTTCCAGTGATGTAGGTTTTTTCTACAGCATTTATGGTGCTACTCTAAAATGCCTCAGTCTTTTGTAGTTCTTAAAATGAGTGGGTGCCAAATCAATACTTGTTTACATCCTCGGATGAAATCTTCAAAAGCATCTTGGCAATTATTTGAAAAGGAAGAGATGAATCTGAAGAGAGTTTTAATTTAATATTTAATTTCATTAAGGACCTTGGAGCACAAAGTGAGAGAGCATTATTTATAACACAAAGCTCTGAGTGCTCCTCAGCAGTGAGGAGGCTCAGAATATCATGCAGCAGAATAGGGTCACCTAGAGAAGACAGTAATAGAAATATAATGATATTCACTAGGGCAAAGTCCCAAGGTTGTGTTGTTCCTGTTCTTGGTCTTTAAGGACAGAAATACCTGCCAGAGGAGAAAGACTGAAGAAGTATGAGGTAATGATAGAACGAATGAGAAGCCAAAATTATATGGTAAGGAAAAAGGTAATGTAGTTTTAGTATGTATCAGGTAAGGAGTTTCTAGTGAAGGCTGGGAACTCTGAAGGCTGTAGTAAAGAAACTGGTGAGACTTCATCAGGAATTTTGGGTGTGTTTCTGCCACACGTTGCTCAACTGGAGTTAGAAAGCACTTTTGGGAAGATTTGAGGAAGAGAGCCTCTGTTATGAAAGGAGAATGTTGGGTTTAAGTTGCTGAAATATATGTACCAAAATATGGTTTCCAAATAATGGAAAGTGGATAGTACTTAGGGTAAATGTCACAAAAAATGTTCATGCGACTTTTTAGATAGCTTTTCAGGAGAGCTAAGAACAGGAAAATGAAACGAGTCACTTCACGTTTTCAAAGTTTTTCTAGCAATGGTCCACCGTGTCTGCTACTTTGTCTCTGATAGAAGGTGATATTCAGGTAAAACAAATGAACCTTATCACTTTGTGGTCCATTCTCTGTAGTATTCCACCACCGCCAGTAACTGTTGTAATAGCTATGGACTAGATGTTAGAGATTCTTTCTAGTTCTTTGCCCTGCATTCCTATGAATTAATAACCGAGGTATTCTTTTATGAAAGTTACATGCATTTAAATCTGGAATTCAAGTTACTATTTTGACACGTAAGGAGCGTCTTTAAATAATCTGAACATCTGTCATATAAACTGCACATGTTTTAAATACTCTGAAAATCACATATCAAGACATCTGTTCTGTGTTGGCCTGAAGCCTTCTATGGTGGTTAGTGCTGGAGATACTCAAGTGGTGTATATATATAGTAACTTGTAGGTCTGCTAGGTGTTTGTAGCTGTGCCTTTGTGCTTGCTCAGAAACACACCAGTCAAAAAAGAATTGAGCAGCCTACCTGATAATCCTCACATGGGTAGGTCAAGGTCCAAAAGAAGGAGGGTCTTTCTCCAGCTGGAGTACATAGACATTCTTCATTTATTTCATGTGCAAATAGGAATAGGCTCCTCAACACATGAAGCTGGTGGCTTCACATACACTGAAAGTGAAGTGGGGATTAGGTCAACTGATCTCTTTTGCAATATCATTTGGTTAGAGTTCTCAGTCTGGCGTTTGGAGACACATTATGTTCTCTCTTCTGTCTCAAAAGGACTGGATGGGAGAAAATAAGTAGCCTTCTGCTGAAGTGCCGAGAAAGGGCCAGACCCAGGATCAACCAGCAGGTCTGCCTTTCTGGTCTAGAGTGATGTTCTGCTTGCAGTTGCTGTGAGGACCCCATAATCTTGCTGTGATAGTTACAATTTGTTGTGGTTTAGGCTGGACTGGTCACTGAGAGTGAATAGTGGCTCTACAATACGCTGTTAATTTCATAGAGTTCAGTTAGTTAGAAGAAGCTTAGCTGCAAAGTAAAATTACTGAACAGAAAATTGGTCCTGTTTTACCTCCAACCGGAACACAATTTTAAAAGGTAACTGTATACTATTTTTCTCCTCTGAGGGACAGGCAGAGAGGGAAGCCTATGTGTGAATGGTCTCAAGGGGAGAAGGGCGAGGGATGTGTATCCCTGTTCCTGAGCACATGCTGTCACCGCTGTTGATGGTAAGGGATGGACTTTTCTGTGCCTGTGCTTCGAAACAGGGCCTTTGGCCAGCCTTATTGAAATGTCCACATTCAGGTGCCTGTCTGCTGAAGCTGCATTTAAAAAGTGGTTTTAAACTGTTGGTTTACATAAAACTTCAAGCAGAAGTGTGAAATTTCAGGCTCTGCTTCAAGACTGTCACAAGTCTTCTATTTTTTCCCAGAGTACGGTAATTGATTAGTTCCTCCTTCAAGCTGGCCACTGCAAGTAAGAAGGCATGTTATAAAAATCTTCCATCCTATCCAATAGAAAATGCTTTAAAAAATCAAAATGATAAACTCTTAAATTCTCATAAATTCATTTTAAGCTGTTGAAAATAAAGACAGTTTTTGGCAGGTGCATATTTGTCATCTTCAGAAATGTTTTTTTTTTCTTACACAGAGCATGGGGCTATTATTGCTTTATACGGTAATTCTCCACATTGTGGCCACACACCTTATACATCTATAGCTCCGTTTGGTGAGCACACGCTTTGTATGGCGATAGCCCCATATGGTGATGGCACACCACTGCACCTGGTAGCGTCCAGGCACCATGTACACAAAGGAGAGAAGCAGCACAACATGGTAGCAGAGGTGGGGTGGGATGACAGGTTAATTAAGCCCAGGTCATGCTTCTGTGACCCAACCATAAGAGAGGACAGTCTGTTTGGGGAACTTGGGATTCCCCAGTCATACCAGCTGTTCCAAGTCTCTGGTCCAGAGAAGCAGCCCTGCCTTGTTTGATGCCAGCCTGCCTGATAACCATGGCTACATAAGTCTGTCTGTGCCCAGATATTAATTTCAGACCAATATTACTAAAATTACTGGACTTACTGTTGTTTCAACCCAGATAATTTTACTACCAGTTTCTCTTTGTTACTCTGCTGTTATTCTGTATCCTGAACCTACAACTTGATGGGGCTACCTTAAGCCCCTTACAGGGAAAAACTCAGAATATTTTGTATATCTAGAAGTGGCAGTAAGACACACTACTGCACTGAATGGCTTTTTTTTTTTTTTTTTTTTNTATGGTATTTATATAATGGTTTTTTGGGTTTTGGTTGGGGTTTGTTTTTTTGCTAAAGGAAACAAATTATGACCGATATAACTTCATTTTTACTTTGTCAAAATTTCATTTTCCTTTTTGTTCCCGATTGACTATTTTAAAACAACATCATCAAATTACATTTCTTTCACTAAAATCTTTGAGCAGCAACTTCACTGCAAAAACAGTTTGTGTTTTTTCTTAGGTTCATTTACAATTTCTGTTCAAGCATTATTTGAGCTTCAATTCAGACTGGAATCTCTGTAACAAGATACAAGAAAAACTGTAGTTTTCAATTTGTTGCACTGGCCTAGTTGCTAGAAAAAATACACAGTATTCAGTAGGAACTTAAGCAGATAAAACAGGGCTACGGTGGAAGCGTCCTGCAAAAGGCCACAAAGCTCTTCTGTAGTATGAAATGAACTGGTTGCTTGACTATCAGATTATTTTCTGGCTTTGAAAAGTATTCTTCTAACTCATATTAGATCTGTCTCGGGGTTAAGTCCTCAGCCAATATAAATGTCACAGCTCTGCTACAGCCTCAGATAATATTAGAACTAAAATTGAAATTGGAAATCCACTAACTAACTGAGGATTTTCTTTCCTTCTCTTCTTCTTCCCTTAGTGATTCATTTATCATGCCAAGCTATTTGGTTATTAATAAAGCTAGAGTTCTTTGTAAAATATTGGTGAAATATTCCTATGGTAAACCTAATAGACAATTTGGTAAAAGAAGCTCTTTTATTTTTTTATACGACCAACAAAAAGAATAAGGAAAACAGTACAAGGAAAACACTGACAACCTGGAGCAAGCCTGACAGTAGGCCACTGTATGATCAGGGGGCGTTAGCACAGGGCATGTGAAGAGAGGCTGAGGGAACTGAACTTGTCGAGCCTTGAGGAAAGAAGACTAAAGGGGATCCTTACTGCTTCCTAACTGCTTAGTCAGTGTAGAGAAGATGGAGCCAGACACTTCTCAGGTGCATTGTGGTAGGACAGCAGGCAACAGACACAAGTTGGAATTTGCAAAACTTCAATTAAGTAACAGGAATTATTTTTTTAAACCACGAGTATGGTCAAAAGCTGGGAAGGATTGCCCAGAGAGGTTGTGGAAACTTCCACCTTGGCTAGAAACTCCATCCTTGGAGATACTCAAAACTTGATTGGAAAAGGTCCTGAGCATCCTGCTCTAAATTAGTGCTAACTTGAGTGGGTTGGACAGGACGAGAGGACTTCCAGAGACCCTTTCCTTGCCAACCAAATGAATTATTTATCCTTCTGTTTCTACAAAGGAAGCTTGTAGTGACCAGTGCAAGAATTTCTAACCCACTATCCCTTTTACTGTCATGAGAAAAATTACAAGCTGTTGTTTGTTTGTGGAACAAGTTCTATTTCTTTATCAATTTTTCTCCTCCAATAACTTCCCTTGCATGCTGTACTAAAAGAAAATTGAAGCTCTGGAAATTTGGTTTTAGAGTGACTTATGATAAGATTTCCATGATCTGAATTGTTAAACCTTCCTATAAGAGCTTGTGCCAAAACATACTTGTCATAATGATACGTAAACTACTTGTGTGTTTAATACTTTGGTTGACTGAACTGAGATATGTTTCTGTAATCGTAATTTAAAGTACGTGCTTCACCCAGTTTTTGCTCAAAACTGACACACTAAGTTGTGTTGTTTTTTTTTTTTTGTTTTTTTTTGTTTGGTTTTTTTTTTTCTTTGTGCTACTCTGAGATTGGTGAAGGGTTAATAATAATTATTTGTAATTGATTTTTTAAAATAGACTACTGGTCCATTACCCAATTGTATTTTTACTGAAGAGGGTTGATCTCTTGTTTAAACTCCTGCCAACTAGGATGAAGGAAACCTGTTCCTTAGTTGTTTAATGTCAAATCCAGCAAGCTGGTAGCACTAAGGAAGTTCAACTGCAGCTCTACTTTTTGCAGGAGAACTATGTGTTAAGTACTGAGCAATGATGTATATAAAAGACTTTTAATTTGTTTTTAACAACTAATTTGCTAATCTGCTCATTTTCCTCATAAAACAAAGTGGTGGTTTGTGCCTTTTTAACTTTACAAACCATTTCTCTCCTCCTGTGAAGCAGAAGCGTTCAACAGAGAAATCCACAGCTTTTCAAAATTACTTTCTTTTTATCCAGTAAATGGAAGTCCTAACCCAGATGGAGAACTGTAGCTTGTTCTCCTGCCAGTTTGACAGAAAACTAATACTGAATACTCCAGCTTTTTCATATTCTTCGTCTCCTTAGATAAAAACAACTTTCTGTTTTCTCTTTCCTTGTTTAAAAGTGGAGCCTGGCCAACTCATGGCTGTGAATTGCCATAAATATTGATAAATCCCATGAAAAGTGGTTATCCTTAATGAGGATTACAGATTTTGCTGTGAATTCAGTGACATCATGAGAGCTTTTTCTGACTAGTCACATGTACAGCTAGCAGAGAAATCGAGTAAGTACCATTGGGTGCAGAAAGCTTTTGAAATTGCTGTCCTACTGCAGATGCGTGTCTTGCTAGCTCTGCTCTGTATTTATGGATAAAGTTATGCAGATGTTATATTTGAAGCCTGGGTATCTTACAGTTCTGTCTGCCTGTTTCCAATAGTTTTCACTTTGAAGTCTCAGGCTTGTCAAAGTTTTCTCATTCTTTGGACTTTCTATTCAATTACCTCCCTTTCTACCTCTTCTTAATAAAAATGTCTGCTCCAACTTTTAAAGCTACTACCTTCTTTTTCTAAGTGCTGGTATATCAGAGGAATATAAAATTGATTTTTGCTCTTGCTGAAATACTACGTTCTCTTCCCGCCGCCACCCCCCCNGATTTTTATTCCGATCTGTTTGCTTGGCTTCTTTCCTATTTCTTGCAATGTTCCTGCTTGTTTTCTATAGTGTTTTGAGAACCTTTCTTATTCCTCTTTGAATCTTGTCCAGTTCAGTTTTCCGGTTCTACTTTCCACTTCTTCCTACAAAGGTTACTTTTGACACTAGCTGCCTTGATTTAGGTAGTCAGAAGGGACAGAGAGTAGAATGAGTTCCTTAGCAGAGAAATACCCTCTTGTTTTTGTTTTTTTTGTTTGAGTTTTCTAAGGTCACTGTGTTTCACATACTGTGCAGTGGATGTAACCTGACATTTTTGATAGCAACACAACTGTTTTCTGAGGAGGGGTTTGTTGAACCTGTGTTTACTTGGGCCTGATAAAATCAAAGCATGTTGCAGAAGCTGTCAAGAAAGTGAAAAAGTGAAAAAACAGATTTATTTTGTTTTCTTTGCAAGAAAAACGTGTGAAAAATTAAGCATCAGTGTGGACAGTCAAATACTGAGGGACTTTCAGAGACGAAAAATAAAAATATAATGATTTTTCTGTATTCCCTTTTGTAGGGATGTGTAGTTGTGCTCTGAAATCTACATTTAATTACATAATATTATGATACTGTCTAAAAATAGGGCACTTAGTTTCTCTAAAAACATTAAGAAAAGATTTCCAGTCTTAAATTTCAAAAAATTGGCCAGAATAAGTTATTCTTAGAAGTTACTGAACTATGATGTGTATCTTAATTTTTCAGAGTTACTCTCCCTGCTCTGCCTACAATGTCATGCTGACTGGCCTAGCATTTTCTGAAAGCAGATGACCATTTCTGGACTTAAGATCAGAGTTGATCCTGGAGTTATGAGTCTTGCAACTTCTGCAGCAGGGTTCAGGCAATGTAAACCTCTGTGGATTACTACAGTGGAATTACTATAGTGTTTTAGGGTTCATGCTTACTGCGCCATAAGAAGGTGGTCGAGCGTTTATACAGGAACATTTTTACTTCAGAATCATAACCAAAGTGCATCTCTAAAAGTGTTAATCAGCTATCTTGGAAGTGAGGTTGCATTCCCTGCCTCAAAATAATCTTCAGATTATTTTTGGCTGAGTCATTGGTGGGGAGCAGGAGGGATAGGGATGGGTGCTTGTTGCTAGATGAAAAAATCTAGGCCATGGTATTGCATAGCAGAGATGGTCTGGTGTGGTAGGTTACAGACTTCTTGATTATGATGTGTTTATGAGGTTAAAGCGCATCAAGGGGTTTATAAGGATGTAAATTTAGTGTTAATCCTGATTTACATGTGATCTGTAAATCATCTTTGACAATTTCTACAGACCACTTTTCTTCTTCTCACTCGTAGTATCATACCTTTTTTTTCCTATGCAGAGTGCTTCCTTTACATTAGGAATAGGGCATTTATCCAGAATCTCATATGAGATGGAAATATGAAATTAGCCCAGCATGTTTCAGTTATTCCTGGTAATCCTTCAAAACATTATCTTTACCTTTAGTCATAAACTTCCCTATCATGCTCCAAATAAAACCATGATAAAAAGAGGATCTTCCCAATTGCTCCATTTCACTGCAGAAATATTCAAGGGCTGTCCACTGTTGCCTCCCTCCTCAGCATGTCTTCTACTACCCACTTAGAAGAAACTCCATTACATTAGCTTCCATATTCTATTACATTATCTTTTTACATTATCTTCCATATTAATATAAAGAATACTGAGGAGATATTTCTAATGTGTATCAGTGTCTCTGGGAGTGTTGTGGTTTGTGTGTAGGACCCAGTAAAAGTGATGACTGAAAATGAATAGCCAGACTGTAATTTTCCGTTGTACTTGCGTGAAACACTTTCGATGCTAAGTGGCAGCCTTCCAAAATCTAGTGATTGTGACACTGAGTTAGCTGAGTGGAAGGAGAGGATGGGAAGACCATCAGTTTCTTCAGGGTTAAGATTTTGGGCCTGTAGAAAACAAAATCAACAATCTCATCCTATTTCTTTCCTTTCACAGCTTATTTCTGGATACTTGAGCTGCCTAGATGTAATGAGGGAAGTGAAGCAATATCAGAGATCAGTCAAAACAGTTCAGTACTGCGTCTGTCTTTTTAAGGAAGACCAGGACAGTCTCTGTAAAGTATTTCATAATGTTGTTACTATTGCTGCTATTCTGCCCTTGGGATTGATGTGGAGCAATAGACTTGTACTCAGAACTGCATTAAACGATGTGAGGTTGAGTCTTTGGAAAGGTGCCATTGCTTCTACTTTCTAGGGACTCTCTTATGCTCAGCCAATGTTTTATCTCCTGAAAACGGCATTAGAGAGAAGTGGCATTGAGAGAAAAAAATATGGCTCTCTTTAGTCACCGAGAGAAAAGTGACATGAGGACAAGGACAACCCTGTAATATGCAGAGACTTTAAATAGCAGATAAAAATTATGAAAGATTACAGGGTTTGTCAGTGACAGCATGGAATTTGGTTGAACTACTGTGGAGACGAAGTTGAAGTTCATATAAGCAAACATGCTTCAGTGAATATCTGTGATACTACATAGAACTCCACGGTGTATATACACTTTTTAATAACAGAGGCAATATTTCATTTTGGAAGGAATTATGGCTCCTAAAAAGAAACGAATCACTGACAAACAGTTTCAAAGCAAATATATTTATAAGGACCTTTGATTTGCCAAATTTGTTATTGGAAGATTAGTTTTTCTGGAATAGTAAACTTAAGTTATGAAAGCGTTGTGACATCCTGTTTCCACACTGGGATTCTCATGTTTTCAGGGAAGTGCTTTGAAAAATAAATGGCGGACAGTTTTTTGTTTGTTGGTTTGGTTTGTTTTTTTTCTATCTTAAATATTTTTTTGCACACATTGGGTTCTATCTACCTGAAAATTGGGCTGCTTACCTGGATCGTGTTTGCAATTCATAGTGGCAAAATGTAAGGAGCTGTAACTGCAGAAAGCTGTCTTAGGTTTTTGATTTGTGGCTGCCCAGCAATAGGTGTCCGGGTGGGTTCATTTATGTTTGTCATAAGCAGTCATCAACTTCTATGCATATTGGAATTTATCAACATAATCTTTGTATCTTTTCATGTGTTTCTGTGCTCCTCTTGCTCTCCCAGCTCCTTGCCGTAGAACTGCTTGGAGGTGACTAAGGAGAAGTTTCTTTTTCACAGAAACAAAAATTTTGCCTAAAGTTGAGCGGTTCTGGAAGTGAAACCTCCTTCTGTGTATATTCAGAAGAGGTACTGCTGTTTTTTAAAGCAAAACTTTGCCTGTAGTTCGGCTGATATTTGGGATCAGAAGTTAGTAATGAATCTGCAGTATGTCCTGAGCACAAGCGTGTGAGATGTTGACCTTACAAGGGCCAAACTGTGACTGAGTGTTAAAAAGAGGAGCGATAAAGGAAAACTCCCTGCGAGGGCCACACTTGTCCCCTATGCACTCTTCAAAGGGCTGTCCACAAGCCCGTTGACACCTCACCACGCTCGCAGCATGTATTTGTGCAGTGTGTGTGTATGTAGCCACCATCCTGAGGCAGCAGTGTCCCTCACGTACCTAGAGAGGAGTTGAACAGATACCAATTGAAACAGAGCGCTCTGGCACGCCTACGGGAGAGGAAATGTTAGTAATAACACCTCATTTTGCTGGAAACACGGGTTTTACTGGGTGAGTACCATATCTTCTACTAAGGGACTGCATCTTTGGGTGCCTGAAAGTGTAAATTCGCAAAGCTGATGAGGAGAGGGGTTGATCTATATAGTTGTCTGGTGAGGACAAGCAATTGCAAACCGGAGCCCTCTTGCATGGTTTTGGATGGGAGGTGTTCCCCTCCTTCTCCCTGGCCCAGAGGGTGGGAAGGTGTGTGTCTTTTCACGGGCAGGATTTGCACTGGCTGGGGCAGAGATCAGAGTCTGGCTCCGGAGCTCTAATTAATTAACAAACGGGGCTTAATGCAGCTCAGCACATGGGTGCACTGCATATTTGGTTGGAGTTCTCTGGTTTCAACCCAAAGCGATGAAATTTATCTCCAAATTCAGCATCATGTTTTATTCTCCCTACAAATTTATTCTAAAAGAAATTCTTCCAGTTTTCTAATAGAAAACTTCCTTTGTCATCTGTGTCGTATTTATTCTGCAGCTCCAAGTTGTTCCAGGTGTACCCTGGTGTAAATACAAGCAGATCATGACCCTCAAATTGTAACGAACCATGTCGCCAAAGAATAGCAAGACTCAGCAGTAGAATTAATAGATGTGATCACACTTTCAGAAAGTGTGGACATTTTTAAGGTTGAATTTCAAATACAGACTTCAGAGGAGAAAACAGAGATTCACAAACTTATTCTTTATCCTTAGAAATTGAGATACAATTTATAGAAAAATATACAGCTGGATTGAAGGTTGTAAAATAAACTGAGGTTTTAAGCAGCCCTGCTGCATGAGTAATAATGACAACTGCATTTTCACTTCTGTAATGTTAATTGCCTTGAAAAGAGGATGTGAATCTAACTTTACAAGTTAAAATTTTCTTCTATTGGAGAATATAAAGAGATATGCAGCGTTACCACAACATTATTAGAATGGAATTTTTCATGGAAGAACTGGAATTGTGGATGTTTTGTAACATTTTTGACTGCTTTATTTGCTCATTTTATGACACACCTAAAAGTTTCAGATACTTTGTGGAAGGACAGGTGTAGCTGAAATATTTTGAAGCTAGCAGTATTATGCAAGGGCTGTAAAAAAGGAGAATTTGTAAGAATTAGTCTTCCCCTCTTTCCTTGGATATGTCTTACTGATCAGATTATTGTGAAGGATAAATTTTTTTGTCACTGCCTGAGGCTGCTTTCCAGGATTCCTCTGCATGAGATCAGTGCAACTAAAAGATAGTTTTTTATTTCCTTAGGGCATCACGATGGATGCAACTGTTAGAAAGCAAACTGAATTTAAGAGCCAATGTCTCAATATATTCAGCTGTAGAAATGGGTACCTAGTTTGTCTTCAGGTGCTTCTTGAATCGGACACCCATAGTGCGGTTATGTGAGCTTGTAGACTTTTTATTTGACCTTGCTATGCACCCCTGGGCCCTGCACAGGCATAAGATACTCTGCAATACCTACTGCTGTCCTGGACTCAAGACAGAGTGTCATTTAATGCTTTCTGCTTCTGTAAACTCATTCATATTGAATATTTTGTTTCCTTGTAGCTTTTTGCATGAATGTTCTTAAATGTTTCCTTGATTCACATAAGTTGATTTACATAGGTAAAAAAACAAATGTCTTGTCTGATGCTTCCTGGAAACATTAGCCTTGCATGTGACCTAGAAATTTCCCTGAAGGTCTGAGCTCGCTGCTTGTGCATTGTTTTTAACCAAACTGCCGGGCATTGGAAAATCTCAGGCAAATGCTAAAAGCTAACCTCCTCTCCAAAAAAACCCACCAACCCCAGGAAACTCCACACCAACCAAACCCACCTTCATTCTGCCCAAGCAGAACTTCCAGGTAGATAAAGGGAAGCTGAGGTGAGGGATAGTTACTCCTGCACCACTGAAAAGAGCACCCCGCGGGATCTTGCAAGATGAGGCCAGTTCTCGGCGTTGTTCTGACGTGGCATTTTGGTTGCTCTTTTCCCTTCCCTGTGCCACTGTTACTGCTTTGGCCTTTGCCCTTCGTGTCTGTTTTGAACCTCAACAATTATTATTTCTGCCTGGTAGAAAGGGACCCTGGTCTCACTTAAAGTCCCGAGCTGCACCCAGCACACCACCAATGCCCAGGCAATGTAGCAGAGCTAACGTGGAACTTGATGCTTCTGAGAGTCTGAACTGAACATGTTGGAAATGTGTGTTTTCCAAAGTTTGATTTTGATAAAAAATGAAAAATGTGAAAAAAGTTAATTCTCACATAATTTCTGTGCTCCTTACTCCTTGCAGTGTCTCCTTTTAGCTTGAAAAATATTACAAAAAACAATCATTTTCCTTTCATTATCTATAGATTATCAAGCTATTACATTGTTTTTCAGATGCCATTAAGCAGAGCCACAGTTCATACAAAAAAAGTACTTATATTGATACCTTCGTGTTGATTTCTTGGTAAATATCAATGAATCACTTGATCTTGATTTGCTAAGGAATAAGAGAAATTGAATGCTATAAAACTGTGTACTGCTTTCAACCCACTCCAGCGGTGTTCCATTCAGTTCTTTAGGGAAGACAGAGGAATTAAAATACTTTGTTGGTAGGTGCTACTGTCTGATAGATGTTACTGTGGCTTTTTTTCTGTTCACAAAAGGTGACTGGGCAACAAGCTGGGAGAGTACTTTCTTGTCCTGTCTTGGCTGTTGCATGGAGGATCAAGTTAAATCTTATAGAGCTGGAAGAAGTTATGCCCTGCCAAGAGCAACTGAGTGTGTGCAGCTGGAAGGAGTTTTTAATGTCCAGCACAGACTGAAAACCATGGCAGGCCTGGGGGAAGCCTGTGGTGTAAGTAGTGTCTGGGCAATTGCTGAGTAAAGTAATGCACTTCTGATGTGATGGGAAAAGAAAAAAAAAACTCCCATGGACTTGGAGTGGACTTGATGGAGTCTTGTTGTGAATTAAGAGGTTGCTAAGGGTAAATGGACAGAGAAAGCAAGCAGAGAGAAGCACCTCGCCCTTTAAGATCCTAGAAAACATGGGAGAAATTTATTTAGAACCCCTTTCATATTTAATTGGTTGCAGGTAGCACACCTGAGAGGTTTCTATTTCAAAGATTTTTCCTAGATTGTACACTAATAATAAAATAAAAAAATAAAAAGCAGTAGAGGTGGAAGCTCCTGGATGCTTTTGACATGCTCACTTTAAGAAAAAAGTTGCATCATTTCTGTTTCAGAGCTTTGGCCAGCTTAGGGAATGATTATCGAGCTTATGGTAAATAAAACATTTAAGTTCTGTTCAGGAATGAATTGCCATTCTGGCTTGTTTCTGATAGGAAGCACAGGATATCATAAATTTTACCTTTAAAAGATTTTCCCCCCCTTTTAAGAATCGTAATTTACCTTTTGATTTCCTTGTGAACAGGAATCTGACCTGGTCTAAGCTACTGTGCTGAGCCGCAGCAGAGGGAAAAAATACATGGAAATATTTCTTTAAACTTTCCCCAGATCTTTAGGAAATCTATTGGAACAAAGTGGAAATTTTGAAAATTTCCATAACATACAAACTGCTTTTATTCAAGCATTATGATCAAAGTAGATGACAGTGCATTTCTTCAGCAGTCTGCAAGTAAGTTGTACAGTCTACTTATCTTGGGGTAACACTTGGTTTAGAGGGCAATGTGAAATGTTTCATTATTGTCTCTAATAAATTGTTACTAACCAAACTCGTTCTTAGGTTTTCCAATGGATTCTGGTGCTGCAGAGATTGTTTCACTCTCCAGGAAGTGGTATCCTGTCTTGTGACAGGTAGGAGTGTTGCTTGCTTGTATTTAGCTGACTTGGGAATACCTGGTGGGAACGGGAGATCTGAGCGAGCTGTCTTCAATACCACCATCCTGAAGACTGTGAGGAGGGAGAGTCAGCCTGAAAATACTGCTTTTTGTGTTGCAAAACATCTGGGGTATAAAATAATTTGCTGGTTCTTTGCTAGCGATGTAGCTGAGAGCTGTGCTGTGGCAAGATTTACTAAACCGGTCCCTTGTCAACAGATGTTAAACAGCAGCATCAGCCTTCCAAGCAGCATTGGCTTCTACTAGTGAGGAAATGCAATGTTCAAGGTGGTGTTAAGATCAATGATGTTAAGATATCTGAAAGTGTAATATTTTCCTCGTATATACATAGTAATATAACATTTTAAAGCATGCCAGTCTTGATTGCACATAAGCCTTCAGAAATTAAATTGTAGCTTTTTGCTATATTTATTTACTGAATAATACTTTGTTTAATAACGTGCCAGGACTCTTACAGAAGCAAAACAGAACTAATGAAAATGAGGGAGAGGATTAAGTAACTCAATGACTTTGTTAGTTTAAACATGCACTGTATTCACAAGGGAAGATATGATGCCAACTTGTTTTACACAACTGACTTTGTTCCTGCTGTTCCAGTTGTCTGGGAAAAACTCGGTTCCCTCCCTCTTGTGCCAGAACTATTAAGCATTAAGCAAAAATTGTTCTGTGTTGTTATTTCCACAATCTGGGGAGAAAAAATAGTGAACTGAGGTTTTCTCCATAACCCATTAGAGTCAGTGAGCAAAAGTTCACTGTGACACCTGCTGAAGTGTCACAAATTAACAATAATTTCAGTCTTCTACCTGTTCTTCTTGTGATCAAGCTTTCCTGTTTGTTTGCTTGTCAGTTCATTTTTGCATTTTCATCTGTGGATATCTGTCTGTCTGTCATCTATCTATCTATCTATCTATCTATCTATCTATCTATCTATCTATCATTCAGCTTCCAAATATGTCTGTGCATAGCTGTGAATAATTTGGTGGTTTCTTTAGTTCCTAGTGTTTATCCACATTAGGGAAAACCCTGCAAATGCACTTGGCGTGATTCATTCTCCATTGATTGGGTGTCAGATTTTGACCTGACTGTAGGAACGATTTATTTCTTTTCAGTAGAGAGAGTTGTTTTATACTTACACTGGTAATGGAATATATTAGAGACGTAATATTTATATAATACAAAAGAAGCCTTTCCAAACTTCTCTAGGAGCAGTTATAACTCTATGGGACTTTCTTTCTCCTAGACAAACTCATCTCCTTGTTAATTAACATTTTAGAGTGAAAAATGTCTAGCATAAATTTCACAAAGTAATCTCTGATTAGACTTCATACAATAGAAAGTACTGCTTTTCCCCAAGGGCTGCAGAGTATTTTGGTGCACACAAATATGCAGCCTGCCCATAACCCTAGCAAAATTCAATTACTCAGGAGAGGTGTAAACCACATTTTATGAAAGCAGTAAGACATGACTCTTGATGATTTCTGTGGGAGACTGCTACACAATTTAGAAGAGTTTGCAGGCCCACACTGAAGGCTGAGTGTATTTAACCAGCAGAGAAGCACAGTAATCTCCCAGAAGAATATTACCTAGAATATATTTTTGCTATCAATTTAAAATTGTTTTCAAAAGCAATGGATTGGATTCGTCAGAATAGCAATAAATTTAGTCAAATCAATAATGTAATTCTGGTGATTTTTTTACATGGCATATTGATGCAGGCATTACATTACTCACAACTCGCTTGAGAAATCTCCATTATAGTTAGCAATTCCCTAACTGTTTATTGGATGTGTGATGTCACCTGAAAATTCCACAAAAATTCCTCTCCAGCCATGAATGTATGAACTATTCTAGAAGTATCTTGTCTCTCAAATTAAAAAACAAACAACAAAACTACCTCGAATAATTATGGGTAAGAGTAAACTTAAATAAAAAAAACTTACAAAAAAAAAAGTTGGTTGGTGTCTGACTTCCCTTATATAGGTCAAATTCTTATGAAATAATTTTAAGGGGCTTGCAAAAGTTATTCTATTCTTACTTTAGCTGTAAGTGAAAAAATCCTACTCTAATACAACTCTTACTTTTCTGGTGCTCTGATGCATTTAGGATGGGAAGGACAGAACTGAAGCAGATACTTTACTAGTGGCATCTAGCGTCTAGAAAAAAAAAAAGGGAGATTTTCATTTTCATTCAGGTGAGCAGTGCTGAGCATTTCAACTCAGAATTATGGGATCACTCACGATTTACCTTCATGAGAAGCCTTATAAATGAAAGCAGAATTTCCAGCAGGCCAATCAATCCAGCCTTTCCTGTTCCTCACACAGCTTTATCCCTCACATATATATATATATACACACACACACACACTGCGTGCCAAATCTAGGAAGAAGAATTTCTCTTGTTTGCATTGCAATTGGATGGTGCTTGGTGCTAAAAATACACCTGGTGATAAAAAATGTTTCTGTAATAATTGGCCTAAAATTATTCATTCAGATCATTAAGTTGTATCAGTTACAGTCGTTAAAAGCCCTGAAGTACAGACGTACTTGCACCACGCCCAAAAACCCCCCACTTAAGAGTCTTTAGATAATATAGGTGGATTTTTTGGTCTGTAATTTTAGTTTTTCTTGCTTTGTAAGGATGTAGTATGGCTGCTGCTTTCTGAAAGTGGTATGTTCACTGCTGGAACAAAGTGGAGTTGTTACACTTCAAAATAGGACATGGGACCCCACATGCTGAGTTTTACAGCAGCTAACCTTCAGTATGTGGTGCACCAGTAAGTAAATGGTGACTGTGTCTGAACGTATAGAAGAGTGTGATTTTATTTTCATTGAAGGAACAGTTTTATTTTCCATTCTAGATCCTTCAACAGGCATCAGAAAAGAACTGACCTACCATGAAGGATGATTACAGCATCCTGGGCTGCATGAGGAAGGGTGCTGCCAGCAGGTTGAGGGAGGGGAACCTTCCTCTCTACTCAGCACTGGGGAGGCCACACCTGAATTCCTGGGTCCAGTTCTGGGTTTAAAAACTAAGTCAGACTGTGGGACATAAGTGAGCTAGTGCTGCTTATGGCCTCCTTTGGCTTTGCAGTCTAAGAAGCTGGGAGCTGCAAATAATGTTTTTCTGCAGTCAGGAATTGTATAGGGTTCCTCCACTTTAGCAGTGGCTTGTTTCCATGAAGTTGCAAGATCTTGGTAGCCCTTGCGTCTCCTTGTTGTTTTTGTCAAATCTGTCTGCAGTCATCAGCTACCTCAAAAGTTATTCAAGGATTTTCATGAATGCAGAAAGGCAGCAGTGCTTTAGTGTAATCACATTGGCATCATTTCCTTAGTAATCAAGCTCAAATAAATAAATGTTCTTTGTTTGTCAAGTCACTTCAAAATGGCAAATCAATGCTTTCCTACAGGAAAACATCGAAATTTTTCAGAGCTGAGGTACATTTTGCTTTTGATTATTTTGATCAGGGTTGATTAAAAACTGATGAACCTTTTCCTTTCAAGAAGAATGACAGATTTCATTTTTGTTTAAAAATTTTCAGGGACCCAATCTGGAGAACATTCAACTGGCGAGGACAGGACAAAGTATAAGGACGTAACAGAGCTCACTTGTATCTTTAGAGAATAAAAGACACAGGAAGGAGTCAGCAGGTGGTACATTTGATGCGCTTAATGCAAGTTGGGGAACGATTCGACAATTCACTGTAGGTAACAAACTGACATTGTTGGGGGCAGAGATTTGCCATTCCTTTTAAATACCACGTAGTCAACTGTTCATCTGTGTCTGTGAATTTGAACTGAATGTACGTGCTATTATACATATATAAATGGGAGGGAGATTCTCATCTGGTGATGCCTCTATGGTTTTTTTTTGTTCAAACACAGATTTGCACCCAAGTTGTAATAGAATGAAATACTATGCTAAGAAGGTTGTTGGTAACTTCAAATTGTACTTTTCTGATTGTTCCTGCAAACATCATTGTAAATTTTAATTTTCTATGGCTTTGTTTTTTATTTCTGTTCTGCTTGAAATCTGATATATTATACACAAGCTAATAAGCTGTACATTTTAGCATACTTTTTTTTTTTAAAAAGTATTTATTTTATACAGAGAGAAATCTGTCAGCATTTTCTCTGTATTTTAAAAGAGGACAAAATGCAAAATAGTGCTTCCAAATAAGTTATAGAACAAAAGGGTGCTATATTTTCCTTTTTCATTGTTCCAACAGACTATGAACATCCTCAGCAGACTGAGAACAGACCAACACAGTAAGAGGTAACCCATAAACATTGTAGAGCACTCTTGGGTTGCCCTGATACTGTGAAACACAACTTGGGAAGGTTTAGTTGGCAGTTCTAACCTGCTAGTACTGTACAGCCTTAAAATGCGTAACTATTTCTGCAGTGGCTCTGTGTGCTTGTCAGTTGTCATCTACAGCACACAAAAATGTGGTCAGAACAAAGCTGTTAGGTGATTTAGTGCAGCTGTATTAGCTCTTACTCTGGTGAGTTTAATGTCTTGATTATTATCTTCATCTGTTACCATCAGTATGAGAACGAAAAAAAGAGTATTTCCAAAGCGACAGTATGCAAAAAAGAAAACACTGTCCTAAAGTCTGATTTTGTACCTATCTGTGGTTCTCTAATTTATACTCCTTTCATCTCTTTGATTCCTGTCACGTGGGATTAGACAAGGAAATAAGCAATATACCTATTGAAATATGATTTACAGAAATATTTGTGGTTTGGAATAGGGCTGCACACACCATTAGGAAGGGAGAAGAAAAACGTAGGGCATGGACAGTGATTTCAAGTAGATTGCAAGGGCATGCTAAGGTCATAAATTGTTTTTTTTCTGCCGCTCTCTTGGTTTCTAAAGTCCCTTTTTGTGAATTGTAAAAAATATGTGAGAAAGATTTTGAAATATCAAGATTGGCAGATGGTATGCTAAGGCTCATTGGGACTGGACTCTTTTTAGCTGTTTCAAGAAAAAAAAAAATTTAATAGCAACAATGTTGGCGGATTACTTGGATATTTAAGAAAAATGTTATTACCTCCATTATTATTTTTTACCGTGTTTTATGTGCAGCTCCATACTCTGTCCCCTGCCCTATCAACCCTCATCATTCTCCATAGTTATTCCTATGACATCCTTGTCTCCACTCTTGTGAAAACACCACTGTTCAAATATTTATCTTACTCAGCCAAAGAAAATGCATTTCTTCTGTGCAAGTGCGGACAGGTGAGGTTACAGGTGAGAAAGGAAATAATATATCTCCAGTTTGAATATAGATGTGTCCAAAGGCATCTCCTGGTATAATGCTTCCAATGTATTCGTCAGTGACGTGGATGAAGGGATGGAGTGTACTATCAGCAAGTTTGCTGATGACATGAAGCTGGGAGGGGTGGCTGACACACCAGAAGGCTGAGCTGCCATTCAGCATGACCTGGACAGGCTGGAGAGTTGCAACGGAGAAACCTTATGAAATTCAACAAAGGCGAGTGTAGGGTCCTGCACCTGGGGAGGAGTAACCCCATGCAGCAGTACAGGTTGGGGGCTGACCTGCTGGAAAGCAGCTGTGCAGAGAGGGTCCTGGGAGTCCTGGTGGACTGGAAGTCCAGCCTGGATGGCCATGAGCCAGCAGTGTGCCCTTGTGGCCGAGAAGGCCAATGGCATCCTGTGATGCATAAAGAGGACTGTAGCCAGCAGGTCCAGGGAGGTTATCCTCAAACTTTACTCTGCCCTGGTGAGGCTGCATATAGAATCCCATGTCCAGATCTGGGCTCCCCAGTTTAAGGAGGGCAGGGAACTGCTGGACAGGGTACAGCAGAGGACTATGAAGATGATTAGGGGGCTGGAGTATCTTTCTTACAAGGAAAGGCTGAGGGAGTTGAGTCTTTTTAGTCTGGAGAAGAGAAGACTGAGGGGGGATCTTATCAATGCTTACAAATACTTAAAGGGAGGGTGCCGGGAGGAGGGGGCCAGTCTTTTTTCAGTATTGCCCAGTGATAAGACAAGAGGTAACAGGCACAAACTTGAATATAGGAAGTTCCATCTGAGCATGAGGAAGAACTTCTTTTCTTTGCGGGTGGCAGAGCACTGGAACAGGCTGCCCAGAGAGGTGGCGGAGTCTCTGACTCTGGAGATGTTCAAAACCTGCCTGGACGCCATCCTGTGTGACCTGCTGTAGGTGGACCTGCTCTGGCAGGGGTGTTGGAACAGATGATTTCCAGAGGTCCCTTCCAAGCCCTAACATTCTATGATTCTATGTCTCACTCAAAATGAAATAAAAATAAATGTTTAGCTGACTGATTTCTAAGACCAGCTGCATTTAACTGATGTTTAAAATAAATAAAATGTCCTTTAAGCTGAATACAAATAAAACTTTCTCTCAATGTCGTATAGTATATCTTTGAAAAAGTTCTATTATTGCATGTTTCTTTTTTGAATTCATGAAGTTTTACAACTTATTGATTGGCCAAGATCTATTTCAACTTTTTTTTCTCACACACAAAAGATGCACAAGAGATAAGTATGAGATTACTTTCACCAATTCACAGAAAAACATACTTGATTTTTTTTTTTGGTGTTTTTTCTAGTGAAGCGGAAGTTCATTTGAACTAAAACTATAAATCTAAAGCAGTACAGGCTGCTTCTTCAATAAAATCTATACTGCTCTTGCTAACGTTTTTTGTATTTACTATTTTTTACTATTTACTCATATACTATGTAGGCAAAATATAATAAAATTAACATACACATTCAAAAAAGGTGTTTTTTTCACCTTATTTAACAGCTTCTCATCTGTTGTAATATACTGGAAAAGAACCTTTGTATGCTAGCTGTAAAGTGTGAGCCCAGTGAGCACTAAAGTGAAAAGAGGACAAGGTACAATTACGTTATAAACCAGTTTTAAGTAGTCTTTATAACAGGATGAGGCTTCCTTTATATAATTAATTTAGTCTTATGGAATATTTGCACATGTTTCAAATCCACAGTTTATTCAGACACATGGATATTCTCAGGGTGACTGGTCGAATTTTATTGGTGTTTGATGGCAAAGAGCTTTTTGTCAGTTTAAAGCAGAGCAAGGATAAAGGATAAAGCAAGCAGTATCCCAGTTCTCTTAGTTTACGGCAAACTTCTGCAATAAGCTGTTTGCTGGAAGCTTGAGCTAACAAGTCATTGATGTACAATTTGATTTCCCATCTGTTTATACTCAAAAGCCATGCAATTCATTCAAGAATGAAAGTAAAAAGGGCACGTATTAGACAAGAATTACTTTTCCTTTTTATTTTTGTTTTGTAAAATGACATAATGACAGCACTAGACTTTCCATGCCTACTTGGATTAGAAACCTGTAATCCGAGTTTGTTGAAGAAATTCTGTTTGCTTTCGAAAATGTGTGCACATGTTCTTATTTCTCTGAGCAGAGAGAGAGGCGGCTATCTCATTCAGAAAGTCTTCCAGTGGGCTGCTACCGAAACAGCTCAGGAGCCTATCAGCATCTTCAAATGCCCTCTGATCTGTGTTCTTCTCATTTTGTTCTTGTTCCTTCTAATATTCACAGGTGGTATCTCTGAGCTTGTGGTGGCTGTACACACCTCTTGCTAAGCTCTGAGCAGGTGGGGTCCTGGCACGGTAACTCTTATTTACAACAGTCTCACTTTCCCTTTCTTCCTTGTGAGCTTAGCTGGGCATACCTGACTTCAGCTGGGTATGTGGCTGAAGGCAACCATAGGAATGTCCAGCATAGTGGGATGGTTAACTGGAAGAAATTACAATAATAATGTATTCTTTATTGCTTTTATATATTTGACTCTAAGATGTTAGTACAACGTGGTCAGAGAGGAAAGGAAAAAATAGTGTTCACTATTCCTCTAAAGATGATATTACATCAATGCTCTTTGTTTAAAACCAAATTTATAAAAATGTGTTCGTATAGATTATTATATAGTATAAAACCATTACAATGGATTAATGTGAAATACAAATATATGACTATATCTTGTTCAGTTATGTCTTTGGAATTGCAGGCACAGTAGCATAAGCCGTTGCTTTGCCTTAATGTTGGATACTGATTAATGAAAAAACTGTATGTTGTGCTGTGTATGATCAAAGATCTCAAACAATTTTTGGTCTGATTTTCTGATGGGAAGTTGTAGAAGAGGCCTCTGCTCATTTTTAGTAAATAACTCTTTCCAAGCATCCAGCTATTTAAAATTTATGACTTGCGTAACTCATGTCAATATCTGTAGTTACGTTTCTGTAGCAAGTAACCATTAAATTCATGCAACTGGAAATCATAGGCTCAAACTGAAAAGGCTGCTACTACATTACTCTTGCAGATTATCCAGATAAATTTTCTTTGCTAGATTCTTAACGTTGTTGATCTGTGCAGTGAATTTTTTAACATCTCTCTCAAAAGAACGTTGATTGTTCAGTTTGGAAACAAAGGAGGTGCTTTATTATCTTTTCAGGCACTTATTCCAATGCGTACATCTGCAGAGGTATGTTTTGTGCTGAAGAAAATAAAAGGGTATCAGTAGTCTTAACACATTGATTGCTTTTTCTTTACTGAACACAGCAGATATCCCTGCAGTCTTGCCAGCTGAATGACAATCTGATTTTTTTTTAAAAACAATAAACAAAAAAGTAACTTGAAATGGAGCAGCCTTAAGATCAGAGAGTGTGGCTGTCTAAGACTACAGAAGGCACATCTCAGCCAAGAAAAGTTTGAATATACCGGGGAAACATAGGCCAATAAGGGCTGCTTGGACATACAAGAATATGTTACCAACTGATCATGTACTGACTTAACAAACCACATAGATTGTGATCCTGTTTTGTTGTGTGAGCTTCTGTTGGCAGCTGTCCGGAGGCCCTTCTGTCTGTGAATTGTTCAGTCACTGGAGTTGCTGTGGACTCTGTGGAATACAACACTAAATGATTTTGTGCTTACAGCAGCTTTCTGAATCTCACAATCATTTGCTTTGTCCCTGCACAATTCTGTTCTCCCCATAAGTCCTGGAGTAACATCCTCCCCCTAAAAGTCTTTGTGCTCTTTTTAATCCATATTCTGCAACATAGAATGGCAAGTGAATTCAGCATTATTTATGGCAACTTCTGTAGACAGAAACCTAATTTTCTCATGACTTTAAGTATCATACAAACATGCTTACTTCAAATAAAGGGTAGCTCCAGAATGCCATCTCCTGAGACTGTTATATCAAATTACGAAGACTCTCATTCAGATAAGCTGCCTTTTAATAAAGTGTGTAAATGAGGGAAGAAGAGATAGATCTGATTGACTCACAGAGACTTTGTGTGATACAATATCTTCGTGATGTGAATGAGATACAGGTATAAATACAAAGCGATAAAAGTGCACTGAAAGTGGCTTCTGGGCTGTTCATCTTTCCGCATGACATGGCGTACAGTTAGGTTGTTTTGTAAGAAGGAAAGCATATGGAGCTTGGCATCCTGTCTCCCTTGTTCAAACTTTCCCAAAGAATAACCTAACCTCCTGCTCCTTTGTTGCACAAGAGATAAGACAGGCCTTGACATCCCTGCATACAAGGTGACTGGCTGGCTGGTGTGCCGTATGCTTCCTAATTAACTGGTTCACAGCTGTCAAAATGATTGTATAAGGGCTGAGTTTCTCCTAATCTGCATGCCTATTCACTACCCAGCTGCAAATTTCTGTGGAAAATAATAATCTCATGCTTTTCTGCCATTCTTTTAGATGTGTTTGATATTAGCAACTGAATTTAAAGGTGACTGGAAAGAGGTGAGTAGGAACAGTCTGTATGGATCTTGAATCATTTCTCTTCCACATTTGTATGCAGTTGGACTTGAACAAGACCACTGTCAACAAGAGACATTATATGCAAAGCCTGCAGAATTTCTCTTCAGCTGTGATGAGACTATTATGCATTTTTAGCATGGACCACCAGATACTTTTGCAGTAAAGGTCTTTATACTTGGTCTTGATGCAACTACCTCCTTCTTCTATTCTATGAAATATCACAAGAAGAAAAGTTTGTTTTCCTGGCTATCATAATGAAAAATGACAAGGGCTAAAAGTGGCTAGTTTTTAAAAGATGCATGACTTTGTTTAAAAGATAAGTCATTTCTCTGTATCAAGGAAATGCTTAATTTCTTCTCTGATTTCAAATACTTGTGACACTGCCAAACCTCAAGTGTTCAGACTGAAATTTTCCATGCTGAGTGTCTCTCTCAGCATGAATTTGTTTTATGATAGTTCATCATTCTGTAATTCCAGAGAAAATGATGCAGGAAAAAATGTCTCAAGCCTGACAGGGAGAAAGGGGAAACCAAAAGTTTATTTTTTTAACAACTGTAGAGCTTTGAAGCAAGAACTTCAAATCTGGCATCAGTGGGATCCTAAATAAGAAAACTATCAATAAGCTTACAGTTTTAAAAAAAGAATGCTGTATTTTTCTTAGAGAATATTTGCAATGGACTGAATTGAGACAGTTTAGGACAATAAACTAAGAAATAAGATTTACTAAACATCACGGATAAAAATGTTAGTCATTTATATCCTGGCCTTGTTGGCAGTAAATACTGTCTTTCCCTTTAGACCTTTTTTAATCAACATTGCAGTGAAGTGTCTTTGGAGATCAATATCTAGCAGCTTCATAACATTATTGATTATGAAATCAGTAAAAAGATTTAAGTATTGGAAAACATAAATGACTGTTATGCTGTCTTCCTCTAATCCAGGCAGACTAGCAATCTACTTAAATTCACTACTATGTGAAAAGCCATGAAGAAAAGGTGTTTATGGTGAATTTATCAACACATTTATTTGTATGTTGTTGACATCCTCAAATACTCTCATGTGGGGAAAGGTAAAGCCAGTCTCTTAAGAATAAAAGAGAGCCAAACAAAATCAGGGGAAATGGCAAAATCCTCCTTTAGTTGTGCTTACATGCAGTGTAAAAGCACCCTGACAGTCCCAATCAATCCCACGTGCTGTTTGTGTGCACGCGTTCTTGTGCATCATTGGTTTTATTGCAGTTGGAATACAGGGTGCTGAGAATTCTATTTTATCAGATACCATGATGTTAATAAATACATTCGTGTTAAACTGTAGATTAAGGCCTTGCCTAGACAATGATGTTCAGTGAAATCCTTCTTTTCGAGGACTGGAGAATGGGCCTCTTTTGGAATATTCATGGAAACTCGACTGTGGATGTTCATCTTTCATCATGTGGCTTTGAAACTGAGTATCTATTCAAACATTTTCCGATGAGGGCATATGAACGTAGCCAGTCAGAATTTGCCTCACATCGGTTGAAAGGGACTTGAGCTGTTTGCTTTTAAATGCAAATTAATATATGTTCTCTATGACTGTAATACAGAAATTGGTTTTTTTGCCTGTATGCACTCAGCAGAAGACTGGAAGGAATTTATTATAGTCACCCCACGAGTCTGCTACGTTAGTATGGTGCTACTTGAAAACCCAAAGGCCTGAAATTCGCTGGATAAGTCTACCTCATGCAAGTGGGGGGAAAAAAACAACCTCTCAGCTAATTCCCTCTGCATATGAAAGGAGAACGCATGTGCTCAGGGAGGAAGGGAGGACACCTTGGTGTCACCGTTTAAGGATCAAAACAGTAGTACGTAGGGATGGAAAAAGAGATGTTGTTGGTGACTTTTTGGCATGTAACGCCTTGTGTGTACCCTGCTCTCCCGGGGCTCAGCTGCCAGCGGTTCAGTGGGGCCCAGGCCAAAGCCCAGCCCTGCACGGCCATGGCGGAGCCGAGGGGGACATCAGTCCTGCGAGAGCAGAGCTGGGCCACCAGGAAGGTACCCTTGCACCTGCCGGGCTGAGGGGAAAATGGCCGAGGGGGGATTGGCAGTAGCTTGTGCAGCTGAGAGGGAGAAACGGGGATATGGATGGGTGTCGAGGGCAGAGGAGGAATCGGGCAGGTGGCACTTCCGCCCTTCCCACCTGCAGGCTTCTGCTGCGCACCAGGGTGCTGCTGCCTGCTGCTCGCTCTCTGTGTATTAACTGGTGCGTAACTGCTTTGTACCAATTATTAACTGTAAATAACTGCTTTCTCCTGCTAAGCGAGTATGTTTGGGTTGTCTCTTTGTGTACAGGGTAGCGGGCCCTAGCGGAGCGGGCC
>VZSF01000571.1:5037-111532 GCA_013398295.1 Chionis minor
GGGGGGGGGGGGGGGGGAAGGCCCAAATTTGCTTTCTACTCCTGCACTAATTTGTGACTATTTTTATCACCGTTAACACTGAGCCAGGGTAAAAATACTCCCTAGAAAGTTTAGAATTTACATTTGTCTTCATATATATTCAGCAGAAATCTAGCTCCCCAGCCTCCGCGCTGCCTAATCTGGATTCATTAACTTCACCCGCCCCCGAGAAAAATGTCAGATGACTTTGGCCCAGTGAGGCGCTTCACCCCCAAACGCTCCGCGGGAGGATCTAAGCGCACTGCTCTCCTTTCTGCAGCAAGCCGTCCCCGAGGAGCATCAGCGCTGACACTGCCGGCATCGTAACTCAGCCATGGGAACAGATTCGCCTTCGAACACAGCCCCACTTCAGGGCAAAGTCTCCGGTGGGCTCTATCCTGCCAGGGTGCCGAGCCCTCCCAAGCATCTTCTCCTCTGCTGCCCCAGCAAAGCCAGGTAGATGTAGGCTGGGGAAGAACCGCCATGAGGAGAAACCTTGGTGGAAGCACAACTCTTGGGAAGCACGAGGCAGCAACGAGCACACGCAAGCGGCACGACCGGGTCCTTGGGTGGTGATGTTCTCCTCTATCAAATGGGAGTAGCAACCTTTGTCTCTCCGGGAGATGCTTTCACTGCAGAGCTTGGAGAATTTCATGTCAACATGTCAAAGAATTCTGGTCCAAAGACTGCAAAATTATTCTCTGGCGCGTTCCTGCAGAGGTAGCAAACCAACCCCTGCCGTGCAAAAGCCAGAAGGAGCGTGCAGTGGCTGGGCAGCTCTGGGTAGTTGTCCCCGTTTTGCACCTGCACAACTCGACCTGATGTAGGAGCCTTCTCCTCAGGCTGGATCTCACCTTTCTACCCTGCAGGGCTCCAGATCGATCTAGAAGCTTTGTGGCAACCATGGAGGAGCAAAGCTGTGTGTTTCCTTGGGGAATGTGGACATTTGCTTCCCTTTAAACATCTCCACAGCAAAAACCGAGGCTCCAAGAACCACATTTTGCTGCTTTTTGTGATCATCTCTTAGTGGTCGCAGAAGCCTGGAAGGGCTGAGGCTGAAGGTCCCTCTGAGGAGCATCTGGTCCAACCGGTGTCCCACAGCAGCATCTGCTAAGGCGGGTACTGCATCCCAGTTGATTATCCCAATATCTCCAAGGATGGAGACTGCGCGACCTCTCTGGGCAACCTGATGCAGCGTTTGACCACCCCCCGCAGTGAAAAAGTGTTTTCTTACGCTTAACTGTCATGCCCCATGCTTCAGTTTGTTCCTATTGCCTCTTCTCCTTTCATTGGGCACCCAAGAAAAGTCTGTCTCCATCTTCAGGGTTTGAGGAAACCTCTGCATTTTTACAGTATCAGGCACGATTTCACCTGGGTGCAAAAAAATCCCATCTGCAGAGCCAAAACCTAATTTCTCTGGGAAATACTGGCCCAGCTCTTCTCACAGTGCTTTGGCTGGGATAGCTGGTTAAATGAGAACTTCAGAGGTCCCCACGCTTGCTGTGAAACCCAGGAGAGAAAGGGAGCTCATGTTTAAGCAGGGGCCAAAAGCCCCCATGGGCCCCACCAGCAAGGGAGGGCAGCTCCAACCTAATTAAGCTGGGAAAACATTGTTGAGCGACGACCGCTTCCATTCTTCCTTGCCACCGCTTCCTGAGTTCTGGGCTCCTTCCAGAGGAAGAACTGGAGAATATTTAAGATTGTTTATCCTTTCAGCAAAGGATTTTAAATGAGCAGGTATGGAATGGTGTGCCACCTCCCTTGTGGAGGATTAGAGGAGAGGGCAGCCCCGATGCTCCCTTTGGCCTTAGACCCTCCAGAGGCTGTCGCTGCAATGATGGAGCAGGACAGGGTATCTACGGCACTTAAAAAGACAATAATACATACGCTCAAGCCTGTCTCAGGCATGTATTGGACACAAACAGCACAGCGCGCAGTTGAATATAGACCTACATAGCCCGTTTATAATCATGCCTCCTTTTGTATGCCAAAAAAAACCCCTTCCTCCTAGGAAAACAGGCAGACAAGAGGAAAGGCCCAAGCCAGCAGGTACGGGACCTGTTGGTGCTATCTGAGCACCTTCCCTCTGATCCGCTCACATCTCCATCGCCTCCCCGGCTCCGCAGTTTCGGCATCCTCGGCCGGCCGCCCTGCGCACACGTCACTTCCTCGGCAGCTTCTCCCAGGCGGCCAGGCTGTTTTCAAGGAGCAATTTCCTGCAGAGAAACATTTCTTTTTCAAGGAGGCTAAGTGCCGAGCTTCCTGGTGCGGGCTTTTCACGGGAAACAATTGCGAAAGCGGCTTCACCACCCACCAGGAAGGGCTGTAAATGAGCGGCGTGGGCGCAGGCTGCACCCAGGTCTGTGTCCCTCACCCAGCTCCCCACCCCACCCCGTACATGCCCCGTGGGGGTGAGTTTTGTGCCCCTCGCCCACCTCTCCCAAGCTGCCACTGGGATGTTGGCTTGGGGCAGGAGGAGCAGACTCCTGGGGAGAACCTCAGATGGGTGCCGGCAGTACAGAGCCGCCTGGAGAAGATGCTGCGTAGCCCCTCCAGCTCCCAGCCTGTCCCTCCGGTGGGACAAGGTGAGAGGAGCTGAGAGAAGACACGATGACTTTGCCAGGCTTTGTCCCACCAGCCTTCGTGCCCTCCCTCCTCGCCGTGTTGCTGGGTCTGATTTCAAGCAAGGCCACCAAACACCAGGAGAACCTTCTCTCCCCACCCGGAGCTCGGCAGTCACCCTTCCTCAGCCTGGTCCCATGAGGCGCCTGGGTTTCTGGGCGCTCCTCTGGAATGCAAACCCTGCCAGGACTTCTCCCCGCTGCTGGAAGGGTGAGGCAGCCCAGCTCAGCTCTGCTGCGGCGCATCGGAGGCAGTCCCGGTGGCTTTGGCAGCGCCGGCTGGGATTTACACCATGACGAGATCAGAGGCGCACTCAGCAACGTGGCGGTGCACCGCATCCCTGCCTATCAACAAAACCCCAAACTGCGCCAATTAAGCCCTTCGCTGATGCAGAGATACTGGGGAAGGAGGTTGCACCGTGCTGCCGCTTCACGCCTGGCTTTAAAGTCAATTATTGCTCATGTCCTTTTATGCCAATGAGAGGGGCAGGTCTCCCAGGCCGTGCGTGTCCCCTCACAACGCTGCTTGTCGTTCATGTCGTTGTTCTGGTTTGGATGTATTTGGTGGTTACTAATGGATGGGCAACCCGGGCTCCTGCCCTGCTTCCAGGTCTCGCCACCTGTGCTGGGGCAACGTTGCCTTCTCATGGAGAGGTTCTGCCAGCCGCCCGTGAAAACGCTCCAGTTCCTGAGGTTTATTTCTTGCACCATGTCCTCTGGTTTTGCAACCCCTCCTTGCAATTAAACTAAAACTGAATGAAACCCAAGAAGCCGTTTCCGTGAAGCGTTTTGGGAGCGAGGGGCTGGTTCCCCTTTCAGGGCATCGGAAAACGACTTCTGTTTTCCTCCTAGTGTTAGTCACGTACAGCTGAACCCCCTTTTTTTTTTGCCCCAAAAGTTTAGTTGTCAGGAAACAAAGCTTTATTTTGAACACAAAGTTTCTCTTGGGACAATCTCTTTTCTGCTTCTGCTTCTTCTTCTTCTCTTTTTTTTTTTTTTTTTTTTTTTTTTTNTTCCCTTTTTTTTTTTTTTTTTTTTTTTTTAATTTAATGTTTTTAACAAAATTCCAATTTTCTGTGAACTTGCTCAACCATCCCTGCCAGTCACTGGTCCAGCCTGTTTGATGCTCTTGGGTACAGTCACATCTTTTGGATACATATATATGGCTTGCAAGAACATGAGCCAGCACAGAGGGAACTGGACCAGGTCTCAGGGAAGAGACTGGTCCCTTCCTGACTCACCAGTGGCCTAATTGTGTGATGCTGGGCAGGTCCCTTTCCCCTGTCTGTGTCCCGTTGCCCTGTTATTGGCATGGGGTTGAAGCCCCTTCATGCAGCACGTCACTGGACCTAAGAGTTGGCAAGAAATACCTGAAACACCCACAAGGTGCAGGTCAAGTTTCCACCAGTAGCAGCAGTGCTTGGTGATAAAGGAGGAATCAAAACCTTCTTCCTTCTTCTTCCTTGGCTTATTGTCCACACTTCCTAACGGAGCCCATGGTGTTGCTGGCTGTGAGAGTGCACTGCTGGCTCATGGTCAACTTCTTGTCCACCAGGACCCCCCTCCACGTCTTTACTTGCAAAGTTTCTTTGCAGCTGGTTGGTCCCCAGTGTGTACTGGTACGTGGGGTTGTTCCTCCCCAGGGGCCAGAATGGTTCCCTTTGCTGGACTTTGTGAAACTTCTCTCTGCCCATCCAGGTCCCTCTGAATGTCAGCATGTGCCTCTGATGGATCGCATGCTCCTCCTGGTTCTTCTAAACCATCTTCTCAAAGCTAGCACGCTCGGTCCCGTCATCCAGGCCATTAAGAAAGAAGTTGAACAATATTGGGCCCAGCGCCGACCCTTGGGGCACACCACTGGCCTCCAGCTGGACTTCGAGCTGCTAACCACAACCCTCTGAGCACGGCCAGTCAGCCCGGTTTTAGTGCATCTCGCTGTGCGCCAGAAAGGACACACCAGCATCGCCTGGAGAAGGAGACCTGCCCTCTGAGCGCTGTGGACTTCGCTCACTGTGCCTGCCCGGGTGCTGGGCTATGGCAACGATGTCCTGGCTGCAGCTCCTGCTCCTCCTGCGCCTGGCTTTGCAGCTGGTCCCATGGTTCCTTCAGTTCCTTGCTGTGCTGCAGGTCAAGGAGGAAGACGCCCCAATTTCCCCAGATGTCCTCCAAGCCCCTCGGCGCGGCGTCAAGCAATTTATCTATGCCACAGCAGCCAAGCGCTGGAAGCTTTGCTGGACCTTCAGCCCAGTCTATCATCATCACCCCAGCAAACACAGCGGACAAGACACTGGGTGGTGTCGGCAGGAGGAAGCAGCGCACAAGTGGTCATCGTCGAAGGCACTTGCTGGGTCCCACCTGAGACGCCGCGTGCGTTGCCGTGCCTGCTGACAGCGTCGTCTCTGAAGAGTTCTCAAGGGTCTGGAGCTTGCTGGAGCGTGCAGTGGAGGGGCCAGCTTTGGTGGCCAAAGGGGACTCGGGGGGAACCTTCCCAGCTGTAATAACAGCCCGGCTTTCACAGGCAGGGATATCGCTGGGATGGCTCCAGGATAGGTGCGAAGCCGGAGAAGGTGACAGGGAGAGCTCGCATCATTGAGACATAGACTTCTCCACGTCTGACCGCTGACCACAGCAGGGGGACACGTGTGGCCTGGGGACACACAGGGCATGAGGAAAGCGGCGGGAGGGGAAGGGGGGATCCTGCAAGCGGCTTGCGCCATTTCGGCAGGCGAGAGCGTTGTGCCTGCGTGCCACCGTTTCTTCACTCCCCGTTTGAGAAGCGAGGAAGCAGCGCTCAGAGGAGGTGGTGACCAGGCAACTTTTAAGCAAACACATCCTGTGGAATGAGTCACCGGCTTCTCGGAAGAGGCCAGGCTGATCTCTGGAGGGAGAGGGGCAGGCAGGGCAGCGGGCAAGACGAACGCTCTGCGGAGATGCTTGCAGCGTGATGAAAAGGCAACTTGGACCTTGCGTCCGGAGGCCCGGCTGAGATGGCAGGTGGAGGTGTGAGATCAAAGCCGAGCGGGCTCTGGGTGCCCCGACGCGGCTCAGCACGCCGGGAGCCGGTCCCGGCCCTGCAAACCGGCTGGCCACGAGGACGCGGTGGTGGGAGCACAGCTCATGGGGCTAGGCTGCTCCCAGGAGGTGGAGAAATCACAGCATCCTCCTAACCCAAGCTTTTCTCAGGAAAGCTGAGGCCTGGGTGGAGGCATTTCTCACAGGGAACGTTACTTCCTTGAAAACCGTGGGTATTTGGGTCAAGCGAAAGCTGTTAGCAAAGTGGCATCAGCCACATCAAGCCGGTTGAGTCAGAAGGTAATTTCCAACAGCATGGAAGGTAATTTCCGAGGACCAGGAGTGTTTTGTCACCCTGTTTTCCTGGTGACATCTTCAGCTGTTTTGCTTTTAAGAATCAACCTTTTGTTGACTATTTTAGCTTATTTCCCCATAGAGAGCCTTTCATTTACTCCCCAACATTACCTGTAGCTTTTCATCTGAGTGGGTGAAGAAGGAGGTGGAAGAGGAAGAGCTCTTCGGCAGCTTGGCCAGCGTGCCAGAAATGATACTTTTTTTTTAAGCTATTCATAAAGATAATGAGACATGAAAAGGTTGTGTCAGGAAGGAGATCTTCTCTGGTAGGAAAACATGAAATACGAGAGCGCTGCTGTATTTCTGCTGGAGCCCTGGCATTTCTGATGTGATCTCTCCCAGGGTTTGCCCTATGGGGCAGATGCCACAGAAGGGCAGCCAAGGTGGATGGATGGATAGAGGGATGGATGGACGGATGGATGGACGGATGGACGGATGGATGGATGGATGGATCGGAGAGGAGCTTGTGGAGATACTCACACCCATCCTAGAGGGGCTACAAGGCCTCGAAGAGAGAAGAAAAAAATCTCAGAGTCCAGACCTGTCGGGTGAAAGGTGTTGGCAATGCAAATTATTAATTTAAAGAACTGGGACAGGAACCAGGGGTGCCAGGCTGAGCTGTTATCTGCTGCATCAGCTGTGAGTCTGGCGCAGTATTTCAAAATAAAATTAGACTTGCAGTATATGTCTTTAAATATTTAAATTACTTTCAGTAATTCATATGGTGACATTTAAACAAAGTACGCTAAGCAAACGGCTCCCAGTGCTAAAAGGAAATGTTTGCAGGTAATAATATTTAATTTAAGAGGGAACAGCTGATATCAAGGCAGAATCTTAATGCTGAGTTCAACCTACATTCCTCTCTGAACGAAGAAATGAAGAATAAATCCCTGGGCCTGTGAACAGTTCAACATGCAGATGTGATTGAAGTGCCAGTCCCAGGCACCCCAGCGGAGCTGCCAATTACATGTCTGCCAAAATATTGGCCGGATCGGGGCCTCTGTGCAGAGCTGCTATGTGGGCTTCCAAAGGCAGGGATGGGCAGCTCCGCAGCGGGAGCTGAGGACCACCAGGCTGGGCAATGCCAACCCCTCCTGCAGCACCTTCCCTGCTCCCCTGCCCACCCGCTGCCTTCTCGGCCCCTTCCCTGGGAGTCCGTTTTAGTTAACGAAAAGCAAAATCCAGCCCGGGTACAAACAAGCAAAACTCAATGAAGTCAACTTCCACACGGGCCGCACTTCGCTGTTGCCGCTCCCGGCCAATTTGGAGAGCTTATCCGGGTCTGTTACATCAGTCACACTGGATTTCATAACATTAAACATTTCAATGAGGGTGACTCATTCTCTCTTGAAGTGTATTGTATGTATGAGCAAAGATGATTAACTTTTGCTGAATGGTATGATTTCTGGGATGGGAACTGCTATTAATTAGGACCAGATCTCAGATGTTCACAAACCCTGTTTTCATGGCCTACTTTGTATATTTTTTCTCCACGCTACATGTTTTTTTAGCTCAGGAGAAATATTAAAGCAGAGCTCCCCTGCTATCTGCTAAAGCAGCCAGATGTCCAGTGAAGGCATCTGACTTTCATGGCCAGGCACGGCCCAGGGCTGTCAGTTCCTGTGGCCAAGCTTCATCAACCTGCCCCCAAAATCTCTGTTTTCACCTTAGAAGCAAACGCAACAAAATAAAAGAGAGCTTCCAGCCATTGCAAGTGCAGCAGGTAAAGTAGCAAGGGAAGTAAAATAAGTTTAAATGGTTCAGAACGTAAAATATAAAGAATTATCCTTTCCCATCCTCCCCCAAAATGTTCTTTATCAAAAGAAACTCAGCAGGGGGCTTGTGCTAATCTTGTGCTTCCGACTGCTGAGGGTTGAACTTTTGGGGTTAGCCACACCAGGGACTCTTGGGATAAAGAGTCTCCCAGGTTTGGGGAGAAATAGCTTTTCGGCTCCACTGGCTGCAAAGCTGGACAGTTTGCCGGCGCAAAAGTCAGGATGCTTGGAAGCTTCGAACGCATCCGCGGCACCCGGCGCCACGGTCCTTCAGGAAGCACCACTCTGCCCAAAGAGCCTGAGGGTGTTAGGACCAGGCTGCCTGCAAAAGCCAGAGGAGCCAGGCGTGGGACGGAGTTGTCCTTCCCCACCCCACCACGGCCACGGGCAGAACCAGGCAGTGCCTGGGGGAGGCTGAGGAGCAGCCAGGGCTGAAGCTGGGGACCCAGCAGACCAGGCTCTTCAGTGGCACCTTGACCCACCACCTTGTGACTCCCAGCAACCCCATTCTGATGACAAGGTCCCCTCCCGGCTCCAGCCTGCCTCTAGCCCCATGCCACGGCACCGGCAGCGACCAACACACCGTCCCACAGAGCCAAACGCTCCACGCTGCTCCGGCGCCACGGCTGCCATGAGCAGCAAAACAGGCTTGGGAATAGACAAACTGTGGCCAAACTCTCTGCCTGGCCAGCACGGAGCTGGAGGCAGGTTTCTGGTCCTGGGTTCCTGGCGAGACACCACCGTGCAAGTCAACCGGGTCCTTCCAGAGAGAGAAAGGACGGGACACAGCTCAGGCTGGTATTCCGCCAGCAAGGATGAGCTTTGTCTGCTCTGCCCGGCACCCTCGTGACCATGCAGCCCCCTGGCACTGACGGTCACTCCTCAAATGTCAGGCAGGGACTGTGGGCAGCAGTTATGCAAACAAAGGTCACCGGATCCGCGCTTTTTCCCTTTTCCCTCAGCTGAGGCTGCACGAAGCTCCTGGGCGCAGGCTGGAGGTCTGGTCCTGCTCGGCGGCAGGCAGCGATGATGTGCACAGGGAAAGCCCGAGCGAAGCAAACCTTGCCCATCTTTTTAAGTAATCGAGACCGGAATTGCTGCATTTTTCAGTCAAAACTGAGAGGAGAGGGCTGGGTGTTTCACTGCAAATGGGGGGCGAGCAGTGACACCAACTGTGGGGTTGGCCAGCCCTAACCCAGCGTGACATGGAAACCTCCGGAATAGCAAATTGCTTGCTCTCCTCCGCTCCTCCAGCATGCCACCAGGCAGCGGGCAGCCCCTCTTCCCCCCTCAGGTGACTCGCTCCGGCTCGGGCACTGCAACCAGGCTGGTGGCAGCAGACCTGGAAGCATCTGCCCAGGCTTCCCCGAAACCACCACAGGCTGCTCTCGAGCAGCTGGGAGGTGTGGGAGCATTAAAAGGCTTCTCCTTTCAGACTCAATGGTGAGGAATGTGCGCTCGAAACAGAGATAGGGCTAGTTTCTCCGGAGCTCGTGGGAGGACACCACTTCTCCTGCACACCAATCCAACGGCAAGAATCTTTGAGATAAAGTAGCATCTAGGTAAGGGTAGGAAAACCCCACAATTTGCCTAAAATGGGGCCATTTGCACTACAGAAACGCCCCTGATGGGTGGAAGTATGGATGTATGATTCAGGCACAAGTCTGGCACACGTGAGCCACTGCCTGAACGCCAGGCTGAGCCGCGCAGTCCCAAGGGTTTCCTTGGAGACTGACGCAGAAGGGGCTGCTCCTCCAGAGGCTCTTTCCCCTTGCCTTACCAGGCAAAGAAACACCCTAAATCCCATCCCTACCACGACAGCCAGTGAGGCTCCACCACACCGCTGGAGGAAGGGGCAGCGCTGGGAGCCTGGCGGGTGGTTTTCCTTCCCTCGGAGCGGTTTTCCTGCTGCGCGGCTCGCTCACGCTTCTAAAAATGTACACTGGAGCAACTGTCTCTAAGGCAATTTCCATAACAATGGGTGCCCAAGAACAATCCGCCCTGCTGGCTTTCCTTGCTCGCTCACACGCACGCCCAGGAACAGGCAACGCTGCAATTTCAGCGGCGAGGTGCCCATGTGAATGAGAGAAAAAAAAAAAAGTATTTTACCATTTTGCCCTCGAAAGCTGCTAGAAAGCTCCCCGGGGCACCTGCTGGCCATTGCTGGAGCCAAGGGGCGCTGGCAGGGCTCCCTCCTGGCTTGCCCTGGGGGGACAGCCTGTCCCCGGGTCATCGCTGACACCTGTAGGCATAAAAACAGCCAACACCAAGAGTACAAAATGACGGAAAGCGCTCCCACACCTTCCCCACTGAAACGGTTACTGGTGCCCGGCCACTGCCCAGTGAACCCACACCAGGGGAAGGACCAACGGCGCGGGACGCCGGCTCCTGTTTCAGCCAAGGCTGTGATCCTTGAAAAGCCACGAGTTACGAAGAGCCCCCCAGTGCTGCTCTTTTACCTTGCAGCTCCGGGTGCTCAGCCTGAGCCAAACCCGCCTGGATTTGCGCCTTCCCCACATCTTTTCCGGCTGACCCGTTAAATCCAACGCTCAGCCACTGTCGCCGGTTTGAATCGCTCGCATCCTGCCATTACAGCTTTGTTTAAATCCGCGCGGAGCTCAACCTGTTGTCAGACATACACTAATTTGTGCGCTTCTAATTATTTGTTTCCATCTTAAAACCTGTTTTTCAGCAGATTGCAGCTTTATTTTAATACATGCTTGGCTAGAGCTCGATATACTGGTTGCCAGTAACCTAGACACAAATGGGCTTGCGTTGCATAGGGGGAGCGCGGGGAGAAAAGAGACTGAGTTAAACTGAATTAAAAGCCTGTTGATAAAAATGAATTAAGCAAAACCATGAAACAAGCGTCAGGTTTGCATCACGGGAGATTCTGCTTTTATATTCCTCTGTTTCTACCCCTTGAAATAAGATGAATCTCTGCACTAGCAAAAGGACATTTGAAACATCGCCTTGCAGAAATGCTTTGGCCACCTCCATTTTATGTGATAAAAGCGTCTGTTTAATCCTTTCTTGACTCATACGCTCGGCATTAAGAACTAGCCCAGCAGTGGATGACCAAACCAGGACTGTTTTGCACCCTCTTTCCCAGGATGTGAATACAGAAAAAGTCAGGCACTGTCCTCCGCCTCTTCATTCAAACAATGCTCTACCAACAACCTTTTACTCTTCCAGTAGCAGGCTGGGCACTTTGTTTCCTGGCCATTTCTACCCAAGTCTTCAAAGGGCAGAAGAAGAAGCTGAAAGCAAACTGGGGCGCTACTCCAAAGCAGCCGGCATCGCTGCGACACACCAGACAGCAGAGTCAGTGCTCGGGGACCTGTCCTTGTTTCATTCTTTCTCCGGAGCTCTTTCTCCCATGCTGAAGACTTTGGGGTCTCGGATCTAAAATGCAGATTAGGAGACGGAGGCAATTAAACCAAAAGAAAAGCCCTATGATATTTGCTGGCAAATACTGACTTTTTAGTGTCCGTTTACTGACTTTCTGCATAAGATCCTGGTCTGGCTGTCCATCCATCCATCCATCCATCCATCCATCCATCCATCCATCCATCCATCCACCCGCCCACCCACCCAAGGAGAGCAGTAAGGGTGCTGTGGTGCTTGCAGCAGTCTCGGGAGACCCTCCCCAGCTCATGGACAGGACCCTTCTGAAACAGCTACAGAAAGGTCCAGGCTAGATTTTGCCTGACGGTGCCAGCTGCTCCTTGCATTAGTGCTGAGATGGGGCGAGTCGTTTGCAGGGGGAGATGCTTGGCAGCAGCAACCACCCCAGGCTGGACCCAACGCGGGTCCCCACCCCAAGGCATTTCACCCTCAGCTCCTGTCCTCTTCAGGTCCAGGACACGGCGCCTCTTCCTTCACGTGCATGGCCCTGTCCTCACTGGTGATGGTCGGACAAGTCACCAGCTCACTGTACCTGTGCTAAACCCTTCCCCACTCGGCCACGTCAGCCCTTCTTGCTGGAAAAGTTACCAGGGAGCCCTGGTTTAAATGGCCAAACGCAGCAACAGGAGACTCCGACTTGCGGCTTCCCAGTCAAATCAGTATGTCTTCTGCAGGGATGGAGAAGGCTCCACAACTAACCCTATAACTGGGTGGTTTAAGAATCAAGTCCTGACTGAAGCTGCTTGCAAAAGTCTCGCCTTTGGCTTCCCCTCTCCAGCTCCCTGGGCATGCGAAAACCCAGCAAGAGCATCCCGCAGGCAAGAAATCTTCAACCCCCCCAGCTCAGGAGCTGCAGGTCCTCCAGGACAGGCAGGAGGACGCCGGCAGCACGCACCCAGCAGCACCTTGTTTCCCCGGTGCAGCCTGGCCTCCAGCTGTCTCCATAGTCAGCCGCAGAGGGAGCGTGAAATCCTTGTTCAGGTCTTTCCAGTAGTGAACGGAGTGCAAGGACATTCTGATTTCTCTGCAGGCCTTTTTGTCAGTGGACAAAGGGGCCCAAAAACTTCATGCCACCAGTGGGGTGTGAGGATACACCTCCCAGGAGGAACTGCCAGAAGCAAGCAGCTTTTCTGTGTCAACAAAGTGGCCTGGGGTTTTGGAGGAACCTCTCAGTTTGAGTACACCGTCCAGAGCACCTGGGAAAGGCATCTTGTTCCTGGTGTGCAGAGGCCCAGCTGGAAGGCTGATGGTGTGCAGCATCTCCAGATGAGCACCAGCAACCTCCTTCTTCTTGCAGGTCTCGGACTCTGTGGGATACATGGCCCGGAGCAGCCCCTCCACCAGTACTCAACATTTAGCAGCAGCATGGAGGTCATCTGGGAAAAGGCTTTTGCCAGGCCACATTTCAGTGTGGGCACCAGCAACAAGGAGATCCACTGGAGGTGGCCACTGCCTCTTAGTTTCATCCTTGGAGAGGAGCATCTCATCCAGACACATCTGTCTCCGCTTGCCAGCTGAGCCAGCGGGGACACGGAGGGTCCGTCACCTCCTTGTAGCCCTTCCCTATTTCTGCCCAAAGACGTTTTTGATGAGCTTCTGCTCCTCTTTCTGCTAAAAAGGAAAGAAAAAGGGAAGAGACGCGCTTGATGTTAAGGAAATCTAACAGAGCGTGCAGCAATCCAACTGCTCAGACACATATGCCACCTCCCTTCTGCTCTGTACCAGCGAGGCTGTGCCATATTTAGATCTGGCTCCATCTCTCGCAAAATTGACCAACTGTTCCTCCACAGTGTCATCTTAGCTTGTTTACCCCCAAACTGTTCACTGAAATCCTCAATTCAGTGAGAGGAAGAGGGGAGGGGGAAAAAAAAAAAAAAAAAGTAAGTTTTTATTTTTAATGACAGGAAAAGCACTAAATGCCAAGAAAGCCAGATCACAACACTGCCGGGTAGAGAGGTCAAAAGATCGCTGGGTGAGTCACCATCTTCACCAGGGACCTCCCATGTGTGCAGGCAGCCGTGCTTCCTAGAAATCACGCCGCTGCAGCAGCGGGGTCAGCCCTGCGCCGACTGCCAGGACAGCGTCCGGCTGGCCGAGTCGTCAGCCCGCGGGATGCTCCTGCAGCAGACATGCTCCCAGATGAGCGGCACAAGTTTAGTGACCGCGCGTGAAGGCAAGGCAAAGACCTGTGGTCACGTTTGCCAGTGGTGTGACTCCCCCAGGGAGCCACCCCAAGCAGCGCCGCACATCTGCAAAGCAAGTGGGTAACAACCTCCTTAAGGGAAAGGCGGAAAAGCCCAGCTTTGTCACCAGTAGAAAACATAGGAAAGGACAGAGGGCGTTTCCCTACGTTCTTCATTGTGCTAAACCACTCCAACGTCACCCCAGTGTTTGGGCGCTGGCTTTGAGACCAGGACCCAGGCAGAGATGGTCTTGCTCGATGCTTTCACGCACGGTTATGTCATGCGCGAGGCAGAGGTGAGCCCTTGTCCTCCCACACATGGTGGGGAGTCTTGGAGGCTTCTCATTGAACGTCTAAATGTCTTCCTGGCGTGCCCTTGATGTCAAGATACTGCTGTCTACTGGAGGATCTTGTGACAGCATGTCCTGCAGCCTTGCAGGACACCACAACGTGCAGCATCTCAGCCCTCCCAGCGGCTCTGGGGCTTGCATACGAACTTTTCTCACGCTTGAGGCACATCTTGCGGAGTTAAGCGCATTTTCTTGGCTTGCTGTGCCAGTGGAAGAGCGACTTACAGCACAGCAGATGGATGAAATTCTAATTTGGGTTTCACATGATTTATATAAATAGGCTTAGACGAAGTTGCGCATAGATGGCACAGTCATCTGCCAGCTTTGGTCTGTTTACCTTAAGACCCTCTCCTCCCTTCCCGTTAATCTTACAGAGCACCCCAGTGACGTCTGGTGCGCTTGCAGTGACAAGTCATCCCAGCCTGTGTCATCCTCCTGCAAACCACACAGCTCAGGTCCAGCCTCCCAGTAACATCAAGCAGCCTCCTGGCCACCCCAGCTAGCGGGGGGACAGCATTTGTGTTCTTCCCTCAAAACGAAGGATAACTTGTCAAGGAACACACCGGAGCCTCAAGTCCCTCGGTTGGCTCAGGAGATTGGGGAGAGGGGTATGGACCGTGCTTACCCAGGCGAGCGGGGACAAGAACTGGGTTCCCCTGTGACTCTCCCCCACTCACTCATAGGTCACCAATTTCTGCCAGTGCTTCTCTCCACCAGAGTGAGGGGACACCAGTAGCCCCACTGCCACCCTCGTGAAGATGACGTAGCAGCTCCTTCCTCCTCCTTCCTCCTCCTTCTCCCTGTCAGTGCGTCACAAAGGAGCCTCCATCACATCCTAACAAGGAGAAAAGTCAACAAGCACATCGTTGTTGGGTTTAATTAGAACCTCCTGCCTCATCCCTTGAAGGGTGGCATGGGCTGACTGGCCACTCTGCCAAGAAGGGGCTTGTGACAAACAGATGAAGCTCTGGCTCCTGTGGGGCTCCGGCATGCATCTGCTGAACATCTCCATCACACATTTTCTCTTTTTCCTAGAAAGCAAGTGTGATGTGATCCCAGCCAAAAAAAAACCCAAGAAAACTAAGCTGCTGTTTTCTTTAGGTGTCCACCAGAAGCTGCATCTTCCCTGCGTTGGATACAGCTCAGGGAGTTACCCCATACCCGGTGGTAGAGCTCTGTTTTAGCATCTATCAACAAATTATCCCTAGGTCCGAGCTGAAGGGTGATCAATGCCAAAACCACCAATCCTAGGCTGAAACAGGAAGTGAGGCACAGGTTTCTCCAGTCTGAAGGCCAAAAACCAGACTGCTAAACAGAACACCACCTCCACTCACCCGTGGACCCAAAGCACCCCAGCCCCATGCGGCACTTCTGCCTTTTGAGGTGCCTTTGCCTCCGACAAAATGAGCATCGTCACAAAACGGATGTGTAGTTTGGGGCAGAAACATCATTAAACTTCCCCAAAGGATGCTCTGCCGGCATCCTTCATGTTACAACCGGATTTTCTATGGAAACAAGGTTTACGCAGCCATGCAATCCATGTACCCTGCCTCTCCTTTTCTTTTTTTTTTCTTGGGGGGCCCCCCAGTAATTACAGGAATGTAAATTCTGTGAAGTTTGGCGGCTGAGGAGAAGCTGATGAGTCCATGTTTAGCTTTTACCAGCCAGCAGGAGCCCACGCGCACCCTTCACCCCACGACACAAACCCATCGGAAACCAGGCTTTGCCGGTTTCCGCCGCTCGTGGAACAAGTTGTATTATTTGTATTATTGTATCCTAGGAGCCCTAGTTTCTGTCCTGCATTTCATCCCTGGCACGCGCGGTATTTTCCATGGTCAGCCTAAAAGGAGGAAGCAGCCTTTAACCCCTTGGGCGCAAAGAGCAGATTCCCACATCACGCTATTCCGTGCAACCCTCCCATGAGGAAAAAAGCCCTTCTAGGACCAAGACTTGGAGAGAAATCCTGACACCAGCACAGGGTTGCCTCTAGGAGGGGTGCAGATGGCTCGGGAGCAGCTGGGGAGGCTCCGGGGGTGCTGCTCAAGCCTTCACAGCTCCTGCAGCCGGTGTGGTGCTCAAACCCCACCTTCATCCCAGCCACTGACAAAACTCTCCAATTCAGCCTCTCTTTTCCAGCCATGCATCATAAAACAGCTCTTTCCCAGCTGGGCTAAGGCACAGGTCACCAAGCAAATGAAGAAATACAGGTTTCTCAAGAGACAAGGCAGATAAACCCCCATGTTTTGGCCTGGTTTCCCTCCTTGTGCATCTCTGGTGGAGAAGAGTGATGTTACCCTGGTGGTCGGAGCTATATCTAACTCAGGGAGATGCAAGCAGAGACAAGGTCCCTTCTCTGGACCCCTGTGGAAGACAACAGGAGCTTCATCAGGTGCCTCTGGCTTGAGATGGGTGGGCCAAGTGGCGTGTGACTTGGAGCTTCTTGGGACCTGAGTCTGGTGCACGCTGAAGGACCCTGCGTAGAGAAGGCAAGGGCTCAGGGAGGCCTTCAGGGAGATCACACCCTGAGCCCATCCCAGATCTACAACTACCCTCATTCTTGTGGGTTGAATCCATTACTGAGGTCCTCCTCAGTCAACCCGAGCCACATCAACTACCGTTCCCACTCCTACACGTCTGTTGTCTGAGATCTGCCCCTAATTATGGGCAGCAGAGAGAAGAAAGGACGCACAGAAGGGCTAGACATTGAGGTCAGGGAGCGGTGGGGTCCGTGGGACATGCAAGGTGCAAGGCCACGTGGTCCATGGAGCCCTCCGCCGTCAGCGCCTCCGGGGGCACGGAGCCAAGCTGGGCTATTTACAGTGTGGGTCGTGGACCACGAAATGGATGTTGAGCTTGGTGACGTGGTTTTCTACTGACCAGGGAAAAAGAAGAGCAAGTGGCAGATTCAAGGTACTGCCGGCAGAGCAGAGTTTACAACGGCTGTTGGGCAAGCACTCTTGCATTTCCCCAGCGCCCATGACAGTGGCAGATTGGAATTGCGTCATCTGGAAAATATTTGGGGTTTTCTTCTAAGAGTCGCTGCCTCTTGTGCTGAGGACATGCAAGAAAAAGGGCTGGATCTTCCATCAAAGCCATTTCTCACTGTTGCCATGTTTTTAAGCAAAACCCCAAGCATTCCAAAGGTGACTGAGGAAGACACCCATAAACCAGAGAAAATTGCGGAGGGGATGCAAAGCGACTCGTGGGTTTGGGTGTCATGTGCTCGTGCAAGGAGTGGCAGCCTCTGCCCCGGCGTCACCTGGAAGGGAGGAGAAAGTGAGTCCTGGGCGCAGGACCTGGTGTCCACTCCTGCTTCCACCGCTGGATGGTGTGTACCGGGAGGCACAGCACCTCAGCAATCCCATCTCCTAATACACCTCTCTGTCAGAAAGGCTTTTGGCAGAACTGTGGACATGTCAACTGGGAAAGCCAAAGTCCCCGTGGAAAATCATTTGGAGGGAAGGGGCTGCCAGAGCATCACCAGTGCGGAGCAGCGAAGGCAGCAAGAATACCAAGCAGGGACCATCCCTGCCCCAGAACCCAATTTTGGGCTGAAAGGCAATCTTTTCACCTGCCAGGATGCCTCTGCTGGTGGAAATTCAGCCCCCACCAAAGCTGCACGTGTTCCTCACCCAGCTCACCGATGATTTGTTGCTGGACTCAGAGTCAGAAGAGCTGACACACATCCCTCACAATGTTTCAAACGGAAATTTCTCCAAAAAGGTTTGGGTTCAGAATCAATTTCAGAACTGGCTGATTTGATTATTCCTGGATTTCATTTCAGCCTTCGATTTTCTAATCCTTTTAAAAAGGACCTGCTTGGTAGTAATGGCAAAGGTATTCCCTTAGAGAAGTTTGAGTAACTTGTAGAAGCGACACTTGAAAAATAATAAAAAATAATAAAAACCTTTCTACCTCGCAAGAGCAAAGAAAAAAACCCATGTTTGTCTAGAAATGTCCTTACACCAGCAGGATTTTACTAGCACATGGGCCAGCGTTCAACATGGACACAGTCTCTGCGGCTTTCCCTGGGTATTAACAATAAAGTGACATTATTTCGGTCCTAAGCAGTAGAATTTCTTACAACATCATCAACAAATACCCTGTGCCCAAGCTGAAAGCTCCAATGAACGGGACAGCCGATTCCCGCAAGAGGTTGGAAATCGCTGCTTCCCCTTTGCGAGGTGATGCTGAGTTAAGCACGGATTTCAGTGTGAACCATTAAGCGCAAATCCAGACCTCGATCCATGCCAGCATAAAAGCTTGGATGAAGCATCTACTGGAACCGCTTCCCTGTGCTGGGCACTCAGGGTCTTTGCCTCTCCCCGAGGATACAAGGGCACCCCCTCTGTTATTTTGGTCTCACACCAAGCGAAGTCACCACTGCCCCAGCGCTACTTGCACAGAGCCTCTCCCATTCACAGCTCCCGTTCATTCACTCCAAAGCATTCCTGTTGGCCAGATATTTATCATTCTTATATCACCCGCCAACTATTTTGCAGGGGTGGTAGGAGTGGCTTTTGGAAGACATTTGAGCACACATACAAATACAGGCTTGGTCCGTTGTGTGTTTGGACAAATAAAAAAGTGCAACTTAATCAGAAGAAATGTTTTTATGGTAGCTACAAGCGGGAAGAGAGTATCCCAGCCCTGCCAGAAAAAAAAAAAAAAAAATCCCTGTGGGGATTTCTGAGTGCACCCAAAACCAATTGGACCAAGACCCTGCCTGACCACCCCACTGATTTACGCGGGCAGGGAAGTCAAGAAAACGGGAAGTTTTTAAAAAATAAAGCTAAGCAAACAAAATAATGTCTCCTTACCTTCATAAACACAGTCTGAACAGCAACACGGCCGCGTGGGTCGGGCAATAGGGCTGCTGGGCCAGGTCTCTCCAGCCCTGAGCCAGATGTGAAGTGCTGATGGAGACGGTTGCTCCTGCAGCTCCCAGCACCCAGGGACCAGCAGCTTCTGCCCAAAATAGCCACTCGCATATATATAAATTCAAATAATTTTGTTTTGTTTTGGGTTTTTTTACTCCATTTAAAACACATCTAGGAAGGTTAGCCTGTCTAGGAGTGCTTTTCCTGGCCCCACGGCACGGCAACAGCAGGCAAGCAGCAACCCTGGTGCAACCCTGGTGGTGGTAGCAGTTTTCCAGCCCCAGATAAAGCCATCCCAGACCCGTTTGCCTCCATGTTCAAAACAGATGTTGGCAGGATCTGCCATTCCTGCTGGTTATGGGCAGCGACGAGCTGTTTCTGTATCAGGAGATGGTTTCAAGAAGGCGACTGAAGGATCAGCAGCCGCTTCTCGGTGAGGTTTCACAGATGGCTCACACGGAGCAAGGTGGGCTTGGGCCAGAGCCAGGACCTGCACGGGGGAGGGAAAGCACAACCGGGGCACCCGCTGCCATTCCAAGTGCTCTGCGAGCATTGCACCAGCCAGGGAGCAGGATCCCAGCCCTGCGCTCAGCCCCGGGCAGGGCAGATGTGCTGAACACCTGGCAGCAGGTCTCAGCCTTGATCCCTCTGAAACCAGCAGCTAAAGCTCCCATTTAACTTCAGTGGGGCCAGGATTTGGCCTGGATCTCAACTAAATCCACAACTGTCAATGGCTTTGCTTGGGATTTAATTCCCTGGATTAAAGGGGAATTTGCCCCGCAGTCCCCTGGGGAGCCCCAGCTCCCTGGGCAGAGCTCAGTGCCCACATCCCACCATCGCTCCAACATAGCCGACGAGAGCAAACCAACGCGAGGTCCCCGGGTTTTAAACAAACAAACACCAAAAAGAGAAAGAAAGGAAGAAAAAAAAAGAAGAGGAGCATTTATTTTCCCCACAGCTGTGCTCTCCCGGACAGAGGATTTCTGTGGCAGGACAATAACGCTTTATACGGCGAGGTTAAGTTTCAGTTACTTGAAACTATCAGCTCTTGTGTTCGAATCATCTTATTACCTCCCCAGTCAAACCAGGCTTCCCCCTCAGCAAGTATTCGGTCATGCTGTTTAAATCGGACACAGAGGCCGAGCAGGGCTGGATTTAAAGTGATCCAACGGGAGCTGCCTGTGGCCGCTTTGGGCAGCGGAGGGTACAGCCGTCGTGTTATTCACCCTGTCGGGCTGCCCAGCCCCTTTTCCGCAGGGAAAAGGCAGGTCCCATGTGCTGACCCCTGCTCCTACGAAAGAGGAACCCAAAAATCAAGCTCTAGAATCGGGCTTTTGGTTCCCAAATATCCCCTCTGACAGTGACGGACAACCATTTAGCATCGTTTTTAGTTCTCTGCAAAATGCTTAAGGTACCTTCAGGCCCTACGAGACATCTCAAGTAGACTTGAACTTTATCTTTCTCCAAGCAAACCTTCAACCCGATTCTCCCCTGGCTATTGCCTCTCCTACCAGCAGGTTGGAGAGGGGAGCGTCTCTTCTGACTATCTACCCAAATGCTTTCCGTGACCCAAGTGGAAAGAAAGAGTCCCAGATCCCATCGGTCCAGTCCAGACCCGGCTTGGGAAGTTACTTAATATTTGGGCACACCCCACAGTCAGCAGCGCTAAACATGTGATGAAGCCAACATGAGTTTCGGAGCTGTAAAGCTAAAGATAGCAGCTGCTACAGCCGGAGAGGTGCTTCTGAGCTACAACCGCAGGAGCGCAGGGAGGCACGTGCCAAAGGTCTGCTGGAGAGGCAGTGGCTGACCAAGCGTTTGCCTGTGTCCACACGAAGGGGACGGGGAATCTACAGATCAACCTGGTGCCATGGAGACACGCAGAGACCAGGGGAACAGCCTGACACCTCACCACACAGGCGTGGAAGGCGACCAGCAGCAAAAGAGGAGGAAAACAAGTTGCCTGCGTCTCGTTTATTCGTGCTGAAAACCGCCGCTGCTCCTCCATCCAGCCTCGCCCTGCCGCATCCCCGTCCCTCCGGTCCAGCCCAGCGAGCGCCTCGGGGCCGCGGTTATGGGGAGGAGAAGCTGCTGGTAAAAATCGATGATGCTTCAGCAACAGGCAGCAAGCGGTGACTTACTGGCTGCTGCCGGTACCTTCTGCAGGCAGCGCGGAGGCTGCCTCCCCATCCGGGCGAGCTCCCCGGGCTCAGCAGCCACGGCAAAATTGCCTTTGGGTTTCGGCCGCAGCACGACAGCCCGTCCAGCGGCCACCCTGGGTACCAGCTGAAGCCTGGCTGATGCCACCCCAGCATCGGTCTGTCTGTCTCCTAGGGAGGATGCGGGGATTCATTAGCAACAAGCTGCGTGGAGGGAGCAGGCAGTGCCGAGGGAATCAGCCTTATGAAACATGCTCGTGGGCTGGGGATACTTCACCCGTGGCTTGTCCCCCACACACAGCTACCCCAAACAGATGCTCCAATCCAAAAATCACTCTCAGAACATTCACTTTTGAACCCATCCTGCTCTTCCTCGCCCATAAATCGTCTCTGGCCCTACTCCGCGCCAGAGCAGACGGTTCCTTTGGAAGAAGCAGCCGAGCTGGTCTTGCAGCAGGATCCTGCAGCTTTCATAGCACCGGTGGCCTGGCTGGCTTCTTCTGCCAGCCAAAACCTGGATGCTCCATCAGCCCCTCTATCAATGCATCCTGGCACAGAGCAAGCACCAAGCCTGGAAGCTGTGCTCGGAGCTGCTCCAGCTCTGCACAAGTCTCCAAGGGAAAACTGTGGCTCCCATGATCTGATCCACCCCCTTGCCCTGGAGTAAGACGTGTCAGTCTCCACTGAGGAGCTGTAGGATGAACATGCGGCATGAAATTAGCTTACTACCCTGCAGTCTTGACTACCAAAGGCAAAGATGTTGCATTATCAGATACCAGTGCACGGTCCTGGCTCTCAGGGGCTGTCTGACACCCTGGGAAGAGAAGGTGAGGGAGCAACACAGAAACCCCAGGGGATGCACGCAGGCAGCAAGCTGCTGGGAGCAGCCTTCAGGGCCAAGGAAGATCCAAGATACATGAGGCTGGGGCACATACCAACTCACCCTGGGGCTCCTTTCAAACTGAAAGGCTTTTTCTCCCACCCAGTTTCCTTCCCAATTCCTTGGGATCTCAGTTCAGGGGGAAGGAGGAGGCCAGGAGAAGGCACAAACGCAGAGCAGCTCAGCAGAGCCTTTCTAAAAGCCGGGTGAACGTTTCCACAAAGCAGGACCAACTCCACCTCGAGACCAGCACCCGGGGTCTGCGTCCCAGACTCGCACACCTCCTCCTCCTCCTAACAGGCACCACCACCCTGGGCTTGGTGGCTGGCCCCTCAGTGCAAGGTGACATCCTGGCCTTTCGGGCGAGCCCCAACCACTCTACCAAGACGGGCAGAAGCTCAGCTGGGCTTCCTGCATGAGCAAGCTCTGCCTGTCCCTCCAGGGGCACGAGCCAAGAACCAGAGTCGCTGTGAACGGCAGCTCTGTTCGATGCAGGCAGAGGCTCAGGGGATCATCTAGACACGACCGCCATTTCATAAGCCTGGTTCCACATCTTCCATCTTCCAGTAGCTCTTAAGTAGCTCGATTTAACGATCCAACACATTTCCACCCAAGCCCCGGGCTACAGGGAAATTTGCACAGGTGTGGCAGTGGTTCATTACACAGCAAGATGCAACAGCTCCCAGCCACGCACTGGAGCTTCCCGGCGCTCCCAGAGCGCTCCAGACACTACCGCTGTGTTACCTCCTGCTCCGGACACCCGGCGCGCGGCTGACATGAGCCTCGACACCTCCACGCTCACCCTCATCAGGCGGAGGAGCTGGGCATGGAGTCCACCTCCCCTAATTGCTTCCTCTTGTGCTTGACACCACGTGGTCACCCTGGGTGTGAAAAAGTGCAGGGTAAATGAGCTAAATCCCATAATTATTTAATATAACTAAGCACGGGACTGAAAGGGGCTCGTTACCTAGAAGATAGGCTGCGTGAAATCTTCCCTGTTCTTAGAACACTAACCTGAACACAGGAAAGGCTTTGCTACACCTTCCCCTTTGGGGGAGCAGAGAGGTGTAGGTCCTGCTTTTTTAAAATCTTATTTTATTTTCAGCGATTATTGATCCTGACTTCAAAGAGAAGCCAGCTCTAGTCTCAGGCTCTGGCACCACAGGATGCCAGAGTGACCGCAGGTTTCCAGACAGCCAGCACGGATGCTCACACTGGTTTGGATCAAAGCAAGGGAGACAGTCACTTTCCACAGCCCCATCAACCGCTTACTGGGGCCGTGGCCAGCACCCTTCCTGTGGGGCTAGTGAAACTGATTACTTGCCTCCATCCTTTGGTGTTTCATGAGACAGCTTACACGAACCATCCCTTCCGCATTTCTCCCCCTTCCCAATGCAAAACAGGTGATTTTAAAGCATTTTTGACGCTCCAATGGAGATGCCTTTGATGAACCTCCTTCTCGCTCTTGCAAAAGCAGCCCCATGTGGCAGCGGGGACAGGATGGGATGTCCTCCCTGCACAACACACAGCTGGCGGGCTCCGGCCAAGTGCAACCCTTGCACCAGGACCAGAGTGGTGGTTTTTGCAATGCTCTTCCGTTGTGAACATGGGTTGCAGGGACGTCTCACAGCGCGCGGGGCCTTGGGTCCGTTTTGCCAGTGATGGATTCAGCCCCAGGGAGTCGAGCTGCATTCGGAGATTCCCCCCTTGTGCTTCAGGTGCAGCTGGAGCATGTCCCTACACCTGTAAATCTGTAAAATCCTCATCTTGCAGGCTGGAGCGTGCGGAAACAGCCGTACCACCTTGATTGTTCAGGCAGAGCTCACCTACTTCAAGGGCAGCAGCCAAACAGCCAGCTTTCTCCTTTCACCTCTTCTGCTCCCAGGGAGCCATCTAAACCCACTGCTGTGATCCCCGAGCCAAAACCCACCGTGAGGCTTTTTGGGGTTTTGAGCAGAGCCACCAAAAGCGACGTTATCGGCCGAGCTGGCCGGCTCCTCGCTGAACAGCGTCGCCTCGGCGTTTGCAAACACCGCCTGCATCGGGCTACGAGGATGAAGACATCCTTGGCAGTGCTTCGCCTGGGCTCCCTTCCAGCAGCCCTCGCTGCGAGGAGGGGGTGAGCGATTCCCGGAGCGGATCCGTGAAGTCATTCTCTCCCGACGTGCCTGCTCCTCCCCGACATCATCAGCTGGGGAAAGCAGGCGCAACAGCGGTTCCCTGCTGCAGGATTTTCTTCCGAAGGCACCGGCAAACGATGCCTTGCTGTTCACAGAGCTGGCCAGCACCAACACCGGCCACACCTGACACCGTTGCTCCAAGGAAACTACCGGGAAGAAGCAGCCCCAGAGGGCTGGTGTTTGGTGAGCTGGGGGACACTGGTGGGAAAAGGCTTGGAAAAGGCAGGAAGGAAATGACTCGACTCACCCAGCTCAGTCCCTCTCATTGAAGCTGCCTTGGGAGCACCCTCACGCTGCGGATAACCCGGAGTTCACGGGCTCAACAAAGCCTCTGTCTACCCTGAGGCCAAGATCCTGCGGTGGACACCTGCCTGGTCCAGAGCAGGGATGCATCTGGAAGCAGAAACCTTCATTTAAATGAGAGAAACATGGCATTAGCGATGAACGTCTTCCAGAAGGTCTCCAATGGGTAAAGAGGGCACCTGCCTCTCATTGCAGCTGGGGTTTTTCCTCCAGTCCCTTTGATGCCCAGCAAAATACCCAGGCAGAGAGACCGAGGCGTTGCCCTGGTGGGCACTGGGTACCCAGACTGCCGACCCTGGGAGAGGGGCATTCCCCAGACCCAGAGAGAGCAGCTGGGAGTACCTCCCAAAATTAACAGGAGTTGGGGCTGAGCTCCCGAGTCGGAAGTATTTAAAGATTTTTCTGGGCTGGCGTCTTCGCCTCCTCGTCCACCCCAGCAGCACCCGCCGCAGTTTTACCCAAAGAGAGTCCCAGTATAGCTCATCCGGCGGCACTGGGGCTGCACGCTGCCCTGCCAAAAGCTTTTATCCACTCCGGATGCCCCTGCCAACACTCCCACAAAAACTCACCTTCTGCCCCAGTTTCCAAATCAAACGCTTTAATTTAAGGCAGGGTGAATTATTTCAAGTATGGAGGGGGGGGGGAGGGGGGCGGAAATCACATGCAGAAAGTGGAATTTCTCTTCTTTTTTCCAAAAATTATCAGGAGCTACTTCTTCACTCTTTAAAGTTCTTAAGAGATTAACCAGAAAATGAAACATTTGGCCTTTCCATTACTTCTCCCCCTTTTTTCCTTTCATTTTTTTTCTGTGACAAAATGAAAAGAAAATGTTGTGACCATTGGAAATAATTTACAAGAGGGAAGAAGCTTTTGTTGCTCAGCTGTAACACAAGCAAGATCCATAGTCTTTTGTAGCATCTTCACTCTATACCTTCTTACTCCTAGAATTTAGCAGAAGGGGGAGACTTCTTGAAAAGATTCGGGGAGGGGGGAAAAAAAACCACCCAACTGGATTCCAGAGATCCTGCCTCCTCATGCTCTAGAGAAGTTGCCAAAACTTGCTGTTACTCAAAGACTGTGTATTAGCACCGGAATAATGTTGGTGGTGGAAAGAACTGATTTGAAATTAAGGGGGTTTTGATGGTGCCTGTACCCTTTTTTGTTCACTTTCACGCTGCCAGAGTTCAATAAGAGGCTGAAACGTAACGCTTGGTCTTATAACTCTCTAACGGAGGCAGTGATATTCCTTCAGGCTGGGGACAGGCGCGAAGCCACGTGCTCTGCCACAGCAAAGCTGTGTAGCTGGGACCTGCTCGTTTGACTTCCAACCAAAGCGCAACTTGAGAATAAGCTTCCCCTGAGCAACCTCCATGACGAAGTCTGAGATAATGACAGCTCTGCTTGCGGATGGCTCCGCCAGCGACAGAGGATACGCTCATGAACGACAGGACCCGTTCCGCCTGCTGGCGGTGGGCTGGCCGCGGTTTATTCAGATGGCTGGGGGATGCCAGCTTGGGAATGAGGGCTCCTTGCATGCTCCAGACCTACGGAAAGAAAACACGTAACTTGAAGGTTGCACGTAGCTCAAATGTGCTTTTGAGGTGCTCTTTAAGGGGCCTCCAAGCTCTTGCAAATCAAATGCACCGAAATACCAAACGGATTTCAACCTAATTCCAAAGGTAACACCACCTACTCACATGCCAAAGCAGGGAGCAGACGGCTTGCTAATTAACGTGTCTCCTTCATGAATATTACGCTTTCTGAGGAGGAATGCGGTGCTGGAGCGAAAGGCTGCTGAACGCGAGCCAAGCTCAGCTGAGCAGAGAGGATGCTCTGGGAGTGCTGAGATCCCTCCGGCAGGGCTGGTGCTAACGCCAGCCCCGTGGTTGCACGCCCGCCGTGTGAGTCGGTGGGTGACATCCAAGGGACACCTCCAAAACACGCACGCACCTCGTAGCCCCATCACGGGGGACGCAGCAGTGGTGGTGGCAGGGACAGGGCAGGACAAGACAGTAAACCCCGGGGTGTTCGTGGTCCTGAACCTCCGTGACACTTGACAGTACCTGGGGCTTGACCTTTTTTAACCCACACCCAAATCCTTCCCTAAAACCTTCTGGGAGCTTGCCTGGGCTGCCATACCCTGCTGGCGCTTGCCCTAATTTCTGCTGGAAGCATCCACCAACGGTCCCATCCACGCACCGCGATTACACGGCCCAGGGAAGGGTTGGCGCAGCCACACCGTTTGCGCTGGGAAGAGCCGGCTCTGCCAGCCCCATCGGAGCCAGGCAGGTGGGTTTCCCTCAGCCGGGGCTCCCGAGGCTCTCCCCATGACGAGGTGTTACCTCGGTCTCTATTTGTTTCCACGAGCAGCCTCCTTTGATGTTACCCCACGAGACTGAGCGAGAAGAGACCAAAGAAACCTCACTGAGATGCAGCTGGTGTTCTTGGAAAGCAGCGAGTTCCCTCAGTGTCCTCCTCACCTCGGTGTCCCCGCTCCCACCTCAGCACAGCTCAGACGCCCGGTCCTCCAAAACACATGTAGAGCCTAAATCCCGTTGGTCTCGTGTACGGTTTAGATATTTAAGCAGAAATTGCACTCCTAAACCCCTCCAGGAGTCTCACGTTACTAGTTGTAATTGAAGTGGACAGGGAAAGCCGGGTCTGACCACGTTAAAAGGGTTCCTGCTTTTAACCAAAGTGCCAGAACTGCCGCGCTGGGGTCGAAGCGCTCGTCGCTTTGGATGCCTGCAAAGGCTGCTGTCGCGCTGACCGTGCTGGGGAGCAGCCAACCAACAGTGCCATCACGGCCTCATTTGGAAGAGACCTCCAGAGATACCGAACGGATACCTTTGGACTACAACACACGCTCCTGAGGAGGAGACAACTTCAGCATGTTGGAAAGGCATCATCTGCCAAGCTGTGTAGCCCTTGGCGTTGGCTGCAGCCACTGCTCTACCAGTAGAACTCGTGCCATGGGCTTTGCCGCTCACACCTGACTCCATAGGAGGTCAGCAGGGGTGCTGCAGAGGGAACAGGGACCAAGCAAGTCCTTTGGCCCAAGAATCCATAGGTCCCCTACCGTGAGAGAGGGTGGCATCCCGACTACACCGGCAGAGAGGCGAAAGAAGGGTGATGGAAGGAGAGCAGGATGGACCAGGCTTTCCAGAACAAATGAACCATTTCATTTTCCTCCCAGGTCAGCTCAAAGGATGCTGGTCACTCTGCTGAGAGCTCACAAAGCAGCTCTGTCCTCCAGGCTGGCCACGGCAAGAGAACAAGCACGGTCTCATCTTCATCACTGGCCAAGCCAAAACACAGCCCTGCCCGGCTCCTGTTCTTGGGAGACCAAATTCAAGGGCTGTGTGCGAGCTCTCCCCGCAGCCCCACTGTTGGCATTTGGCCCGTGACAAACAGCCATCCCAGCAGCAGACTCCAAGCTGAGACTGGACTGGATCCCACAGCAACCTTTAAAGCCACTTCTAAGAAAATACGCATCCCATGTTATAGCCCTGTGGGACAGACAGAGACTTCAGAGACCTGCTCCGTAGCCCTTTTCTGGACAATCACCCTTTAAATTTAGCTCCTACTACAAGCACGCGTGAAATCTACACGGCAGAGCAAAAAAACCATCCCAGAAAACTCACTCAATCTTCGTTAGCATTTCTAGCAGTGTACAAACGGCCTCCCTAGCTGCTGGAAAGTCTGCCTTTCCCCAGCCAAAATGTTCCTCTGCAAGTCATTTGAGCTCTTACCTCAGAAAACTCCTTTCCTGCCTGCACGCACAGGGAAGCAGCCGTAATCTGACTTTATTACAGCCACACACGTGCTGTTGCCATGGAAATGGTGGCGATGCTACTGGGGCCGACTGCGGCACAGGCAGGGACCGCAGCCAGGCTCCCCGAGGCAGTGCTGCCGGAGAACCCCCCTTGGCCAAGTCGCTAAAAAAACCCAAACAACCCACCAGCAACCATAAAACCTTCTCAGACTGGGGACAAGAGGGTTTCACAGCTGCTCGAGCCCTCGGGGTAGCACCAACAGTGCCTACACTGGGAGACCACCGGAGACCACTTGACGTTCATCTTGGTAGCCAATGCAGCTCTTGCTATGTCATTATCAATGCACCTGCTTAATTGGCTCCACTGAAAAGTCATTAATAACCCCTAGGTAAGCTAAGGGACAAACATCCCCAAGTGTTTCTTGTTCTTCAGATGACTGTTCTCAAAGACTTGGTCGCTTCAACGGTTTGGCCAGTCAAGTCAGCCCCGTGAGGGTGTGGTATCAGCCACCACAAGGAAACAAAGAAAAGTCCTTGCCAGTGAAGAGCAGAACATCTCCCAGCCTGACACTTCCTCCTCCTCAGTCTTGAACATGCAAGGTGAAAGAGCAGCAAGAAATGGAAAGGTCTCACTGCCTTCCTCATCCCGGTGGAGCCTGAATCCTGATCCACAGGGTGTAGAGCAACCCCTCAGGAAAGTAACAGCAGCCTTGGTGACGGGGGCATTTCCACAGAGCCGTGAGGACGACCTTAAATTCTGATTAAAAAGGAGGCTATAAATTCCTGGAGAAGAAGCCATCCTCTCTTAAGCATGGTGGATTGGAAACCATCTACGCTGGGGAAGCAGAGCTTAAACCACAGCTTGCCAAGGGCTGCCTGCCAGGGAAGGACGGGTCTACACACGCCCCTAATTCTTCTTTTAACCCCATGGCATCCCTCACAGTTGCTGCTGGAAACTGGAGGAGCTTCCAGTCGGACGCACGAAGGCTGTACTTACCTCCTCCTTCAGGCCTGTGCTCAAGCCCTGTGCTGGGCAGGGCTGGGGAGAAGCCCAAATCCAAGGCTTGGGCCATGCCGAAAGGGATCACGCGCAATCCCGCCCCAACCTACCCCAGGGGCAGGATGGAGGGTGGCCACCCTGGAGCTGCACAGCAGCAAGGGCTCTGGAAGCAGGGGGAGATGCGGAGACAGAGAAGTCCTGCGAGTTTAAGAGTTACCAGGGTGTCAAGCAGACAGGGCTTTACGGCATCCAAAGCAGATTGCGAAGGAAAGCAGAATAAAAACGTGATTCGCTAAAAACGGAGAGAGGACAAAGCTTCAACAGTCACGTGTGGGACTTGAGGAAGCAAAAAAGCTCCTCTAAGACACAAAGAAGGAAGGAAAGGCACCGCAGCACCAACCTGCCCGCTGACGTCCCACCGCTCCGTCACCGCGGGGTGCGTGGGGAGCGTCAGCGCTCCAAACCCTTGAGCGGCGAAGCGAATGCCCGGAGGTGCGCCCGGCGCCGCGTCACCGAGGATCGTCTCTTCGTCTGGGCAGGAACGCTTTTAGCATCCTCCCATCCTGGAGCCAGCGGGAGTTATCTGCCAGGCGGGTGTTTGGCAGGCAGAAGCCGTGGCGAAGGGGGATCCCACATCAAGCGCGTGCCTCCCTGCTGCACCTCGGCGCTTGGGCTCCCAGACCGCATGGCTGAGCACCCCACTCCCAATTACAGATCTTCCAGTCTCCTCGGCCCTTTCATCATCCCAGACGTGCAATACCAAACAAACCTGGCAACTGCTTCTCATTTACCTTCAGAAGAGTTGAAAGAACCTGGCCAATATTTATAGCAGCAGATCAAGCTCGTAGTGCACCAGCTGCTTTGAGAAAAATAGCTGAGGCTTTTCTGAGCCCGAGATTATTTGTTATTCATCAAATTGGATTCCACCTTCCCTAAAATATGGATTTCTCTTTATGTTGAGGTTTTACTTGAGGATTAAAAAGGAGGACGCAGAAAGGGAAAACAGGAGAAAAGGCAACAAAGGATAACAAAAAAAAAAGAAGTCATTTTTTAAAAACAAAAAGAATTTCCAGCTAACAAGACCGCCCTCTCAGAAGCCTGCAGAGGAGAGGACATCAACAAACAGCACGATGCACTTTTTTTTCTTTAATGAACTACTTCTTACAGACTACTCCATGGATTGAGAACCCAGCCTACACCAGCTCCTCCACCAGAACTGAACCGGCACAGCTGACAGAAAATGGTGTCCCAAATTGCCTGTGGGAACGAATGCCCCTGCAAACCAGGAGGATCCCTCTGGCCGGGCTGGAGCCGGGCAGGAGCGGGCACCTGGATGATGCAAGGCTCCTGCTTGGTGGACCTTGCTCCTTCATCAGCCACCCAGAGCACGTCTGACAAAGCTGCTTGACCACGGGGCCGTGAGAAAAGGATGGGATCTGCAACCGAATTACCACATCTATTTTCTGCAGGGCTTGCCCAGGAGTGAGTCATGTCAAGAGGAGCCTTTGAGCACGGCCTGGACCTGGGCAGATAAAAGCGGTGTTATTTGTGTGCGTTTGCTTGAATTTGCCAGAGAGAAAAGTGCACAACGCACCAATCCTGCAAAATAAATACTGCGCTGTAGAGGCTTAGCCAGAAAAGATTTCCTGGGAAATGCTCTCCTTCGTTTACCGTCTGCCCCGGGGAGGAGAAAGCACAAAGCAAGGACCAGCCATAGGACATCCTGGGTGCACCCAAACCCCACGGTGGGGGCTGGGGCTGTCCCTGCGGAGGCAGAGAGCACCGGGAACAAAGAGGGGCTGGGAGCAGGACAACAGGATCGGCTCTTGCTGGGATTGCTTCTCCTGGGTCTCCAGCCTTTGCCCCAAAGTGGAATACAACATCTGTCTCAGGGGTGGGAGAGCACCAAAAGCCAGGCAAAAATCTACTCTTGGCATTCCAATTCCCACTTGGCATCTCCTCACACCACGCGTTGGGCAGCCTTTCCCGTCTGTCCGAGGCCACGATGGGCTCACGGTCCCTTCTCCCTGCACATCGATGCTCTGGGATCAGGGTAAGAGTTACCCATGGAAGCACGAGAGCACGGTCCCACAGCGCTGCCCAGCCTGGAGTAGGGAGGGGAAAAAGACCATGGGAGCTTCTTCCCTGAGCAGAGTCCTTTGGGAGAGCCACCATAAGGGCTCGAATATGGTCAGGCAGACATTTACCATTTCCCTGGTTACTTTGGCAAGGAATGTTTTCACTCTGTGTTAGGGGTATGCTCTGGGTGTTACGGGATCACGTCAGGACAAGCTCTCCAGTCCCCAGGGCTTGAGCAAGTGGAATCCAGAGAGGCACAGCCTGAGCGCGTCTCTTCCACGCGAAGGGGAGGGAGAGACAGCAAGAACCACTTCAGCGAGGAAAATCGAGTTCACTGTTTCAGGGATCAAAGTCACCATGAAAAATCAAACCCAAATGCAAGATACCGGTATGCTGGCGGGAGGAAGGCTACAGAGCAGGCTCAGGGTGGAAAACTGGGGAGAGGGAGAGAGCAGCACCAGCAACAGGGACCACGAGTGGAAAGAGAAGAACCAGATCACGGAAGTCGCCAGGAAAGGCAAGAGACACTTCTACAACAAGAAACAGATGGTCCAAAATGACAGGCAGGTCCTCGCACATCGCGTCAGGCGCTGTTGGTAAATGTTCACTGCTGACATTTCACAGCTACACAAGGGCGCATTGTCACGTCTCAACACCCAGACGGTGAGACAACACCCTTGCTGCACTTGTCCCCGGTGCCAGGTCCTCCAGCCCAGAACTCTGGAATTAGACTCCAGGTCAGAGCCCTTTCTCTCTCCCTGGAGACGCAGGCAGAGGAAGCACCACCCTACCACCCCATCCCTGCAAGGGAAAGGCATTTTCCTCGGCAGGGGCTACCAAAGCTCCCAGCAAGAGCATTAAACTTCACAGCTTTATGCGATCCTGAAGGATCTGCTATTAATTGGGCCACTGACTGAGGGAACTGAAGGTCCCAAACTTCAGACCGACCAAATCAACGCTCCCTCAAAAAGCCACCTGGTGACGTTTTCCGTTATTCCTTGGAAAGTCTAAACCGAAGGTCTGTGCATGGCGGGAAGCGGGTCTAGTTCAAGTTGGCCTGTTGCTGGGGTCAGCTGCTGCGCCCGAGATATCTCTGCCCTGGAGGTCTCCGATTTATTTGGTCCCTTCTGGTTCAGTCCAAGGCAAGAATTTGCAAGAATTTTCCTGGGACAGGAAAGCCCCTGCCTGAATTCGCTTCCATTGCCTTGCCGGGGTCACGACGCTTGTGGTGAAGGGCCACATCACTTGGAAGCGGACACCACTGACACCAACGAGTCGTTTCGTCACCCGAGCCCGGAGGGGAAGCGCGCAGATGTAGTTACCCAAGTAGGGAACGTCACAGCAACGGCTTTGCCAAGCCAGGCTCTGTGGCTTAAAGATCCTTTTCCTTCCTGACAGTTTAGAAACTACCTCTGATGTCTGACACCTTCACCGCGGCGGGTTTATCTTCCCCCATGTCCACGGGCTTCACCACAGCACAAACTGAGCAGCTCCCCACTTGACAGAAAAAATGCTGGGGGGGGGGAAAAAGATGAATAGAATTTAGGAACTGGGCAAAGTGGATTCAGATCTTGTCAGAAGCAAGAGGGAGTTGCACCTGGATGCGACGCCAAGGGACGCATTCCTCTGAGCACGGGGGAGCCACAAAGCCCCAGCACTGCCCTTACCAGAGTCAGGCTAAACCTGTCACGGTTTCACCATAAAGGAAGTGACATTTTTCTGCAAATTTGCTATTCACCAAAGTCTTTCACCCAGCTTCACTCTACTCAGAGCAAGTCAGTAGATGCTGGTTGTCAACAGTTGCCACCTTGATGATGTTGCAGAACGACTCCCACTGAAGCACTTAACAGACTCCCAAAATTTCCACCCTTGGAAATCAAAGTTTTCCCCAATGCTGTCCAACGGGCAGTCTTCTATTAGATTTCAACAGCAACAAAACCAACATTTGGCCTTGTGGAAGGCTAAGAACAACTAGAAAGCAAGATAAGAAAGCAAGCAATTTCAAAAAAAAAAAAGGCAATAAATTTTCTCTGTCATAAAAAAAATTCATCGTTTTTTCTCCCAAAGACCCCAAAGGTCTCTAAACAGGGAGTGAAAAAACAGAAAATTGCTGCTTTGTGCCTCCTCCACAGCATGACTCTGAGTGTATGAAAACATACACCTTCACTGAGAGCTTAGATCAGTTGAGTAAGTGTTTCCTAACGCTGCAAAGGATGTCTTCTGGAAAACCAGGGTGAAGTTGGAGGGCCACGCTCCTCTCCCTTCATTCACAATATTCACGCTACCATTTTCTGCTCCCCGGCGTGAAACTGCACGCTCCAGGGCGGTACAGAGACCCGAAGCGCAGGGCTCAGGGCAGACAAATGGTTGGAATCAGCCAGCCCAGAGGCTTTCCACAAGCGTCATGCACCAAGGACAAGGTATTGCAAGCTTCTCTTCACAGCCAGGAATCCGCTGCTCACCCATCCCCACCACAGCGGCCACCTGGTACACTCGTTTCTACTCACACCTGGAAGCTTTTGTTGCAGAAGACACAACCGAGGACTTTTAGATAAGAGCATTTAAGATAAGAGACGGTGTGATCACCTCCCAGTTATGCCTCCCACACAGCCTAACCTTGCCCCCACAATCCGCCCACTGATCTGACCACAGAGACCACCAAAGCGCCGTTCCCGCTCCGCACTGGTTGCTCCATGGATCCCTGGGCTCCGTGCTGAAGGCAGGAACGAAAGGAGCACTGCACGGCAAAGGGCAGAGACACGCGTATGCTGCTTGAACAACATCCTCCACCTTTGATTTGCAGCTTATTATTTTGGGGGTGGTTTAGTGAACTAATTCTTCCCCGGGGCTGGGGAGCGGATGCACTGACCTCCCGGGCTTCCCTCCAGCTGGGCAGCCCCACACACCGACAGGGCTTGGGGTGGGAACTGAGCTGCCAGTTTGCCCAGTGGCAGGGCAAGCTCACAAGCTCAGGGAAAACGTTGAGGATGCCCAATTTTTTGTGGAGTCCCCGTTAAAAGCGCCTCTGAAATCCTTCTGCTCCACAGCAGCCAGCCTAACCAGCAGGAGTCTCACCACCTCCTGGCTCCTTCTTCTGCCTGTTGCACCAGCCTCTCCTCGTGCCCCGAGCCACCCCGAGAAATGGTGAAAGTGCGGGTGTCATCCCAAACGTCTTGGAGAAGGAAGTAACACCGCCTGAGCAATCCACTTTGTGCAACGCGGGCGTAACACGACCAACCAGGGCAGATCCCACCCAGCACAGGCTTATCTCATCAGCACAAGCTCCGTGGGTCAGGTTTGAGAGGCGATTTCCCACTGCACGGTATCAGAAACATACCACGCTCTTGTTGGGCAATGGGAGATGCTCTTTCTCTTCCAGCGGACAAGCCAAGTCACCGAGCCACTCGGGGCTGCCTGCAGGGGACCTTGCTGCTTGCCCCTCTCCCAGCCTCCTGCTCAGGATGGCAGAGTCCCACCTTGGCTGAACACAGCGATGGGAAAGTGGTAGGAGGCTGGGAAGGGAAATTCAGGCTTGGGATTTGTGCCCAAAGGCTGTCACCAAGGAAAGAGGTCTCAAAATGGTAGCAGCGGCCTGTTCCACAGCTGATGCTTGAGGAAAGGGGTGGTTCTCGGGAACTACAAGCCCTACCAGCAAATTCCAAGCATCTTTAGGGTGAGCAAAGAAAATGGACTTGAAGTAGGGACATACATCTGGTCACTCAGCGCAACACAACAAGGAGAAAGGCTTTGTATCAAGGGAAGCGGTCCACAGGGAAGAAAAAGGAGAGAAGGATCCCTCCCTTCTCAGAGGTCTCCGGTGAACCCACCAGGCAGCATCAAACCCTTAGAAGACAAAGAGGAAGGGAGTAAGTCACAAAATCTGAGTGCAGAAACCAGTTTGTGGAGAGTCACCAAGGGAGGAGGTTTGGTGTGGGAGGCAAGGAAGCCTCTTGAGAAAGCGCTCCCGAGATGAGCCCCAAGATGCACAGGAAATCAAACAGCACCCGCCGCTCCGCACCTGGGCTGTGACCCAACCTAACGCATTTCCAACATGGCCACAAGCTGTTTCCTCAGCCAAGCACGGGCGCTGGTGAGGGACGCAGGCAATCGCGAGGACCTGTCTTCAGGAGGCTCTTCTGCAGTCTCCAAAGAGACTGGCTCCCCCTCGGCAGCCCCTGTTTTGACCAACATTTCTGCCTCCTGGAGCATATTAGTGGAGAGGAGAACATCACCACAGCATGGACTTCTTGTAGATTTCCAACACCTGCAGGTCTTTCAGCATTACCTCTGTGCACTTGGCTTTGACTTTCCCACCACCCCATTAAGAGAAATATTATCCCTGTCTACGGGAGGAAAAGGCCTTCAGGACTCAGCTCACCAGCTCAAGCTCAGGACGGGGAATCCAGAGCCAAACCAAACCCTCCCTGCAGCGCTGCGTCTCCATCCAGTGCCCAAAAACCAGGGCGCCTTCCAGAAGGCAAAGCCGTAAGCGTCCTATGGGATGGCCCGGCCAAAAGAAACAAGGACGCAGGTGCTGATCTTGGCTCAGCCTCTCGCTGGCTCAGACACTGCAGCTGCAGGAGCCGAGCTCCACACAGGCTGCAAAAGTCAGCGGAGACAGCGGCAAAACAACTGGATGGTCCAGCTGTGCTGGGCTTCCACCGCCAGCAGCACCCCAGCCAGCCAGCTGAAACCAAACCCGCGTCTCCCTGTCCACGCCGGAGATGGCAGCGTGACCACGCGTGGGCGAGTTACGCAGCCTTAAGCAGGTCAGCTCCACCTTCCCGCGAGTCAGGATCCCCGTCCACCAGGGGTGGATTGAGCGCGACCTCTCCCGTCTCACAGGGCTCCACAAAGGTCTCGAGGATGCGCGCACAACGCTGCGGTTACGTGACACGCCACCTACACGGTGGTTTTCATCAGACAGGAGTGCTGGGAAACCTACCGGCGGGGGGGTGGTGGGGCTCTGTGAAGGACTCCCCACTGGAGAAAAGGACCATTTCCAGCACGATCCAAGACTCTTGGGGGTAGGTTGACTCACTGGCGAGACCTGCACACCAGCACGCAAAAGTGGTAGGTGTTGTGCCCTCCAGCCCTGCTTTGTCCCGGCCAGCTCACAGAGCTGGCCCTGAAAGCCTTTCGCAAAGGGGCTTCGCAAAAGCTCCTCCATCCCCACCCCATGAACAGTCCCTTCCTCCACAGGGGAACTCCAGCAGACAAAGCCCACCTGGAAAGGATAGGAAGTCCTGATCTGTTGGCACAATAAAGTAAAAGAAGAGAGAGTTTCCCTTCACATCTGCAGATGAGACAAGGATGGCCCTGGTTCTAGTGAGAGGATCTGGAAACACAGGCTTCCCACATATCTTTGGAAGGGGTCCCCTTCCTCTACACACCGACCACCACATCAACCAGGCTTCGGTCTCCAGGCAAGGACCTCAGCCACAGGGCCTGCAGAAGCCCACCCCTGCCAAGGTGCGATGAGAAACACAGCACACGCGGTTCCGGTAACGTAGTTTAGCCAGGCTGGGCTTCTCAGCAGAGGCCAGAGATAAGTAGGAGCAAAGAAAAACCAGATTGGCCCATCAGGTGAACACCAAGAGACCCTGCTGAGCTGCCAGCTGTTTGGTGGGCTACGACCACGTTCCCTCTCTTAAGGTTTCCCAGCTATCGCCTTCCTTAGCATTCCTGACATGGGTTTTCCGGCTTTACCTGGTTGTAACACCAGACTGTGATGAGAGGCTTCCAAGCACATGCCGTCCCTCTGCGACACGGTGGCCTGTCAACAGGCTATCCCAGCTGAAGGTCTTCATCCCTGCACAGCATGAGAACAAAGACCACAAAATTGAACACAAAGCTTCCTGGAAACACCATCTCCTGCACTTTGCACAGGTCTGCCACCAGCCCATCCGTTGCTTAGATATGATGGGACTCATTTGAAGGCCACCACCTGCAGGGACAACGTCCAACTCATCCTGCAAGGCCACAAAGCGGCTTTTTGTCCAGCCGGGATACAAGCTAAAGGAAAGAAAAGGGCCAGGAAAAAGGAAAATCAGTGTCACAGCTCAGAGGAAAGGAGGCATTAAAGTCCCCCCAGCACACCAGTCCTGTACACGGTTGCGAAGATGCTGCGTTGAGTCAAAACCAGTTTCACTGCCGCCTTTCTGCGCAACGCATCTTTTGCACTAGGACAACTCACCAGAGCTGGTGACCTCAGAAGGAGCCTCCCAAGTCATCTGGCCCCAACCCCAGCTCTGAACCATTTCCACACAGGTACCTGACCTCCTCCTCCAGCGAGGGAAAGTTCCCGGGCGGCCTCCTGGGAATTCCCTGCTCGCTCTGTGCCGCTGGGAAGGGAAGGCAAAGGACTAAATCCCTTGCAAACCCCCTTTCATTTAGACACAGAGGCTAGTTTTAACTAACCCCGGGGATTTTAACAGGGTTATTGGTTAAACTGGTGCAGATAGACATGGCTGGATTACAGCAGTTTTGCTTAGATTGCCAAGGAATCCACTTCAGACGCATTGATGTAAAGCCTTTTAAGAACAATTTCCACGCAGCCCCAGAGCAAGCGAGAGCAAGAAGAGGAAAAAAAACCTTAATTGAGTAGTTAAAACACATGAAGTTTCTCACTGGATAAGAACAAGGAGTATTTAGTGGGGAAAAGTGGAAAAGGTGGGAAAAAGGCAAAGGGATCCTAAGAAGAAGAGTGTCCAAGGGAGGCTACAGCTCTCCACCGCCGCATAGCCACAGCCCAGCGAAAGCCCTGGGGTGGTTCCTGCCTTGGGGAAAAGCAGAGACACCAGGGGAGGAGCTGGAACCTGGATCCAGCATCTCCCCTCCAGCAGGAAAGGAAAGTCTCGCACTGGCCTGTGCAGGTGGGAGGGTTTCAGGAGGATGGAGGCGGGTTCTGGGCTGCCACACCAGAGGTAAACATGCCCCACGCCAGGAATATAACTGGTTCGCTGCCAAATCCTGCGCTCCGGCTGGGGGGAACCGCGCGCAGTGAACAGCGTTTGGTACAGGGAGGTGGAAAGTTCGTCACAGCCTCCAGCATGCCGAAACCAAGCCACCACTTCACCCTGGGGACGATGAACCTGCTGCTCCCCAAGGGAGCTGCTGTCCCCTGGGGTGACCCATGGGACAGGGTCACCCGCCGCCTTCATCCCTGCCTCACCGGGCAACTCTGTCAGTCTCCTGGCTGGAGGCGGACGGTGACCTCTCTGGGTACCTGCCAACTTCCACCTCAGGTTAGTACAGCCCCAGCGCCAAGGTGAGGATGAGCTTCATGGCCAGTATAACCCGTTAGCACAACTGGCTCAAGGCAGGGACAAACAGGCTCTCCTGCCCATGCCCTCCTTTCTTATCTCCTTCCATCCCATCACACACCTCCCAGGGAACATGACACGTTTCCGTGCTGCCCAACGCAGCCACCGCCGAGGGAAGGAAAAGCATCCCATCTCTCCAGCCTGAAGCTTTCCTTTATCAGCCACCTAGGAAAACTTGATAATGGAATTCTAATGGTTGACAAGCGTCTTGCCGTGGGCTGGCTCACTCGTTCCTGCCTGTTCAGGGGTCCTTCGGCAGCGATGGAGCTCTCGGCTCACACTTGAGCTCCATCCTTTCCTTGCTGGCAGAGGAAAGGGAGGGCAGCAACGTCCTTGCATGAAAGAAAAGGAGACTGAGCCTAACGGTTTTCCCCATGGGTAAAGCACAGCTTAGCTTGAGGAAGGAAGGGGGTAAATAAATAAAATAAATAAATAAAATAAAAATAAATAAATAATAAATAAATAAAATAAAATAAATACAAATAAACACTGGGCTAAGCACCACATTCACGCTTTGNAAATAAAAATAAATAAATAATAAATAAATAAAATAAAATAAATACAAATAAACACTGGGCTAAGCACCACATTCACGCTTTGAAAGAGGTTCCTGCCAAGGCCACGACACGCACTTACCCCTGGGCTTTGTGGTCACACTGCACCAGCGGCCTCGCCACTCGCTCCCCTGAGGACAGACAGACAGACACACGCTGCCTGCGCTGGTGGCACCACAGTCCCGGTCCCTTCGCCGCTCGCTCAGCCGTCAGCTCTCCAAACGCCTCTGGTGCCGCGGGGTCCATGGCACAGCACTCTTCCAGATGGGGAGAAGCTGTTGCAGCGTTTGCCAGGGATCTACTGGCCGGCATTCCGGCACCTCTCCCCCTCCAGCACCTTCTCCCAGCATCACCCGGGAGCAGGAGCAACGCTGGGGTACGACGTCTTTCCCAAAGCCTCGGATCCCAAAGCGGGGCCAGGGCGGCTTGTTGCAGGATGAGGGGCAGCCGATTCCGCAGCTCCCCGAGCGAGCCCGTGCAATGCCAGGGTGAACTGGGGAAAGACAACCTTAGCTGACCTTCATTTAGCTTTCTGCTGCTCCTTTCCTATTATCGCAAATTAGCGAGGTATTTGCATCTAAAAGGCCAGCAAGCCAATCCACCAGGGGCCAGGGCAGTGTGGGCTTGCAGGAGGAGGCAAAGGGGCTTTTCATTTAAAAGACATCAGGGGGTAAAAGCTACTTTCCTGACTACTGGGGCCAGGCTGGAAAACCCAGATAACACAGATGCGGGTAAAGCAGCCGCTGGCTTTTCCCTCCCCTCCGGTGCCGCGGTGGAGCCCGGCGCAGTTCGGGCGAGATGACCACGCGTGGTTTCAAAGCCGCCTCCCAACTTCAATAGGTGGGAGAGAGGGAAGGAAAACGGCCCCCAATCACCACGCCAATTTTCATGGCTATTAAATATAATCATCTGTGCTCTTTCATCCTCGCTTCCCCTCCCAGAGCTGGCAACAAAGGCAGCAGGCAGCACGGAAAGGCAGGAGAGCGGGGTAATTGCAGCAAGGAATGCAACCTCCGAAACTCACCGCAGGGAAACGCTCCAGCCGCAGGGAAACGAGGTGGCCCATGGCTATGGGAGGGGGAGCAGAGCCACAGACTTGTTTGACTTTGTTTCTCGAAGCAAAGCAAGCGAGGGATTCCCAGTGCAGGGAACAACTCGGCACCAATCCCAAGCTCTAGGTCTCGCTCAGGCAAGCCTGGCTGTGTTCAAGTGTGACTCCGTGAGCCGGCAGCAAGGTTGGCTCTCGGCACGGGCAACGCAGGCGGGGGCTTGAGGCAGCAAAACCCCCTCCAGGCGTGCTGCAAACCGGGGCCGCTGCGGCTGTGCTGTCACCTGCCGCCCAGGAACAGCAAACCCACGGCTGAGCTGCACAACGCGGAGCTTCCCGCCTTCTGCAGCGCCGAGGAGGCGATGGGAAGTAACTCCAAGCAGGAATCGCTGCCGGGGAGCGCAGGTGCCAGAGGGGCTGCTGGCACAGAACTTGCGCTCCGTCACGAGATGCTGTCGGAGCGAAATCCTGCAGAGGGGAGCGGCAAGGGCTCCGGGCGCTTGCTCCCGACCCCGCAAGCGGGTATCGCAGCACAGGAGAGCTCCCCATCCTCCTGGAGCCGGACCTACAGATCCAGATGCTCACGTTACCTGATTTATTACCTGGTAGCAGCAAGGGGCAGTTTAACCCCAAGGTCCCCCTGGTCCTGCTGCCGGTTTTTTCCACAACTCTTCTCTCCTCCTAAGGTCACACCTGCAGCCTCCCAGTCCCTGCTCCAGCTCTGCGGCATCCTCCAAGGACTTGATGGTTGGACTCAATGATCTTCAAGGCCTCTCCCAAGCTAGGTGATTCTATGACTCTGGGACTTGCTCTGCAGACATCTGTGTTCCAACCTGCCGGACCCGGACCAGCACCTGCCCTTTGACTCGAAGGGAGCAGACACACACCTGCAATAGGAAAAACAGAGCAGCAGCGAGGGGGGAATAAGCATTTTATCTTACTCAGCTCCACGGTTTGCAGAAGATGCCTCTGCCCACATCCCCAGCCAGGATCAGAAGCCGGTGCTACATCAGCTGGCTCAGAAACTGGCTCTTCTGGTGGCTTTGGTTCCTCTCAAAAAGCCATGTCAGTGCTGGACTGATAATGTCTGGAGCATTGGTAACAGCCGGCTCTTTGCTGGCACCAGCTCGTGGCCATACCGGAGAGCCCGGCTGCAGACAGAAGGCCCTTCTCCAGCTCGCATGGGCATGGAGAGGAGGCAAAGCCGGGATGCTCCTGGGCCGCACCTCAGACATTCCTGACTACCCCAGAGCCCCTTCACCAGTGCATCCCATTGCAAGACGTGGTTGCAAGGTACGTCTCCGCTGGCTGGGCCAGCCGACACTGCTTGCCGCTGCCTCGTTCCACACAGAATTTGACTTTTCCTGTCTGCACAGAGAGGTTGGCAAAGGCACAGCTGGGAAAGCAGCCGGCCAGTTTGGGGCGCGGGACCCCAGAGGCAAAGCAACACGTGGCACCTTGCCAGGCAAAAGCCTGGGCTGATGCAGGCGGGTTAGGAACGGCCGGTCCAGACAGTCTGGGCAACGCCAAGAGACAGTTTTGTATCATCGTGTGTGGGGTGCTGCGCGGGAGCAACGCATTTGCCCTCCGAAAATGAGCTGAAGCAGCTCCGCGGAGTGCTGTGAAGTCTCCAGGGCAGACCGAGCCTGCTCAACGCTGCCAAAACAGCCCCGGTTAATGGTATCTGAGGAATTTTCAGTGCCCTCCACAGCGCGTAGCCTGGATCACGCCTCCCCTCTCCCACCTGGGCTGCCAAATTTCAAAGGCTGATCCCATGGCCCACCCTTATTCCTGCCCCTGCTTCGCTGCGTGACCTGCAGGTACTCAGGCAAGAATCGCTGCATTTGCCCCCCACCACCTGGGCCACCGTCCAGGCATTTTCATGAACAAACCAACCCTTTTTGGGTTCAGGTGAGCTCCTCTCCCGCTCTCCGGGAAAGACGCCTGGCTGGTGGGAGAGGCCGTGCTAGCAGGCAGGTTTTCACATTCTCCTCCAGCACACCTTGCTCTAGACACTTTGCGCAAATGTTCCTTTTTAAGATCTATCGATTTCATAAATAATAAAGGAAAAAAAACCATCACACAAATACACAGGTCAAATAATCTCTCCCTTAGGAAACAAACAGGAGCTTAAAAAAAAAAAAAAGTAACCCAGCAGGCACACATTGATCTTTAAGCAAAAGATCAAGTGGCATTAAAGCTATTTCTTAATCAACTTAACAGCACGTAGGTATGGCTATATTCAAACGGGTCACCTTGAGGGGCTTCGCTCCGCAAACCTGCAGCTTGAAGCCTGCCTTTCTCACTCCTGAAGCTGTGGAAGCATCCGTAGCATTTTGTCACATCGTCACACTGAAGACCAAGCCCTTGAAGCAGAGAGCAGCTCCGTGGCAAGGCAGTTGTACCTCTCCCAAGTCGCTCTGCTCCATCACACGTGCAGGATTTTTAATCTCTGCTGCTCGGGCATCATCTGGAGAGCTTTTGTTGCAGTAGAACCTCCCCCATCCTATGGTTTTGTTTTATCCAGCCGCTTTCCAGCTGTGCCACCGCTGCTGTGGAGCACGAGAGGGGAGATGCCCGGTGAGCAGGAGGGTTTGAGAGCACCTTTCCTGGGCAGCATCAGTGCTGGGAACAGAGTCAACCTGCCCTTCCCCACCTGCGTTCTCAAACCTGAAGCCTGGGATAAGTCAATTCTTACTTGAGAAGTTCCATCTCAACATGAGGAGGAACTTCTTTCCTTTGAGGGTGGCAGAGCACTGGCACAGGCTGCCCAGAGAGGTGGTGGAGTCTCCGACTCTGGAGACATTCCCAACCCGCCTGGACGCCATCCTGTGCCACCTGCTGTAGGTGGACCTGCTCTGGCAGGAGGGTTGGACCAGATGATCTCCAGAGGTCCCTTCCAACCCTTATCATTCTGTGATTCTGTAATTCCCAGCTGAATGCTGCCATTTCCACTCCAGCCCTCGGACTCGCTCCACCTCCAGGTAAGAAAGCACCACCCTGTGAACAGGAACTTCACCTGTAGCCCAAGGCGGACAGTACCAGACATGAAGAAACACCAAGTGGAGGAGGAACTTGTGACAGCCTTGCTTTGCAAAGCTTCTCCCCAGTAAGTGCTGTCTTTCCCTACAACCTCAAAAGCAGAACCTGAGCACCATCTTGACCTCGCTGCATCGACCAAGTTTGAAGCTGCCTTGGGGGAGGGTTCCTTAAATGCTACCACCACCACCACCACCGGTGGACACAAGATGGGACAAAATACCACAGAGGCAAAGCTGCAAAACCAAAAGCCTGCCCTCCCACTCCCCGAGGCTCTCCGAGCATCTACAATTAAGCCAGATGAAACTTTCAACCATACTGGCTGGTGGGCCACCAGCTCTCTGTAGCAACGTGTCACACGCTCCTGCTCCAACGACGTTTAGTACAGGAAAATGGCATTCAGCTGCTTCTGCAACAGCTTCGTTGCACTGACAGACACTCACAAGGGACAAGGGCCAAAAGCCAAAATCTTCATCCCTAACTCCAGGAGAAAACTCCTGTCTAAGTGAGCCCAACACACAAGCAGCAGCTTCTCCAGCCACAGGCCTGCATCAGAAGACACCGACAAGCAACAGCTATTGTCCCCAGGCTGAAAGAAAACAACGTCCTCTGAAGCAACCACAGCCTTTCGGAGAAGCCGAGCAACTGGAAGGTGGGGGGGGGGAGGGTGTGTGTGTGGAAATATTCCTGGACTTTCACAGGATGGAAACCATCTTGGTTAACTCTGGTTAGCACAAGGCACCTGCTGCACCATATGGACCAAGCATAGCAGCAGGCAGGGCCTTTCTTCTTGCTGTTACAGCACCTACACAGGGCAGAGTGGATTCGCAGAAAGCGAAAAGCGATGACATCTCCCCCCCCCCAGCCCATATAATGCTGCAAGGAGCTTCTCTTCCTGGGAGGATCTCATGGCGCCCAGCACACTCCCAAGCTGGGAGCACCCATAAGATCTGCTCATTTCAGCTGAGGGGTGAAGTTCTCCCTCAAGTTGCACCAAAGGCGGGCTCTGGCCTTCAGCAGGGAGGACTGTGCAAACATGACAGTGGAGACATCACCAGCAGCAGCTGCCCGAGAGGGAAGTGAAGCCATGCAGGAGCTCCATCCCCACAGCCACTTAGTTTAACCCTTTCAGTCAGCAGCTGGAAGAACAGCTGCTACCAACAGGCACACGCTCCATGCAGTCACGAGCTCTTGGAGTAAACAGGATCAGCCTTGGTAGTGTTCCTCAGTAGATATTTGCAGAAAAATCATCCTGCCACACAGAGCACCCCCGTATCCTCAGCTTGACCTGCGTCCAGAAGGTGGCAGTGAGTTATTAGCTGCATGGAAGATGCCTGCAGGGAGCAGGAACAGCAGAGAAGAACTGAGGTGACAGGTTTTTGGCACTGGGTCACGGCGCTGATTCAGCCTGTTTTGCGAAAAGGAGATGGTGCATTTCCAGCTGTGTTGCATTATCAGGGAGGAAGGGCTGGAGGGAGCATAAAGAAATCTAAGGGTGGTCACTGGGGAAAGACTTCCTTGCAGATGGCAAATTCATGGCCTCAAGCAGCGGTCACCCGGCGCATCTCAACTGCAGCTAAACAGACAATCAGTTACTCTCTGACAGAACATCCCCAGCGGTTCACGATGTTCATCCCCCACCAGAAGCCACCCCGCAGAACCCTCTCCCAACACTCTGCCCAGAAGCGATACCAGTTAACGTCGAACTCCACCCGAAGCCCTAGGTGACAGCCACCACTGGTGCCGAACAGCAGGAAGGCGCTCAGCACACATCCCAAGCACTACAAGGAGTCAGGGAGAAAGTAAAGGATGCTCGAGACCCGTGCTCTGGAAGCGAGCGCACCTCTCTCTTCTCTGACACACGACAGTCAAACCTCTAACGAGCTCTTCATCCACAGAACCTGTACCTCGACAGAGGACGTAATTCATACGCATCTGCCCTGACAAGGAGAACAGGGGAGTGAGGAGTGATGTTTGCCTGCAATGGCAGGGCCGTTGCAGAGCTGGAAATAGATCCCAGCTTTCCCAGACACACACATAAAGCTTCCCACAGCACGCTAAATCCAGGTTAAATATGCAGATGAGCATCAATAAGAGAATCTTCTTTCCCATCACATGTCCTTCCCAAAACTACCAATGATCAGGTCGTGCCATTTGAGGAGCGCTTGGAGACCGGCCCATTTCTAGAAGCAAGAGGAGAAAGGCAGCCCTGCTTTCACGTCACAAGTGACAAACCTTTGCAAAACGATTCGCTTCCCCCCTCTCCTACTCATGATTCAAAAAACATTTCGTTCAAAAGCAGCTCTTTTAAGAAGTTATATAATTGTACCACGAGGCTGGCTAGTTTTAGCCCAGCTACTTAGATCATAGCTGGATTTTATTTTCTAGTTAGCTGGTGGACTCGGGTCCGGTGACGACCCTGGGGGCAGAGGACACTGCTGGCCATCTCGCTTCCCGGCCAGAAGAGTCAATACCCCAGCGCTCCGGTGGTTTTGCCTATTCAGTTATGAGCTCAGCTGCGGTATCTGTCCAATTCCAGCTCCCAGACAGGAAGGAAAGTGGGCAGTGCTTGAAGATTCTTACTTTTTCACAGATCACGGTTATGTTTAACATGCTCCATACTCATTGCAGCCAAAAAGCCATTTGCAGCAGCGCCGGGCTCCCCGGGGGCCAATCTCGGCACAAAGAACCATTGCTAAAAGTTTAGTGAGGTCATCCGTCTGGCAAATGTAATGGCAACAATTTAAACTACTTTTTTAAGAACTTGGCTTCAAGCATGCCTTGGAGATCCAAAACAAAATCCTTAACTCTTTGTAGCCCCCCCAACTGCAAGCAGTTTCGAAGGTAGGGTATATCCTCACACGGCACAGAAGCAACGTCAGCCCAAGTACAAACCACCCTCTCCTCCTCGCTGGGCGGTTCCGCTGCTCCCCCAGTAAAGAGCTTCACAATTCAGTCACTGTAGATGTTCCTATGTCAAAAAAAAAAAAAAAAAAAGACTGAGTGTAAAAGGAAAAGTGGATTTAATTCACTGAGTGCTGTTGTCTCCTCAGCGCTCAAGAGCCATGGTGCTAAGTGGATAGAGTTAAGCACGGAGTCTAGGGACAAGACAGGCAATAGGATGTGTTTTTGAGGTTATTGTTCGATGTTTAAGAACAAGGATTATGATTTAAACCTTGTATTTTCCACACCTTGCCCGCTTCTCAAGCAGTAGCCACCTTTTAGAAGTGCTGGTACATTTTAAGTCCTGATTTCCTACCCCAGGTTACAGGTTGTAAAGAGGGGAAACGAAGAGAAAGCAAGTTGCTCAGATTCGGGACAAGAAAACACTCGCGATGGCGCGTACTGTCAGAAGAAATTCCTTTCAGGTGACCTTTCTTGCCATCTACATCATAGAGGCTGTTACAGATTCCCTCTCCTCCTAACTCCCCACACCCTTGGTTACCTCTACAACACATTGTATTGAGCAAACGAGTACTTTTAAGAAGCTGAGTCCAGAAATGCAACTTTCCCTACGTCCCACTGGCCCCTTCAGCACCTGAGCATCTCATCTGTTTTAGAAACACAATTAAATCTTTCAAATGGATTCCCTCAGAACATCCGAGAGGAAAAAGTGTTTCTATCGAGTGTGCCCAAGTCATTTATATTGCCATTCTCTCTAAAATACTATACACAAATTGCTTCTGTGGTCTCTAAAACATTAGAAACTACACATTAAAAGGAAGCAAAGGCTATTTTTAATGCAGAGCTTAAAATTGACAAGTGTTGGAATAGCTTAAGTTTTCCTCTCCCCTCCACACCCCCACCCCAAAGGCCAGTCTGCAACACTGAGGATCAAGTTGATAAATGAGGCTCTTGTAACTCATTTTTGTCATCACTTCAGCTGCAGCAGATCAGGGCAGGAACAGGCTTCTCCTAGCAGCAAATTGGCCACACATACCTTTGAGTCCCCTCCTCCCCACCCACCTGCATCCCAGCATAAGCTCATTTCAATGAAAATGATGTCAGTCTCTCAGCAGAAAGCCACTGAAAGCTTATAGCAAGAGCACAGAATATCACTGAATTGATTCCATTAGCGTAATCTAAGAGAAAATAATGATTTATCAGACTTGGAGCTTGGAAACAGAGAACAAACACTCTGTGGCAGAGCAGAGAGAAACTCAGATTTATAATCAACCCAATAAGCATGGAAATAAGAAAGCGCTCAGCCTCCCACAAATGAAAGAGTGAAATATTGTGATAAAGCCTACAGGGCGTTCTGAGAGATGCAGAAAGTACCAGGAGGGATGGAGACCAGAAGCTTCCTAGTGATGACAGGGGAACATGAACAGCTTCACCCAGATGGGATGAGGAACGTTAACGCCATCAAGACGCCGGACCAGCGGACGCAGCCTGCAACAGAAACAGGTGCAAAAAAAATGAACCAAAACCAAAACCCCACGAGCTGACCATGAAATCTGCTAAGCCCCATGTGAAATAAGGATGCCAGCCAGTCCTCAGGCAAGCATCCAGCATGCCCACAGCACATCTGGAGCCGCGCAAGGCTGGCCGGCCCCTGGCAGCAGGAGGGACCACCAAGGGTAGGGACTGAGGCAGCCCCCCCTGTTCGAAGAGGTCAGACAGACAGTGGTGAAGGGGATTTCGTTAACCCCGAGGTGCTCAAGGTCCCGCAGCTCATTTCTCCAGGAATGTGGGTAATAGTTTATTGCAAGAAAGGAGACCTCCAGGGTGCGTTAGCAGAAGAGGTGTCGGGGAACAGGATCTCCCAGAAGGCCAAATTTTTGTGGAGCTACATATCGAACACCTGCTAAAGGCCTGAAAAAGTCAGGAGGAGCGATGAGGGGAGCGGGGTGAGAGTGTAGGTGTGAGTAATGAGCTATTCAACTGTGAAAACATCTGCAAAATGACTAAAAATTCAAGGCAGTCCAGTGCTAGACGAGGGACGTTCCATGCCGGAGCAATCGTCCTGCTCTTTGGTTGCCTTTCCTCTCCCTCTATCCTGCCTTTAGTTCAAGAAGCAGACAAAGACAAAGCAAGATCCGCTTGGAATCCACCCTGCATCTGACCCACCACAGCCTCTCTTCCTGCCTCAAGCAATTGTTGTGGGGGTTTTTTTTGTTTGTTTGTTTTTTGTGGGTTGTTGGTAGTTGGTTTTTTTTCCCTACGCATGTCACAATGGAGCAGGTAAAATGGCATCATTGAATTTCATCCCCTCTCCACAAACACCATCCAGGGTCTGAACTGCTCTCTGTCAGATTTGCCAGGCACCAGCCAGGACTCGGGGCAGGGGACAGACCCATCTCCAGGTCCTGGTTGTGCTGGGACCTCACCTGCTCCCTACAGTCTGAGACCAGAGGTGAACTCTCCCTGCCCAAAATATCCTGGGAGCACTTTGCTTGTCACTTGGAGCCAGCACACACCTCAGCAACAACCCTCGTAGAGCCTGTGCCAGACATTTGACAACCCCAATATCCTTAAACGTTTTAAAACTCAGCGGCACCGAAGGCAGGAGAGATGCAGCCTTCCTAGTTAGTACTCAGAACACACAGCAGCTGCTACATCTCTGGAAAACACAGGTGATCACAATTTTTATCCACACTTATGAATAAAATATTCTTTTTATTTTAGTAAAGTAACAAAGCTTATTTACAGATACAGTAACTGTACATTCCAATTGAAAAATAGATTGCGCTTACAATCGTTAAAGCACGTCACACACAGTCTGTTCGGAACACAAACAACTTCACACGTCCCAACACCTTCAGCTCCTGTCTCCTCTCAGGAGCTCAGCTCATTTTGTTCTGAATGATTTTCTGCTGATTCTCAAGACATTCCTTCAGCTTGTCTTCAGTGAGCGTCAGCCTCTGCTCCAGGATGGAAACCGTCTGCAAAACAAAGCGAAAGCTGCTGTTGAGCTGCTCAGAGACCAGCTACGTACTGCACTCCCCGCGGGTAATAAAATCCTAAATTCACAGGAGTATTTTGAGATGTTTCAGGGCTCTAACTCCACTGTCAGCATTTCAGCAGGGCAGAGCCCCACAGGACCAACAGAGGTTGGCAGCCATAAAGCTGTCCCACAGACACCACCAAGCACCTGTTTTGGCACTTGGTGCTCTCAAATTTGGCCCTGCATTTCCTTTCATGGACAGGTTCTGTCCTTCCACGTTCATGAGCCATCAGACACTCTTCTGCTGATGAGACACAGAGGTTTTGAAGAGTTTTGCCCAGTTCCAGCTTTGATTTTGCCTCTTCGCTTCCGACTCCTCCCCTCCCCAAACACCATCAGTTTGCTGCAATTAAAACATGCAAAATTTGCTGGACAAGCACAATGACAAGCAAGAAAACCCTTCCAGCATAAGGCCGTGGAACAGGCAATGGAGGGGAATTGAAACCCAAAGCGGCAACATCTACCTCCACATAATGCCTAAATATTTTTGTGTAATCCAGTTAGCCCACAAAGGATTGTTGTATCTTTCTCCTCCAGCTGAAGTCATCATGTACAGGATGCACAGGAAGAACATTTTAACCACGTGGCAATAAAAGCCTCTGCTGAAAACCTTTTATTGATCACTCCAAGGTAATCAAGGGACCAAGCCATGCAAAACCGCTTTCAGCTTCCAAAGACACCGGAACATCTGATAATAGGCAGTGATGATTCAATACTTTAATATCCATAAACTTATCAGCAACAATCAATAGCTTCACATTTTGAGCATTTTTACTGCATAAATAACATCCTCTGTCAAAAACAAAGGATGTTCAGAACCTTGGACTTCAATAAAGTAATTCAAATAAACTTGGACAACCACTGTTTGTATAGAAGTTATACATAGAAAGCCTTTTAATAGCATGTTTCATAAGCACATCTCTAAGTGCCTGACAAAAGAAAGCAGGTCTCATTATCCCCATTTTACAGCTGGGGAAACTAAAGCACAAAGAGAGGAAATAGCTTGGCTAAGGCCACTCCAGCGAGTGAGGAAAAGCCTCCGGTAAAATGATTTGGGGAATGAGACAAATAGGGGGAGGGCGGAGAAAACAGGCATAGTAAAAACACAACACCAAGCACTACAGCAAATCCCTCCACGTACCAACAAAGTCGGAAAGGGCCACGCATCATGGCATTTACCACAACGCACCTTTTTTTTTCCCCCCTTCCCAAACATAGTTCAAAGCTTCCTTCTACTACACACGCACCGCTGACCTGTGAGGAGGCAGAAGAGCCAACTCCTGCTGCCTAACGCAACATCGCTGCTCTGGTAGAAAGCTTCACCTGAAAGAACAAACCCTGTGTTGCTTAAATATTCCGCTGGGCTACAGCACTAGCTCCGTCTAAGTTTTTTCCTCCTCTATTGCCACCCCTTTGAGGCACAAGAACTCAGTACCCAGCCAGAAGAAAGGTTGTGGAGCCAGCAGGTAACATCCCAGGTGTCCCAGAGCCAGCAGGAGCCCTCCCGTCTGTTCAAAGGAGGGAGGATTTCATCTCTTTCACGTATCCAGCCATGCTGTTGCCTAGTGGCCGCCTGACAGAGGTCTGCAATAAAGCTGCTCAGGACAGAACGCAGCAGGCTGAATGTCTACCAGGGGTTTACAGCAAAGATCTTACCCTGCAAGCAACCAGACAGAGAATGAAAAGCAGTAGGGATCCTGGCTTTTCCATTTAAAAAAGAACTAGAAACTCAAGACTCAGTTAAAAAGGGGGAGGTGGGGGGTGCAGCATTCTATCAAATTTCCTTTGGAAAGATAATCGACTGAATTCACGTCCTTGTCACATTGCCCCACTAGAAGCAAAGCTCCAGATTACTCGCAGTCCCTGTATGGCATGATTTACTGCCACCGCGATCCTGCCGATACAAGTTAAGTGCCGCTACCGGGAGACTAAGCACCAGTACAGCCGATTTCAGAAAGCGTTGAATTTGTCAGAGAGCTATAAGGAAAATGTTTATTGGAATGGAAACTGCAGGTAAGTATAAGCAGAAAACCTGCAGTGAGTATTTTTTGGAAACTAAAAGTGGAAAAGTAGCAGTCAGAAATGAAATCGAGGAAGTCCAAAGTAGGAACTGATGACTACAGAGCATTTAGACTTGAATGTATGATGCTCAAAATATCCAGGGCATCTGACACCTTTGGAAGGTAAGGGAAAGCACAAATACTGCCCAGCTGCTATTAGTGCTATATTGTAACTTACACATAAAAGAAAAGCTCCTTTATTAGCAGCTGACAGTTTTACAATATTTCCATGTTGTTGTTTATGAAGTCAGTCCTTGTTGGTAGGCAAATTAAACTGCACTCGTTCAACTCCAAGTTTTTGCTATTGCTTTTCAGAAGACAACAAACTAACAATTAAACCAAGGAAGAAAATACTGTTAAGCCAGATTCAGTGAGGGTTCACTGGAGCCAGGTTTGCGCCCGAGCCCTTTCTCTGCAGCAGGATCAGGGCCTCCTGTCATGTCAGGAGCACAGTACACATCTCCATTACGCACCAGGGAGTAAATGCTAGATAATTTACTGAAGTCCTGGCTCAAGTTGGCAGAAGAATAACAGGTTAGGCTTAAACAAGAAGAAAGACCAACCCTTTTTTTTTTTTTTTAAAGAGTATTTCTGACATGACAGCAATATACTGAGCATCACTACAGACACCAGAACAGAATATAGAATTTTTCACACAGAAGAAAACTCACTTAAATCATTTTTACAAACACTTCCTGCAACATTCCTCTTCATTCATCTTCGTGGACTTAGCCTAGAAAAACACCCTGCTCTTTTCTTTGGAAACATTGAGAAACTACGTAGAAAAAAAAAAAACCCACACGTTGTCTCCTATTTACTTTTTCAGTTCTGGGGAGCATTCGGCTCCATCCTCCCTGAGGTCACCTAAACTGAAGCACCCAGCAGTCCCACTTGCTTACATGACAACAAGCCCTCTGTGCTATTCCTCCAAGTTATTTTTACTCCCTCAACCCAAGCAGTAGCGACCTGCGATGCTGTTCCAAGACGCTTTCATCAGTGTCTTCTCCTTAGTCCCTGTTAAACGTTTCCCTGCCCGATTACACAGCAGAGACAGTGTAGGAACCACTGGCCGCAGGGCTGAGGCTTTGCAGCAGCCCTGCAGGGGCAATCAGTCCTGCCTCTTCTGAGGACCACAGATAAGGGGCCCCAGGTGCTAAAGGCATGCCAACACAAACCTGTTCTGCAGCTGCCAAAGCAAACCTGAAAAGCCAAGTCCAGAGCGAGCAGGCAGAGGCCATCAGCAGCCCCCTGGAGCGGTGGTGGGAGTCCCTGCCAGGAGAGAGAGATCCCCCTAACCAGACAGCTGCTGTTAACTAAGGGAATACTTACCCTGGAGCTGGGACAAAGCGGGCTCAGGAAGGCTGGAATAACGTTTGGGTCACCCAGCTATAAGGGATGGCTGGTCTGCATGCAAAAACGTGCAGCTCCTGCGCTGCAAGCAGCACGGGGGCTTTTCGGCACGCCACTCACACCGGCTGTGATTGTGTGGACACATGTAATAGCACGGGGGGACACAACACTGCCCCTGTTGATCACCAGTAACTGCAGGACCCCCAAAAATCCCCATATATTAATACAACAGTTACTCAGATCGGGTAACAACAGCTCGGCTGAGCCTACCAGGGATACAATCCCGCACGCCGACTACAAAGTTAGATGTGCTCTTGGCTACGTGCAGGCAAAGTATTACACTTGCACTTCTATTCCTGTCATCACTTCATAACAAGAAATCCATCTCTCCATTGATCTCTAAGGAGGTCAAGTAGTTTCCTAGCTTCACTTCAGAAGATTCTTAAAAGCTTGCTTCACCAGTTTTTCTAAGCATATGCTAAAAAAGATTTTGCAGGCCACAAACATAACAAATGGCCCAAGAAAAAAAAAAAAAACACATTACTTCTACCTCTTCAGATTTTTCTTTCCTATCGGACATGTTAATTTATGAAGATAGTATTTTCTTTTCAATTTATTAAAAAAAAAAAAAAAAAAAAAGCACCAGTAAAAGAGCATGCAACAAATGCAGAAGTTTGTACGTTTCCGTGCACTCAGTTTCCCCCCCTCCACTGTGCCGGCAGAGGGACAGACACTGGGGTGTCTTTCCAGGGGTACAAGGAAGACCACAGAAGACCCACGAATTGCAGAATGAGGTTTGGCAAGTCTGACCTGGAGCTGCAGGCGTCAGAGCTCTGCCCTCTGTAACCAGCAAGCCCAATGCCTGTTTATTCTTGAAGAGCTAGATGAGCTGCTATAACTTCTTATGCTTGTCCCTAAAAAGGGTCATTTTGGAGCCCATTTCAGTCCCAAACATGACCAAGTAGTACAGTAAATAAACTGCATCATAAAAATGCTGCCTTAGCATCCAAGGGTCCCTCCTCAGCAAGCGCTAATGAGTGGGTTCAGAGGTATCTACATCTGTCTCTAGGACACCTGGACCACAAACTGCGGCACAGCACCAAGGAGACCTGTTGGTGCTATACCTGTTGGAAAACGTAAAGGCTTGCCTGAAAGGAGCAGAGCTGCCAACCTTCCAACACACCAGTTATACCGAGCAATATTGACAAGAAGAGATGCCAGTTATTTTATGTGGATCACTAAAATGGTACCGCCAACACCTACAGTTCTGAGCATATACAAAGTCCTACACAGATACAGGAATTAGCAAATATCCAGGTAAATTAAGCTCAGGAGCCCTTTCTCTAAAGTAATGCAACGAGTGAAATGAACTACCACAGGGAGGGTTTCCACCAGGGCAGCTCTACCTACCTTTTACAGAAAAAAAATTAAAGAATTAACTCCTTCCACCAACAATAGTTTCAGTTACCGAATTTCAGCTGCAAGATTAAAAGGCTCACGGCAGAAGTTGTGCAGCAAAAGTTACTCTGAGATTCAAGCAGGAACCTGTCTGGTAAGAAGCAGCCTTTCCTCCTATTGTACTAAGTTTTGCCCTGACTTGCTGTCAACCTCCCTTCGATCTCAGCAACTGCATCGAGTGAAACTCAAAGCAGACCCCTGGTATCAGTCAACACGCTTAAAGAAAGCTGGGCTGCCCCCCACGTGCCCAAGCTCTGCCTTACCACGGTTTGGAGAGGGGACCCAAAACAGCTACTGACATTCAACGTGCTCCGAAGCATTTTCGGCAAAAGCTGGCAGTTTAGCCTAACTGAGGGAAGTCAGTCAGTCTCATATCTGAGAGTTTAACAAGGTATGAAGCCTTCACAGTTATTAACACTTTATGCAGCAAATAAATGCATGCAAGGCTCTTTGCGTGCTGGGACTAGCCTTGCTCTAGTGGTCAAAGCCTTAATCTCAGAGATCAAATATGCAATTAAGTTTGGTTTTTTTAACGTGAAATGATTCCTAAAGAAATGATAGCTCCTCATCCGCTCAGACTAAAACAAGATCTGCTACCCCAGAGACATTTTAAATAAGTTCTGTAGCATCTCACCCTCTCAATTGCTTTGAATGCAAATTCTAAGGTGAATTCTCACAAAGCTTATTTGCATAGAATAGTTCACACCAGGCTGATTTACAGATAGCGTATTGATTACATCAGAATTAAGAAGATAGTTCATGTCGTGCTTTAGTCCTACCCTCAATCTTCACAAATTCTCATGGGTTTACTTCGTAACGTGCTTCAAATTCCACAAACTTTTATATTTGTTGCTACAAAACACTCAGCTGCAGTGTGGCTAGACAGGAGCACGCTGGTCTGCAGCCGTAGGGCTGCCCGTTAAGAGGTCCCACAACATCCCTCAACGCAGGTTTTGCACATTCATCCACTCTCACTGTTGTGTCATGTGGATTAGGCGAATGCGACTGTGCCTCCAGATGCGCAAATGCCTCATCAGGATCCCTACACAGAGCTCCAGACCTGCTCCCTAAGTCGTGTGGCTAAACCCCCTCACATTTGTTCTCTAGCACAGGGCACTGCAGCTCAAAGTCCCACCAGCTGCCCTCAGCCAGTCCATCTGCTACTCACAACACTTCAAAAAAAGGGTTTTTTTTTTTTATATTTAGCAGCCCAGAGCACTACAAGAAGGAAGCAGATAGTTACAGAATTCAAAACCAGTATTGCTCAGCTATCCCCTCCTCCCTATTACAGAGGGTGGTGAGGCACTGGAACAGGTTGCCCAGGGAAGCTGTGGCTGCCCCATCCCTGGAGGTTCAAGGCCAGGTTGGAGGGGGCTTGGAGCAACCTGGTCTAGTGGGAAGTGTCCCTGCCAAGGGCCGGGGGGTTGGAACTAGATGATCTTTAAGGTCCCTTCCAACCATATGACCCTGTGATTATCAGTTGCCATCTCTCCTTCCACCTCCCAGTACACTCCACTTTCTACTTGAATCACAGTTAACCGACCCTTTAACTAAATTACAGGAGCAGCTTGGGTCTACTGCATGATACTTGGTACAGTCTCGTGCTTTTTACGGTAGGAAAACCATACAGAAAGTGCCTGAAATTCCTAGAATCATCCATTTTGCCAGACGAAGGGGCATGGTCAGTACTAGCATCACAGCGACTAAAGGGACCCTAGAGGACAGAATAGGTTTTCCTTGGTATTAAATCAATCCTAGCCACAAAGATGACGAGCCACAGGCTCTGCCAGTTTCCTCCGCGCAGTGTGGGGACACAAGGCACACGAGCCATCTGCAACCAAGCATTTCCATTTACAGCCCTCCTATTAAAAATGTTTCATCACACGCCGCCGGTGCTTCAGTTTTGGCAGGTGGCCATTCAAAGCTAAACTGATGGCACTCGCTTCGCATCCCACAAGTTTGCGGAAGGGGCTGGCTGCATGTTTTGGCAAAGGCATGGGCAGCCTCCCTGGTGCAGAGCTCCTGGATCTCTAGGGCTAGAGCAGCACAGCTCAAGGAGACTTCGAGTTTCACCACGCAGTATGGAAAAACAGCAAGTTATGATGAGCTACCACAAAATATCCAAGCACGTACCATGAGAGCAACTGCACAACATAGAGTTTAGCAACCCTAGACGACTAGAGGCCTCCCTCCACCATAAGGACTTCAAAGACTTCCCCTATCCTTTCCCCTGCCACCCAATCTACCTCTTGAAAGGATGCAAATCACTCAGCTAAATGAACGCAACTGCTGGGACCCAATGTCTGAGTAACAATTTGTATTAATCTTCAAGGTCTGCTTATGAAACATATTGTGGGTGGTGTTTATAGTGTGTTTAGTGAAGGATAACGGAAGGTGAAGCTGTGGACCCCCAGGGAGATGATCGGCACTTCTGAGAAGCCAGCCTCTGGACAGTGTCTTGCTAATACAGCTATATCCTTAGGAGTGCATTTAATTTAGGGAGTCTTAGAAAGAAGAACGATTCATTTGCCTCTCGATTTAAGAGATTTTGTAACAAGCATATTTTGAAAGTGAATTTCAGAAAAGTAGTCCTGATGACGCCACACAGAGGACTGGCAACAACCAGGTACTTCACTGCTTTGAGTGAAAGATCAAAGCTACTGCATCTCCAAGAGACTGTTCCGACTCATGAGAAATAGCCTCTGTGTCCTTTAAATTAATATTTAAAAACCAAGCTCGTCCGGCATTTCACATATTTTTCAGATGGGAACTTTTTTAATTAGTGTTTTGGATTTCAAACTATTTTGTTTAGAAAAAAAAATAAAGACTGCTTGCAGTTCTTCTCCCATGTGTTGGGGCCACCCATAGCCAGTGAGTGTTCAGGTATTGAGAGCAACATAGAAACCACATTTGTGCAAGGCAGAGGTAGCAGAATTTATGACCAAAAGAAAAAAAAAAATCTTTATTCTTGACTTGTAACTAGTTGAAGTCAAAAACATTTATTTTACTAAAACAATTGCTTAATCTACATTCAATACCTCTCAGGAGGAGCCATTCATTCCTCACCAACACAGGCTTTGGAGACTACATCTCAAAAAAAAAAAAAAGAGAGAGTAGCAAATTTGATTTCACTTATTTTCATTAAAACTGAAAACATTGTGCTTGTAATTAAAAAGCAACCCATTTGTGCAAGCCTTTTTTTATGCTAAAGAATTTCATTAAAAAATTCTCCTCCCTTCCTCTGCAGTCTTTTCTGGAGTGAAATAATCCTTTAATCTCACATGAGCTAGATCGTCCTTCAGTTCAGGCTTGGATTATTTTTTTTTTTTCAGATTTAGCAAGTCGTCTCCATTTCACTGTGTTGTTTTCTCCCAGCTTCAATACAAGATTAGTTTGGGGAAGCATATAAAGATGTTTCCTGTGGGTGGATTATCCCAGCTATTTATGAATTTTTATGCTAACCTGATTCTAAACCCTTCGTTTGGAGCAGACAGCTTCCTTCCCGCATAAACCTGAGCTTTTGCCTCAGTGTCTGTTGCCCATCAGTGCTACGGATTAACAGCACAAATGTGGCCGCTGCAGGTGTTTGGAGTGAGGGCAAGTGTATACAAACTCTTTGAAGATGATCACTGCAAATGCAAGTATTCCGCTGCAGACAAGGTGGTTACTCACAAATGATCTTCCTTGATAAGTGCAGTTCAGCTGCAAGTGCAGAAAGTATATTTGAACCAAGTAAACTCTTATTATCTGCTCCATTTTTGTTTCAGCCAAAACACACCTTTCTGTTCCAGGAAGTTACCCGAGAGATAAGATCACCTTGATTTTGTCTTAAACTTTAATATTCAGCCCACCTCTTTATATAGGCACTGAGATATTGAGATCCAGACTTTGATAAAAAAAAAAGTAATTGATAAACATTTTGCATTTTCATCCTTTTTGCATCTCTAAAATGCCAGTAAAGAACAGGATTTTTAAACATTGACACACTGACATGATACTAATCTGCAGGAAAGGGAGACGCAAAGTATCTATATCATCTTTTATTACTCATCTTGTTCCTTTGCCAGATTTGAACTGACTGTTTTCCTACAAAGGGGCACCAGGGTACCTTTAAGAAATCCAAAACTACTGGGAACAACCAGCTTGTATCTGTGTCTCGATTTCACCCTTCAAGGCAGCAGAATTATTAAGCACGTGCTACACTTTTGAAAGAGGCAGTCAAACATCAGCTTCTTTATTTGCATGTGAAGCACGGCCAAACACAAACCACGTTTAGAAGATCTATGAAGACCCTGTCAGGTCACATTAGAGCACTTTCTTAGAAGCAGAACAAAAGATATCCTGACAGTTTTGGTGAAGAAGAAGGGGAGAAGGTTTCATTGAATCAAAAACCAGTTTAAAGAAAGTTGCCAAAGCATTAAAGGATAAAAATCACAGCACAAAAGCAACAACATAAAAATGAAGTTTCGTAAAAAAAACCAAAACCTGAGGGGTGCACTTCTAATCACTACAGTGGCCATTGCTAGCTGTGGTATAGAGCAGCCACCAGCTTCTTCTGACCCATCTTTCTCTCGTAAGAACTCAAGTGTGTAACTGAAGGAGCAAGTCTGCTCAAGTGTACGCTGCTCTGCAGGGCACAACGCCTCTACAGCCCCAGCGCTGCTACTTGCGGTGGGTGTCTGGCAGGAAGAGGCCTCTTAATGGAATCAAAACAATCCTGCTGTCTCCGAGCACACGACACCCCACTTCATCTGGAAATCTACTGTCAACAGCAGGAAGGTGCCGATCACTGGTGAGCAGCAGACAACGCAGCTCCAAGCGTGCGGCGCGGAACAAAGCCGCGCGCTGGCAAGGGATGACAGCCTTCAGCTGATGTCTTACTATTACCTCTTTCAGTAGAAATTGCAAGTATTTTCCCTCCTTCCCACTTTTACATGATACCAAGTTTAGCACGCTAAACTTTGAAATGATAGCTAAGGAAAAAAATTTTAGGGAAATAAATTAGTTTTATATTTGCGTAATTTCCCAGAGCAGATCATCATAACTTTAAGTTTTCCCCCCCACTGGTACATTACACCATGGTAACACATGTGTAACAAGCACAAAGAGCGCAAGAACTCAAGGTATCACACTAGAAATATATGCAGTCTCCCAGAGAGATAACAAACTATAAATTCCTGGAAAACCTGTGGATGGCTATGTCACTAGAGGGTTTCTGGAAATATCACAGGGACTCTGTCCTTTCTCTTCAACTGTGTGGCCCTGCCCATGCCATCAGTGTTCTCTTTAAACAAGCACCACTCAGGAATTACAAATGGCTTATTTAGAACAGAGCACCAGGAGAATCCTGGTATAGACCCCTCAGCCCTCCCTTCTTCAAGAAGGGAAAAATACTGACACCTGTTCTGCATTATTTATGAAAGCTTTTTGTTCTGTTTTTGAAATAGGGGTGTCCTCCTTTCACAAGGAGGAGTCAGCAAGCCCAAAGTTGCTATGTAAAACAGACACCCTTGATTTGAATCTGCTCCGCGCAAGGGAGCAGCGCCCAGTTGTGCTTTGGCAGGAACGGTTAGGAAGGGCAACCAACCCAACACCACCTGCCACCGTGTCCATCTCACTTGGATATCTGCTGGCAATCAGCACACCGTGGCTTTTCCCAGTCACCATCTAACAGCACAAAAGAGAGGGTAACAGTGGCTCTACCAGAGCTGCATTCCCTTCTTTGTTACAGGCCATCAATATTGGAATAACCAAAGTTTAGCCATACCAGCAGATGCCCTCCAGAGCTACCTTCCATGACTCTGCCTTGCTACCTGCCCGCATCCCTCCTCTTTGAGGAACCTCCTTCCCTTACCCTAGGAACGCGGACTTCTTCCATGCTAATTTGCATTAGCTCGACTATTTGGTGTTCGTTTGTTTCACTGCTAAATATCAAAATCTTGGCGTGAAAGCAAAGAATTATGAAACCATTTCAACAGCGTGTCAGAAACATCTACTTGTACAGAATGCATTAAAGTGGTGTCAATACAAAGTACAACATACAAAGATTAGAACCAATGGGAAACTAAGTACTTCAAGGATGGCAAAAAAAGCTACAAAAAAGGTAAAAGGTTGCTAAATGCAGAGTTACTCAAGGCAGCTTTTTGGTTTTTTACTATAATTTCAGGCCTATTTCCAATTTTATCCTATAACCTACTAATTTATTCCTCCCCCACTGATCTCAGTTTCTCTTTCTGCTACGTTTAAAACAACATTTGGAATTTTCTACGGTTACACAATATCTTCGAGAGAGATGTTTGCGTTGCTTATATCTAGTTTAAATCCCACACATACTGTTTACTGCAATATTTGCCTCCTCTAAACACCTATGAAGTTGAAAAGGAGCCATTACACATCCATCATCAGAAGTGTGGAGCTGATTTATGTAATGAGAGATAACGATCACATTCCAAACTTACTAAGGAGACGTAAAAACAGTAATAAAATATTTTGTGTATACACTCGGTTGCATTTCACTTACAAGCATGAGGGCCCAATGTCATACAAGATTCCCTCCCCTCCCGCCCAGCGTTCTGCATTTCAGAGATCACAGGGTAAGTGCTTTCCTGCATTTCTGCCAAATGAACTTAAATACCTTTTGGTTTTCACCCTGCACTATTTTAGACTGTCTGTAGTCCTGGAATACTTTAATCTCTAAATCAGCCCTACTTCAATCCCCTGATGGGCGCTCCAACCCATCACCTCACACTTTTTGACAAGTACTTCTTCTCAAGAGCAAAGATCTAACTCAGACTAGTAATCAGTATGTTCAATACCGGGCGTTCAAGACCTGCTTGTTCTCCCTCAGAAACAATACTCAAACTCACAGAAAAACCCTCCCACACAGATTTTTCCATCCTACGACGACGGTCTCATCTATAGCAGACCACCAATGCTTCCTATTCCATGCTTTCCACCTGCTCTTCACACGCTTCAAAAATACACAATGAAATTCAGCCCCAGAAAGCGATCAGAAACAGTGTTTCTTCACAGAAGCAACGAGCAGCTATTTAGTTAAAGAAAAAATAGCACTACCCCCAAATTCTTACCAAGTGAACACACACTGTAATGATCACCATTAACAGTTGGTCCTGTTCGAGCATTGCTTAGTGCCTCTGATTAAGAGCTGCATGTTAATGCTTTAGCAAAGAATCAGTTGTTTGCGAGCTGTGGGTGAAAAGTATGTTTCAGAGATGAGGCACAGAAGGGCCCAGACTTGTCGATGGGAGGAGAATACTGCAGAAATTGGACTGTGTAGGAGAACGTTGGGTGGGGGAAAGGAGCGGGATCTGAAGAGAGTTTACCTATAGGCTGCAGTATAATGGAGGAGGGAAGAGAGACAGGGATTATTCACCAAAACAGTCCTACTGCCAACCACTCCTTTAGGCATCACCTTAGATAAACCCAGAGCTGGCTCAAGCAGCGCTCTGCTACACTGCAGCATAAAGGAATCTGGGGAAGAGCAGGGCCTGCGCTGGAAGTCGATGGGAGGGAATTGATAGAGATAAGCTGACAAGCAGATGAAGACAGATTTATCAAAAAAACTACTGAAAAGCAGAGGTTTTGAACTAGCCACACTTTTCTGTGAAACAACTGCAAAATATTCCTGATTCTTCCAATGAGAGGTACCTTTTTTCGCTGCAAAATTAAATAGCAAACCATACCTGAGTCAGAACATCCAGCTGTCCCATAATATGCTCCAAGGTATTTGCGAGACTGGTCTCCTCCTCTTGCTGCTCCTGGTTCCTCCCAGAAGCCTGAGGTTTTGTTTTCTTAAGATGAACATCACAATCCATTTCTGATTGCTAGAAAAATAAACAGACAACCTGCTATTGCAATGCAAACAACTGCAGAAGGATGCTCTTTCACGGAGGATAAACAGTAAAGAACAGTTTATGTTGGGACAGTCTATGCTATTAAAAACGGGCAAAAGAGAACATGAATTGTTTGTTCTTGCCACAGCTAGAAAAGGAAAAGCTGCTGCAGATTTGCCTGTCTTTACCAGGTGGAGGGGGGGTTTTTGGTTTGTTGTTGTGGGCTTTGGTTTTTTGTTTTCTGTGCAAAGAGCTTTGGCATGCTCAGGTGGTAGATAGGCACAGACCGTCCAGGAAAACGAAGACTTACTGGAGCCACATGGAAGGACAATATCCATATTAGAAGAATTAAGTAAGCTACCCCGAGAGAAGTCCAATTATTTCGCTCCAACAGCAAAGTAAAAGCCTCACTCCATGTTTGGTAGTTGTAAGAAGGCAAGGATGCCATATCATGGTTAAGTTCAGCAGAAGCAAGATGTTCCAATACGCATTAAAACAGGCAGTTTTGATTTAGTCATTTCAATTTTGTTTATATCTTGAACTGGTTTTCCCTCCTCGATGAGGTTAAGGACAAGCTTACTTTGAAGTTTCAATTTCAACTGTTTTAGTTATGCAAGCCTGAATATTTCATTCAGAATAAATTAAGTTTTAAAAGCACAAATAGATTTCTACTAGAGAACTTACTCTTTTTTCCCTTTTCTTTCAAAATGGTATTTTTCTTCTAGAACAAACACTATTGGCATTATTTATCTGCATTCCCACCAGCAGTTCAGAGAAGTTTATCTAACTAAACAAGGTAGCCAACTGATTAAGCAACTGCAGACTTCAGTTTCTCAATTTACGCTAACAGACAAGATTTGAATCTAAAGCCAAGATCCCGGCACTCAAAATGTAGTTCTCCATGGCCCAATGCCCAGTGCAGCTCCATCCCATGCACTTACTACTCACATAAGCGACTGGAGTTTGCAAATCAACAAGGCAACATGGAGTTCTGACAGAAAGAAAAAATGCTCTCTAAAAGTTCTCCCACATTTTCTAAGCAAGAAATTAAGAGTTGCTTCCATCCCTTCTCTCATATACATTTCTCTATGAACACATTTCTCATCAGCACTGGGTCAATTTACCTGCTCATCTCTACAGGTGACACCAGGTATATGCAGATGTGCAACTAAACTGCAACAAGACCTCAGAACAGCTCGCATAACCTTAAACCCAAAACTGTTTAGTGCATTATGAGGAGATATATATACACACACCCAAAAAAAAAAATTTAAAAATAAGTATTTAAAAATCTTGTGCTGCTGGGAGTCACCAATTTAGGCCAGAAAGTCTTCCAAGGCTGAGGTCCAGCCCAACAGCTCAGCAAAATAAGCATTAAGCAGTGCAAAGAACAGAAACGTGACTCCATAGGGAAACTGGGGAAGGGGAGGAAGAGAAAAGAGGAAAAAAAAAAAAAAAGAAAAAAAAGAAGAGGCCACAGCAGTAGCGGGCTTTGACAGGAGAATGGCTTGCTGCTGTCTACTAACTGCTAGTAAGGGCCAACCAGCCCCTGCCAACCAAGCCAAGCATCGCAAGACCAGTTTTACATAAGGAGCAGGAAAGGAAGGGAAAATTTTAAAGGATATGTATACCAACTGCTCCACAGGGATCACTGTGTTACCCCACAGGCTTGGGATGCAGCTGGGTAGCAGCGGTACCAGCCACACCAGCCTCAGCTAATTTGCTTCCCCCCGCTTGCTTGGCTAATTTGGATTATCTACAAGCCCCTAGGCCAACACAGCCCACACTCTGGGTCACACTACACAGCCCCACACGGGAACCACACTCACACTACTCCTATGCTGCAGGTAGCCCAAGAGCCACATGTTGCTCACCGACGCATTGACTTCATCAACTAAAATATGGTCTTGCAGAGATGAGATACAGTCAGCCTTACAAAACTGCCGTTTGCTGTTTAAAGTAAAAACAAAACCCCGACACGCTGCTTTTCAATAGGTAATAAGCATTAAAAAGCACGTGTTCTTCTTATTTTAAGGCTGACTATCATGTTTTGGTGATGTAACTTTAGGCCAGTCAATCACGGCACAGCAGAAATTTGTGTGAGCTAACTCTGCATACAACCTGCACTTAAAAACCCCAAATGATGATGAGCTATCCGCTTCAAAACCCATTAGAACAAGCTGACTCACAGAAGCAGAAAAATGACTGTACCAACATATTTTCTCCCTCTATCTTTATAGCATATGTCAGACAGCTTTTCATGAAAAGCTGCTGGGTTGAACTCAAGAGTTGACACTCTCTTTGCTACAGTCCACAAAGTTTAAGAGCCTGGCGTATTTGCAAGGGCAATATCACATAGATGCTCCCACACCTGATGCTTCGGGGGGTCAAGTGGTCCCTCATCATGTCAAGCTGAAGCCAGAGGCGGCAGCAGCTGTTTGTCACCACATTCTGCTGATCAGCAACCAGGCTATGTACCACCCCCACAAAAAACCAAGCAAGCCACCTCCACAAAGCTCATGGGGGCTCTTGATGGCACTCTGAATGGTGGCAACAGCCCCAAGAACAGAATTCTATCTATATGTAAAAATAGAAACATGACAGTGTGGCATACTGCCTCATTCCAACCACAAGCTGCTTGAAAGGTTGCTTACAGCCCATCATCATCATCAAGGTGATAAGCTGTAGCTAATGCCTTCAGCAATGAAGGTGTGAGTTCGTTCATCTCCCTTAGCTAGGGACACGTTCAGCCAGCAAATAAAAAAAAACCCCCTCTGTCAATGTGTCATGGAGTGTGATCTCCAAAAGGGAGGCTCTCAACCGGCCAAGGTCTTTGAATATTCAGTTCTGGGAATGTGCACATCCTGCCTAGCCTAGCCTGCCACAGCAGGTGCAAAAAACCCCAGGTATCCACCACCCACACCTACAGACAGCACCGTGAGTCACTGCCCGCAAACAGTCAGGCAGAGAAGCTGAAGTCAGCGAGCTCCAGCTTCTTACTCATCCCACCGCTCCGATGGCATCCAGCTGCAATCTGAAGTCTGAGACCCATCCAAGCAGGCTTCTCACAGGGGCCCTAAAAACAGCATTCAACAAGGGTTCAATCTGGATTTGCCCAACGTAGGCATGTTCAGCACAAGGTGGAGCTCGCTGAGAATGCCTGCAAACTCACTTAGACACATGCAGAAATGGCGCGAGCTGTAAATGCGGCCCACGATGTACAGAACAGCAGAAGGACAAAAAGCAAAGGGCTGGCTGATGGCCAGCCTGGCTAAGGTGGACACACAAACGCACAGCACTTCCCTTCTCACAGGTTCAAGCAGAGCACTTGCATCCATCTGGATCAGATTCCCCTGACTAATCCCAAGTCACATTTTTTGAAGAGGCTGAGGAGCCTAAGTAGGAACATTTATATTGATACCACCCAAAAAGCATGTCCCTCTGCTACCAGAAGCCTTGTAAACAGAGGGGAAAGTGATACCATGGCACCAAGGAGAAACACAGGGTGGTTTGTTGGGTTTTTCTTTAATTCTTTCAGATTTTTCATTCCAAAGACTCAATATATAATTTTTTTTAATTATTTTTAGCAGGCAAAGCTTTCCTTGACTGTAAAGAAAACACAACTGGGACTTTGCAGGGCAGATGCTGGGGCATTTTACAAGTATCCTAAATCTGAATGGACACCTAGAATTTCTCAATCCAGGAAACATTAATTTTAGAAAGCTGCCAAACTTTTAATGAGCTCAAACACTCTCTTCTTCATTAAAAAAAGAGTCTCCAATGCTCAGAGGGACACACTGTCTGCCATGAGCACCCACCTGCACTTCTGTCATACGTCAAACAGAGCAGGGACCCCAGTGGAAGGTGCATTACAAAGGCAGTAAGGCTGCCTCTGCTGAATCGTTAGCACAGCTTCCAAATTTGACAGCGGTAAGCATCACTGCAGGGTCCTTCATGGGAAGCTTTGCCCTTTGCATTGTCACAAGAGGAAAATGTTTGAAAACTTCCCCGCAACAGCCAGACGACAACTTGTACTTACTACTACCTTAAAGGCCAGTACATGTGAAACCACGTGCACCCAAGTGAGGGAGAACTGAATTGCCCCCAGATTTTTCAAAAGGATTAAATCATCTCTGCCACTGTCCATGAGAATGAAGGAGAACACCCTCACAGACCAAACTAAAGCCACTCTTCTATTCACAATCTGTACCACATGGTGAGCCAGCCACCAGTGATTTAAATTCTAACAGATTTAAAAAAAAAAAAATACTGCAAAAATATAGAAGGCGGCCTGAAAAATGCATTGGCTTTGTGACAGTCTCCATACTGATGAGCATCACAGAGACACCTGTGCTCCCATCTGACTCACCTGCAAGGTGAAGTGCCAGCTGAATCCTGGGGACAGGCACCAGAAACAGTGACACCGCTGCAGAGGTTTCATTTATTTTAGTCAGAGTTCAAGTGCGCAATTTACTCTGTACAATCAAACAAATGCATTTGCCATTAAATATCTTATTACCACATCTGCTTATTTAGCACTGGGAGTACAGCAAGAAGCAGATGAACATTAAAGGAAGAATAGATGAGCAGTTTCAGAATACAATACAGCTCTCAGTGACAAAGGGAAAACAGAAGTGATTTATTTATAGCAACCACTTAAAGACAGCACAGTACAACTGCTCGGGGGAAGGGGAAAATTAATCAGCCTTCATTCCATAGGTCTCTTACTGAGCCTCTTAGGAAAATTCTTCTGGCTGAACAGCATTCTGGCCAGCTACCAGAGCGCTCATCAGGGGTGGGGGGCAAGCATTAAATACACATGTACACCAGTAAAACTGCAAGGGACAATTAAAAAAATGCCATTTTGCTTTCTAAGTGGTGATATTTAGAAGATGTATTGATAGGATAACCACCTATCTGAATTTTACACCCACTAATCAGAAGTAGGGTTCTTATAATTAAATCCAGAGGAAATACTTCTTTTCCTTTCACCACTCTCTACTACAAGGGAGGAACTGAGTGGTGTGAGGAGGGTAGTTTCAGCTCTACCTTTAAGTCCCTTTAAAAGAAACAAACCCAACACAGTAAATACACTGTGGAAATTGATTTAAAGAGAATATGATATTAACAAGAATGAATTTTCAAGTATCTAGAAAGACAGCATTCTCTTTAAGCAACTCATACATCCGGTGTATTCAATTCACTACAGACATTCAATTTATTAAAATTCACTAAGTGCAATTAAATTTGCTATCTCAGCTGAAAAAATTCCCCTAGAAACAACAGAGGAACAGAAAACTCCCCAAAGTGATGCACACTGTTTATTCGGACCCAGATTCTACTGATCCGAGAGAGAGAAATACCATTAAAAGCCTTCTATTTCAAGCAGTCATTTTCCCCACAGGTAAAGTGATATTTAAAATGTGTTCCCACAGAGCAACAGTGACATCCAGTGGAAGTACATTAGCTTAAAGGTAAACTTCACAGGAAGGTCAGATGGACTACACCCTGCTAGATGGGACAACTCATTAAAAAGTGGAGAGGTAACCTCATTTCTCCCTGCTACACACAAAATCTCATTGACTGAACACAGCTCTCCAAGCACAAGCACTTCTCGCTAGACTGGAAGAGCATCCCCTCTTCAAGGAAGCACTGAAATTTCTAGAGTAGTCGCATTCTTCAAGACTTGCATTACTCCACATTTCCTATCCAGAGCAGCATAGGGTAACAACTAGAAATAGGCCACAAGTGAAACTTGTTTTGTGAAATAATTTATAAGACCATTCATCCCTGTTTATCTCTTATTTCAAGACTCAAATTTTGATAGTGGAAGGGCATTTAGGATAGAGGGAGGGGGAGAAAAAAAAAAATAAGGGAGGTGAAAAGAACATCACTTCCCTTTTATTTTCGCTTCACACCCAAAAGTAAATTGGGTTAGATACACAAGGGCCCATAAAGGATTTAGACAGAACCCTTCTCCCTATTGGTGCTACTAAAAATACCAAGTTAAAACTTTAAAACTTGGCACCTCTACAGTAATGGCCATGTTTTGCCATAGGCCAATAAATATGGGTGATAACCCCAGGAAGAAATACAGTTAATAGGTACATCTCAAACCTCGTTAAATCCCAAAGCACTCTATTGCCAAAGCCTAAGTGAATCACTGCAGAGGCAGGCAGATGGAGAAGGTTTGCAGATTTTAAGTGAAGGAGCAACATGTTACCCAGCTCTGCTGCCCAGGCTGCCAGAAGGAAAGAAATAGGGATAACAACTGATGGCCAGCTACAGTACGCAAACGTGCATGAAAACAGCCTGTCCACACACAGACAAGCGCACCTGGACTGAAATTGGAATCTGCTTCCAGAAATACTAATATCCTACCTCTGCAAGTGATGCTGTTTGACAATCTCCGGCCAAGAGGAGGTCCTCACCCTGCTCCTGCCTGCCAGAAGGGAAAAGCTGGTTCCCTCCCTTGTTTTCAGCGACCTTGCTCTTTGGTTCACTGTCTGTTGGTCCACTTAACTTACTTCTATATTCCGTGTCACTTTTAAACCGAGACAGACATCAGTATGGTGGTTTTCAAGGTAACTTGAGGTAACAAGCATCTCTGTGGACTGCTAAAAGCATCTGAGCTATGTGCTGGCCATGCTTTTCAGTTGCTTTGTACCGAGCACCACTTTATAGAGACCACAGCATCAACCGGTTGTGTGCCAGCAGAGATCAGGCTCATGGGGTTTTTGTGCTATTTGATCTTTACTTTATATGAAAAGTTGAAAGGAAGTTGATCCCTGCACTGATTTCCAAGGAGGAGTGTACCTGGTACTGGAAGGAATGGAAGTCACAGTTCCTGATAAGCTCTGGCAAAGGGGGATTGTCACAACCCAAAACCAGTAAGGAACACATCTCTGAAAGCTAGGGTTTCCAGATGACGAGTAATAAATATAATTCTGTATGAATTCAGTCTTACTTAAGGAAATATGCTAAAATAATAGGAACTAATTTTCAATAATCAGCTCCATTCCCATTCGAATTACTTTTTAAATAGTTAAAAAACCCTCTACAAACATCAAAGAAAAATGGGAAAGTTTTGCACATATTACATTTCCAAAAGCACAAGTGGCATTTCTGTGATGAGTGAAACTGGGAAACAGTGATGCCAGACATTGAGAATCCAGTGAAACAGTGCATGGACAGGTAAAAATTAAACGACTACCAGCTGTTTAAAAAAAAAGTAGGTCTGTATTTATTGAGAAGAAAAAGCTAAGGGTAGCCTTCAACATTTAGACGTTGTCTTTTAAGATTTAACATTGTCTTTTCCTACTTTTCTTAGGTATTTTACCTACCTTAACCAATTCTCCCTTCCCATTAGTCCTAGTTTTTTTGTTAGGAGACATGAAGACATCATCCAGAATTTAGGATGGAATAATTAAGCTTTGCCGTACAGGTGATGCTCAACTGGCTATCCTAAAACTGCTCCTGGAGAATACCATTACCAAAAATCTCCAAAGAACAGTTTTGTGTGGAAACAAGCTACTATAGGAACAGAAATAGAAATATGAGAAACATCAGTAAGAAATCTCAACAAGACTTGAGCTACTGTATCCTGGCCCCTTTTAAGATCGCTCTTGGGAAAAACTCCCAAGAAAAAGCAGCCAAACACTGAAACAAAGTGTTTATCCTCAGCCTTGGGTTATCCAGCTACAGGTTCTTCTATCCTAAAAGCAACAGTCTCCAAGGCAAGAAGCAAAACACGCACAGCGAGTTCCTGAAGTGTGAAAAACAGCTTCCAGCTCATTTTCTTCATCAGAATCATTTGCCTCTTTCTAATGAAATATGCATATGCTATGTAGCATACATATCACGTGCGTGCTTATATGTTACTTATGTATAAATAATGCATATCATGTATGTATACACATATGTAAATATAAGTAGACAAACACATAATGTGCCCATTTGTTATTACTCTTGCCTGAAGTTTGGATTTTAGCAGAAAAGCTTGAGACCTTAGGGACTTTCAAAGCTTGAGCTATCTTCATCTATCTCAAAGCTGACACAGAATAGCAGCTTGGAAAAAAAATATAAATCTTGCCTCTGTCTCCTCACTTTGAATTATGACTCAAGCATTAAAACAAGCCACATACAGCAGCAACCTAAGTGGGTGAATTTACATTAATTAGCCTGAGATGCTGAACTTAAAAGGCAATTTTTATTCTGACCAATAATGACTTGTCAGGACTTGCCTTATTGTTCCAGAGCCTTAAAGAACAGATCTATTCGCTGTAAGATGACAGAAATTAAAAGCTGATCTCTTATTTCTGCAAAAAAACCCCCAAAACTTGTCAAACCAGAACACAAGGGAAAACAGCTGTAGCAGCCTGGCTGCTCCCATCCACTACCAGGCAAAGCCGTTGCAGTCATCCAGAGCCTCTTGGAAAGCCGTGCTGAAGGTGCACACCCTGCCTTTTCCTCTCTCAAATCCCTCAACAAGACAAGAGGTGAAAACTCTGATAAACAGCCTGAAACAACACATAAAAAAGTGTTAATGCACAAAAGTCACAGAAGACGTAAGCTTTCATTTGTCATGTACGCCCTCCTCTCTTTACACTGACCAGATCAAGAGAAAAGCAAACCCAAAAGTTTCAGGGGAAAGGGCAACAACATAGGGGCAAAACCCACTAGCTTGTGGAAAAATTCAGTTTCAAGGAACAATAACAGAAAGGGCTGGAACAGAGTACTGGAGGGATAGCCATTACCAGAGGCTTTCTGGAATATGTTGCAGAAAGCAACTCTGCTGTTAGCTCGTTGTGCGGTAGATTGTCATTTACTAGAGTGAGAGAAAATCATTTATTTTGCTCTGATGCAGCCTCACAGTCAAATTAAGCTGCAGAAAATTGGCAAGGTCTGTAGTGAGGCTCCACAAAGAGCACAGTCAACTGATACAGCTATCCAGTTCTGCTCAGACAAACTCAGGCTTCCCAATATGAAGACACATGGTACCGTGTCATGGTTTGGCTCTCTCTCCTGCTCCACTTTGAAGGGAGGCAGGAGAGAGAGGGAAAAGAAAAAAAGAGAGACTTAAGAGTTTAGGAGGAACTAAACTACTTTAATGAAGTATGAATAATAAAATGAAAATAATGATCTCTCTACAAAACCTTATCAAGCTCCCAGGATGACGATCACATCACCAGCAGCCACTGGGAAAGTCCCAGACTGGACTCAGTGATGGGAACTGGACTGCAGATCTGGATTCTGGACTGGGATCAAAGGCAAACGAACAGAGTCCTCCTCAGACGCTGGCCGTTGAAGAAAGAGGGCTGCCCCTTTGGTCCCTCGGCTTTTGTACTGGGCACGATGCAGATGGGATGGAATACACTGTTTGGTCAGGTTTGGGTCACCTGTCCTGTCCGCTCCTCCCCGCAGGTGTGACCCTTCGACGCTTTTCCACTTCCCACCCTCCAACGGGGCCAATCCCAGAGCTGGATGCCCTTGGCTGGCATGGCAGTAAGTCTAAGTGGGACACCTCTGCGTCCCATGCCTTGGCAGCAGCTATAAACATGGGTCTTACCACTCTGAGACCAAACAGCTTTCTGCACAACATACTGGTAATTTCAGCAATCGGAAGAGGCCTAGCTAAAAAATAAAGTTGCTGGACAAAATTAGTCCTGTTTTACCCCCAACCAGGACATACTGTTACTAGACTTTATTCTACAGTGAATTAGAGCTGGACTCTGGAGCTCAGTTGGATCCAGCCTTTCCAACGATGAAACCCAAGGGTTATTCCCTCAGAGGCTACCCACAAAACAGACGATGCAAGACCGATGCCTTCCGCCCTGATGCTCTGGGCTGGAACCAGGTTATCTGTACTGAAGGGGATCAGATAGGCCTGTAAACACATAACATATGACTAAATTTCTCTCTCTTTTGTTAAGAACCACCTGTGTTTGTAAATAAATGGGCAGTGCACTCTTTCTAGCTCACGTTAGCCATAGTTCCTACTAACCATAATACCACAATGGGAAGAATGATTATTTTCCCAGTCTGAGGATGCTGAACCAGGCAGGAAGAGATCAAACAAACCTTTGCAACCAGCCCAGCTTGCTCACCATGACAGATCCCTTAGTCGACTAAGTGTCTGGTACCTCTTGGGGGTTAGAGCTCATTCCGCTCCCAGTCTCTGGTTTCCAGGAAGATGAATGGAAGACACCCCAGGAGCACGCTTCTTGCGCAGAAAGAACTATTAGCTACTCTTGCCAAAATAAGGACGTGAGCAATGAAAGAAAATTCCATCCTTCTGGCTCTCACAAGTTTTACAGGCACAGCCTCTTCAGGCACAGGCCAAGGCCGAGTCCCAGCTTTGTCCACACCACAAAGGAGGGAGAGGAAAGAAGCCTTTTCCTCTGTTTCTGTTGAACCTGTCTCCTTGGAGAAAAAAAAACCAACACCACACACACCAAAAAAACCCCACAAGGTCACATGTTGCAATAGGCTTACATGAGTGGGCATTTTTCAATGAAAAAAGAGTGAAGGTTAGGCAGTGATGAGTAGCCATCCGCAACTGCACTGCTTGTGAAGGATGTGGGGAAGAGCTCCAGAGCATCCTGCCATCAGTCATAGGAAAACTCCCGCCCATCCCTATGAAGCTTCTGCTCGGAGAGCCCAGCAGGGTAGAGAACAGTGGAAACATCTTGAACGCTCATTGCGATGTTGTTCTTTTAAGTAAATAATCTTCCTACTTACTCCAAGAGGAAGACAAGCGTGTACCAGACTGAAGTGCCTTGGAGTGGGAACACATCCTCAGAAAAACAAGGTGACAAGCAGATCAGAAAAAAAATAATCATTTTGCAGACCACATTTATGCCGAAGGCTGGAGGTTGGATCCCCTGCTGTTGAGTACAGGATTCCTCCCTTACAACTCTTAAAAATAAATAAATAGGAAGGGGTGGAGGAGGTGCAAATGGCAACACACACTCACATCCACTAGCAAAGAGCTGCAGCTCTGTGCAATGAAACTGCATCCCGGGACGGAATTTCACAGCAAGAAAAAAAAAAAGAAAAAATGTGCAAAAGTATTCATAAGTATTAACGGATGCCAAAATTAGAGATAGTTACCAATTTGGAAGCCAAAAGGTCAAGAAAAAGAAAAGGCACATCTGGCCTATGAGTAACTCAGGCGGAATTTATTTACACAAGGAACAAATGGCTGACAGAATGAACTGCTGCAGTCAGCACCGAGACCACGGGCTGAGCACAGGAGGCACCCAAGGTCACCAAACACAAAACAGAACCAGCAAAGGAGAAAGGTGGAGTCGGCTTTGGACATTCAGTTATAGACCTCAGACAACTTTATGATCAGATCACGTTTTTTGGAACTACTCTCCTATTAAACAGAATTTTTTGGAAAAGTCACCATTGAAAAAAAAAATAAGCATAGTCCAATGCCTGGAGAAAAGTTTAAACCCAGCAGTGTAGAAAGAGGCCTGTCTTAAGTGAAAGATGCATTTGAAGCATCACAGGCTACTCAGTTGTTTAAAAGTCCTTTCTGCAGAAGTGCTGTGCTGCTCTCCCCAAGCTTCGCTTGGTGACGTCCGCTATGCCATTATTTTTCACATTTGTTAGCTCCACAATTGAGTACCCTTTAACTTCAAAGGAGCTCAAGATATTTAAAACGTTTGTGCTCTTGTATTTCAAGAGAACAGAAAAAGTCTTCTTGGGGAGAGAGTGACAGAGGACAACGCTGCACCTCTGCCCAGGTGTCCCAAATTGCCCTACCTTTTGAGTCTGTCTGCACATGCACTCACTCAAGCAGGTCTCTCAGAGCCCTACCAGCAGTTGAAAACTGAGCTGCATATATTTAAGCTTTATGGTTGCAGAATTCTCAAGTGAAATGGCAAGAGAAACACTCCCCCATCACCCCTAAGCTTGTGATTGCTATATGTACAACCCGTCTCACCAGGAGATCCTGAGTTTGAGGTAAACAGAATACACACAGCCCTTTTACACTTGCATTTCACTGCCTTTTGGACATCCGAAGCTCCCACTCCTGCTCCTCAAGACACCTTTGCCTCTGAGGCACTGCAACAAAAATCTGTTTTAAAGTATTTTTCTTTAGAAAGCTGTATGTAAAGGCTTAGGCTGAAGTTTCCTCACCAGCCTCCTCCTCTGCAAAGTAGTATTTTGCAGAGTTACAACATACCTAGAGGTTTACATTTAAACTTGAGTAGACACTCTATATCAATATTTCCCATTTCCATAATATTGCATGAACAACTGTTTAGCAACTTAGCTCACACTACAATGTTTTTATTATTTTCAGTGTACAAGTTTAACTAAACACCCAAGCACTTTCTAACCACCCATGTGACATCAGCTGCACAGCATTTGCTCATAGCACTTGACCATACATAGCTTTCTTGGAATTAGTCAACAACAGCAGCAAATCTGCCACATAATGAAACGAGTGTTCTTGTACGCTCACGCCAGCTGTAACTGCATGTATGAAGCTTTCCTTGTATTTTGAAAAAAAAAAAAAGAGCCACTATCCCCAAATAAAACACATTATCTGCCTTCTCTGGAAAGAACAAATTGAGTGATGAATGTTTTCACAACCTATCCCATCCATGGACATATCTCCTTTGATCTTCATGCAGAAGATGCACGCTTACAGTTACTGACCCCAGGACAAGCATAAGAATCCGTATGAAATCACATGCAAAATCTATACCCCTTATTCTGACTTTCCTTCAGGTGCTCACCACTCAATATTACAGCTTAAAGCCTGAATTTACCCTTACCCTTTAGATTCGAGATTAAAACAAATGCAAATGCCTACAGGAGCAAGGCACAAGACTGTAAGACTTCATTTCTCCCTGTCACCTTCACACAGCACGCATCTCAAGTGCTTGCCCTTAACTTTGGTTTTCAAGGCAGTTATGCAACACTTAAATTATAGGCTAACGATTGTCGCTATTAAGACTAAGCATTTATTTCAGAGCTATTGTAACTCTGATCCCACATTTACAGCCTCACATCTATGCTAACGTATTTATAATTCACCCCGACAGCTTTCGTGTTTTCTTTACCACACTTCTGTGTCTGCTTTTCCGCTATAGTCACGGCTGCAATTCCTGCTCATCGTGAGCTTCTCTTTATTCACATTACTTCTTGCACGGAGCAGTTTTACTGTCAAAGCAAGCTGCATCTCCCACACCTCATATATTTACAGAAAACACAAGCAGGTAGGCAGAGCAACTTTGAAGTTCATGCCTATAGCTGCAAACAAGCCCAATACCCTGATTCATAATGAACTTTAGCCAAGTGCCTGAGAAACCAGCATCTTCTAAAGGCTCCGGTCTCCCTCTGCCTATGGAAGTGAAAATTGTTTTAAGCGAGTTTGTTTTCAAGCTCACCAACGCTGACAGTGTTTCAGGCTTCTTATCCCACAGGCTATTTAGGATTCTTTTCTCTTCCTGTTCAGCTTGATGACAAACTCGTTTTGAAGTTTGTGTTTAGCTGTTCTTTCTTGGCATGCATGTTTCTTAACTCGCATGTTACTCTGACTCTCCCCACAAGAAACCAGATAAACCGAGTGTTTTTATACAGCCACTGTTTTGATTAGTATTTGTGCTCTCACAATTCTTAAGAAAAAAAAATTACAGCTACATATGACGCTATAAGCTCTCCTTGAAAAATATTCTCTGACTTAAGGGTGAAAACAGATTCAAGATGTATCAAGACCAGTGTTCATGTGTTTCAGGCGTACCAAACCATATGCCTGTTTCAAATGTAGTTACACCCTAAAATGTCTGTAAACTCTCAGTATTACTCAAGAAGCAGAATCCCGGCACACTAACACAGCACTAGAGTAAGACGAAGCAGCTTCATTTTTCATTGAAAAAAAAGGTGATCTTGTCATGCAATCAAGAGCCACAGGTGGCAGTTTCAAGTCTGATTTTGACGGGAAAAATAAATGATCTCAACTAATACAAAATCCTCCAAAGTGCGTGCTTCATTATCAAAGAGCAAACATTTTGCTCAAAACAAGAAGGAATTGAATATATGGTGAAGTTTAAGTCCTGCAGTAAGGTAAAGCAGTGACAGTACTCTATGAGCCTGGCATAATAAATTTTTAAGAGATAAAAGTCATGACATTCACTTGAAAGAAGAGAGTAGGCTTCCATGAATGGACAACTTATTATGGAGTCAAGATTGCCATGCTCAGGTTATACTTATTCCTTAAAATAACAAACCAAGCCATTTTCAGAGATATCAGCTTATTTTTAACAACAAAGACCATTTCATATCAATTCTAAGTTTAAACTTAGCCTATGATATACAAACCAAACTCTCAGACTACATTCTTCCCCTTTTAACTTTAGCAATTATAACTGCCTTAATATTAAAGCTTTGCATTTCTAATAACCTAATACACAAGGATATGGAGTACAACTCGTATTTTGCATTTCCACCCTCATGAAGCGTGGTGAGCTCTTCGTAGAGACCAGGTGTAGGTTTTAGCACGCTACGTGATTGTTCTTGTAACAGCCAGCCGCAATACAGCTGATGACCCTCGCAAAATTTAGACTACATTGGCTTTGGCAGCACCAATCAGACTGTGTAACATGAGATAAAAATTGAAACTCAACTCCTTTATAGCAGGACAGAGCTGTATCACACTTTTAAGGCAAAACAGTGTTCTTAACTGCAGAGAAGAGATCCCTTTGTGATCTCAGAAACACATCAGACTTTCTTGACTACGACATTGGTCTTAGTTGTGCCAGCTCCAGCTAGCACCCAAGCTCTCCATTGCAATCACCTTTAGCCCTGCTTTTTAATCAGGGATAATTTTACTGTTGAAGGCAGCCAAAGGTTTAATTTACAAGTCCTTATTCACGTTAATAGCCAATCTGGCAGATCTAATGGAAGCATCGCTTGTGCTATTCAGAACAAAAGATAACACCACATTTGCCCAAGGAATAAGTAGGAAGGAAGAATCCCAGACTATCACTCAGTTTGATCTTCTGTAAGTGGCACATAACACACTTCTTACATTCCAGTAGTACTGCTGGGATCAGCAGCTCCCATGCTGCACGCCCAAGCCAAAGCTTTCATTTGGGTGGCAGTTCAAAATACTTACTTCCTTTGAAGTAACTTAGGTCCCCAAACCAAAGCGTGCGTCTCTTCCACGTGACTTGGGGTGGATTCACTTTGCCCTCTGTAAAAAACACAGCACCTGGTCCAAACCAGTGTATTACACCTCAAAGAATCTGCAGCGCCCTGTTTTCTACAGGCTCAGAGCATGAGTAGAGCAACCCCTTGTCAGACAACACATGATGTGGATTTGCCTGCCAGTAGCACACAAACAGCTGGTCCCAGCAGCATCTGTTTGCAGTATTGCCAGGTAAACTCCTCCCCAGGGACAATTTTGGAGGGACAGATGTTCAGGGTGATTAGTCATTGTTCAAGGGTTTTGTTCAGCAGCTACCTTCAACGCACACCTTGCCATCTACTGACAGAGGTTCTATAAGAAAGCACTGAAGTTTTATTGAAGCTCAGGCATTTCCTTCCTTTCCTTAAATTAATACTGCTTAATATGCTCTGGTAATAACAGCTATACAGATGGGAGCAAGCTTACCATACCATAATCTGCCATTAGCAGACACCTTGTCTACACTACTTAAGCCATTCCTTGGAATGTTAAAAACTGAAAACAGTATTTCTTCCCACAAAGGCTTTCTTTTGCCTCTGCTGTATATCAGCCCAGAATTATAGCACACGATATCTTAAGTTAAAGCAGATAGAGTTCAAAGTCAGTCCGGTTCAATAGGCTAGCAAACAAAGAGGTCATTGGACTGCTAGCTTCATAGCCTGCATAACTTTAGAGTTAGAACACAGGAGAGGAGGAACAGGAAGAAGTCCATTTTAGCCAAAACCAGCCAAGGATCAATAAACACTTTCACTCCTCCTTCCGTGTTTGCTTCCTCCCCTCCCAATCCCCTAGCACTAATATCCTCTGGTTTTATTTGCTTCCTTTACAGAGCACTCCACATAGTATGCAGCAGGTTTAGAGCTGTGGCCTTGAATCTCATCCATCACAAAACGCTACAGCTATTCCAACGCCTCCAGCAATGGACTGAAGTCATATTAAATAAAAACACTACTATGTTTAAGAGAGAACATAAGTTTAGTAGCCTGGTAAAGAAGATTGAAGTTGGTAAGATCAAAGACTGCCAGAGAGCAACAAAGGTTGGCTGGAAGCTTACCTTCCAACTGAGGCAGTGCCGTATGTGCACAAACCCCCGGTTCACAAACTGCTCTTTACCTTACAGCTCATGCTGAACAAGATCTACCAAAAAACCAGCCACGGTAATAACATTTCAGAATCCTATAGGTATGCTCAAGTATATCAAAAATATCCAAAGACTGACAAGACAAAATAATCAAGTTTAAGTGAAGCATCACCACGTGCAAAAGTTGTAACTCATATGGGCAGTAACTTTAAAGGGTTACTGTAATAGCCATGACTTCCAACATCAGTGATACACTTAGATCAAACCCACTTACTCCGTTGGTAGATTCATCCATTAGATACAGCGCAAACTCAGATGTCTCAGCACGTGGTTCAGGGAACAGATATGAACTGATGTCTCCCAAATATTTAGGAAAGAAGCTCAAGTACAATAAGTCACCCATTTCTCAAGTGTGAAGTCTGTGCAGAGATTTCTTTTGTCTTTGCTGACTGTCAGTGAGAAGATATCATGAACAATATCTATTTTCAGGACTGACACCAGTTGAAAGGCTTCGTATCAGCTACCAAAACTGACTTCAGCTGTTACTCACATCTGCACTTTTTTTGTGGACTGTCATCCAAGCCTACCACACATTCTTAAACACAGGCTGTTAATAAAAAAGCATATATACATGCACTAAATTTATTTCCCTTTTAAAATTATGTCATTTTCCTATAAAATAAGTACAGTTAAACAAAACAATGAGATCAGTTACAAAACAGACATCTTGGAGCTCAAATAAACACCAAGGAAAGACTACTCTATAGTTCAACTGCCTGAAGAGCCACATGCTTTCAAGTTGCAGAAAGTGTACTGAAAAGGAACTCTACGTGGTTTCCGTATGCTGACCTACCAGAGTGTGATGGGCCCCATCCACGCTAGCGCCAGACTTCTGTGTTTTCAGTACATCACCATAATCTGCTGCATCAAAGTTAGTCTTCCACACCATCACCTGCAGAAGAAGGGCAAGTGACTAAGTTATCTCCACTTTCCATCTACATTTGTTTAAAGGTCAATTTTGCCAACACAGAGTCAGCAGATGCACACCAAAGCTTTCTTAAGAAAGTTTTGGCATCAATTACATTGAGGATATTATTTGTAAGTATGCTACTGAATACAGACAGCATCACCAAGTTCTCAATGGGTAACTGACCTAAAGTTTTCCAACATTCTTTTTATCAGGAACATCATGAAACCGGAGCTACCAAGAGAACTTCAAAGCAACATGCAGAATATACCATTAAAGCCACAAACATATTAAAATACCAGGCTTAGTATTATAGCAGTTATCAGCCACACCCCAAACAAATAGTCACTGGTTTATCATCAGATTCATTCATAGGAAAAGGAGAGTTAGTACTTTGAAACTAGCATTAGAAATCTTGAGGCTGTTTGTCAGCTAAATACCAAACTTAAATCCCACCTACAGGCTGCTCCTCTCCATAATGCACTATTTATTTCAGAAGAGAAAAGAGGCCTTTAACACATAAACCACTTCAACATATCAAGAGCAAATCTGTGAAACAAAATCCTTAGTAGCGGCTCTAAAAGTCTAAAAAAAGTTTAGAGCAATCGACCAACCGTTTCAGTAGTCTGAAAGACATCTGTGAACCCAGGCGGCTCATCCTGGTTATCAGAAACATCAGTGGTTATTCTTTACTTCCAAGCCCTCACCCCTGCTTCACGTGAATAAAAGGACTTTTCTCTGTAGCTGCATAGTTAATCAACTGAGGCCATTCCACTGTGTACCAGGAAAAAGCAATGCTCTTATTGTATAGATTGTCTCTTTGCTAGCAAGGGTGCTATTACAGCAAAGATAAGCATTGCCACCTAGTCTAACCTGGGGATTATGAGCAATGCAACACAGCCGAGTGAAGACCGAAGCCAGAAAAAGGGATACTCACTCAGACCATAACTTTGGATTGAAGTCTGTCCATATCTTCAGCAGGGCAACTCACACTATGTTAAAACCAGCATATATTTGCATAACAGGGTGCAAGTGACACCACCTGATTCCAGCAGGCTCATACAACCACCCTGTTTGCAGTTCAGTAATTAAACATGGTTTTTTAGACAGGCTACATGTCTAAATTACTGCACAAAAATAAAAATTATTGCTATTTCTCTTGGATCCAAAAAGCTAGCCTTCGAAGTCCATTCCACTAGAAAAGTTTGTGTACACACAACTGGAAATCTCAGACTAACTTTTTAATACATACGTATATTGTATGTTAAAGTTCTTTCTCCACGCACAGAAGGAAGCACTGCCTGCGTTTTCAGATACAAACCTAAGAGAAGAGGCAATTCCTTCATGGGAGCTAAGATCAGGAAAGCCAAGAGCAACCCTTCCACAATTCCAACCAACACACAACTCAGAAACAGGCAGCCTTGAGCTATGATGGAAAGCACTGCTAAAGAAATCAGTATATGACCATATGCCATAAGTGTCAAAGCACCTCTCTGGAGAGGCATCACCATTCAGCGTTTCAGTTTAGCACCACCAGGCAATACTTTGCAAAGAGCATCACTTTGTCTAAAGAAATCCCAACCATACAAAAACAAAAAAGGAGCTTATAAAACAAAAGCTTTTTGAAGTACTTTACACAACCGAGAAATGTAGGCTAACACATCCTCTTAAGCTAAAAATGAAATAAGAAGTCAGCTTCTCGGCTATGCCTAGAAAGTGAAGACAAATAGAATTTCTGAATTTTTCTATTGAAAATAAGTAATAATGTATTGCTATATAACTGCAACTTCCAGCTACATCCGGGCTTTTAAGGAAGAGAGAAACAACAGCAAAAAGGCATATTTGTTTCATGTGTTGGATAGCATTTCAAGAACAAGCCTTAATATAGTGACTCCAATAAAAGTTCGTGAGACAAAAAACAGGATGCAGCACTTCAAAACAGTCTGTTTAAAGTCTTAAATAAAAAGTGGTCTTAGACAGGATGACAAGTTATGCGACGTATTTAATCTATAAAATACAGCGGCTTGTGAAACTGCTGTGAGCTACAACCCTAGGACTGGTTTCCTCCTCAGTAGTATAAAACTGAAAACACACATTGTGTAGAGAACCCAGCAAGTCATTTCAGCATGGGCCAGGCACACTGGGTACATTTTCACTTTCCTCCGCTGACAACAGAAAACCTAGGAACTTTTAAAGAAGTGTGAATCTGGATTATAACTCAAAACTAGAAGTAAAAGGAAGAAATTTCACCTTTTGGTAAAGGGCTTTTGTGGACGAAGCAGTTGGGACAGCAGTACAAGACACCCAGGCTCTCAATCCTAGTGCACACATTGAGGACAGCAGAGAAAAGTCCAGCTTTGACCCAAAAAACTGTGCAACTGCAGCATTAGCACAGCTTTGCACCAGGCTCCCACTAATAAAGAGACCCGCAGCCTACATTTCATGTCCAATCAAACCTAAAACCATTTGTGTCTCAGTCACTGGAGATGGCTTAGCCACAGCATCTCCAGTAAGCCTGAGAGGACAGACCTGTGGGAGGAGAGCACTGAGGAATATGAAATTCAGAGCAGTGTAGACCAGTGGAACCTGGAGGAGTATTCAGAGGAAGCATCCCTGCCTGCTTGCCTTGGCCTTACGCTCATGTCTCAGATGACCTGGCAATCGTGTGTAATCCAGCGGCAGATCAGGATGGTTGATCCATCATGGCTGATTTTGTATTGTCAGGATGGCTGATCCATCAGCACAGCCTGTGATATTCAAGGTATCTCACCACAGCCATTCGTACACCACTAAATTACTCCTCAGCAGGACATACAACAAGGGCTGTATATAGGGTAATATTTCTTCTGTTGTACATACCCATTCCCAGATAATGCGGCTGAAATGCTTCCTTGGTAAGAGAAGTCTAAGTTTACTATCTTTCACTATTTTTAATATTTGTTTTCTCTTTGAAAGCAGTTAAGATGCCAAGAAAACAGTAACAAGGCACAAAGCTATCAAGTTAAAGTAGTCAGATACCTGTTCATCAGAACCTCCAGAGGCAATTAAGTCTCCAGCTCTTGAAAACGCTACACAGGTAGCCGGCCCCTGCAAACAGATTGAAAAGATAAGTTTAAGAAAATGTGAAAGAAAACAAAGGGTTATAAAGCTCCATTCATTACAGCTTTACAAGGTATTTATCATTTGGCATCAGCCATCTAAACACAAAATTTACAAAGATCTTATCTGTCAGTAAGTGGGCCACAATTAACATGCTAAGCTCAGTAGCATGTACTTGCCATTTCCCACATTTTTGCCCTCAGTTTCCAACACCATATCCATGGCATGATATCCATGGCAGACACAGATACACACCGAGCAGCATCAAAAGGCACACTGAGAAAGATTGTTAGACATAAAATACCCCCACTGCTGACAATTCTAAGTATTCACAAAGCACAAACCATGTCCCATAAAAAGCTAAGTCCTTTAAAATATATTTGAGGAGCGATGAATACACCTTTCAGGATTCAACTGCCAAGCCCTCAGAATCTACATTCTCCAAACTCCTCCTCACACCATGAATACTAGAAACATGATAGAAAAACACACTAAGCCAAGATTTTCACATAATCATGGAACTCCAGGGGCCAGCACTTCAAACATTATCCAGAATCTTCCAGACACCAACGCTACCACAAGACAGCAAATTCCAGAGAGTCACCGTGGAAAAGAGTATCTTCCCTCCACATGCTTTCCCAGCAGCCTTTCTTTGAAAACACATAACTGTCACCAAGGAATGGCATAAAACACATGACAGATGATAAAACCAGTCAACGGGTAGGGCTACAGGCAAGAAGTGAAAGAATCAGTTCTACCATGAAGGACAAGGTGGGGGAGAGTGAGTTTGTTTGGGGCTCCCCCCGCCCCCAATCATCACGTGCTCTCCTATATATTTCTAGGATATTCCGTACAAACACCTCATTGCAGAAGACCCAAGGCTTAAAGTTCTTGCTCACTCCACCACAACATAACTTCAAAACATGCTTGACTGGCTATCAACCAAAGCAGCCAATTTGTGCCAATTAATTTGGCCAAGGTTAGAAGCATTTTAAGTCAAGAAATCTGTACAAGCATAACAACTGAATGCATACGATTTAGTATTCAGAGCAGAATCCAGTTACTCTTTTTTTTTTTTTGAAGACTTGGCAGTCAAGAAACCCACAAAGTTTTCAGCACAGGAGGAAGAAGCACCCAAGGTTACCTGAGGAGCAGTGGTAAATAGAACAGGTCACTGGACGGCAGACAGAGCAGCAGAATATACAGTATTTCTACGTTAGCTTCTATTTACTATATTCTGTAATACTACTTAGAGTTTTGCAGGAGGCAGCTATCCTCTTTGGATACCAACCAGCAGGACAAAGTCATGGGGGGGACATCCAGAGGCATCAGAAAAACCCCAGAATCACTGCTCTATATTCCCCGACATGCAGAGCACGTGGCCAAGCAATGACAGAGGCTCCAAACCAAACAGGCACAGGAGACCGCAAACAGCAGGCAGGCACTCCTTACACCATCGCTTGCCTTTTAAGCTACAGCCTCTAAAGGTTCTATAAAGGTTTGTGTTAGTTGTCAAGTTTTAAACTAAAGAATAGAAGCCTGGCTTAAACTGCTTTTCTCTTAGTTTTATAGAAGAGATGCCAGGGTTAACGCGCCCAGGATTGTCTTAGAATCATAGAATCACTTGGGTTGGAAGAGACCCTCAAGATCAAGTCCAACCATAACCTACAACCAAAAACACCACTAACCCATGTCCCTCAACACCACGTCCACCCATCTTTTAAATACCTCCAGGGATGGCGATTCCAACACCTTCCTGGGCAGCCTGTTCCAATGCCTGATAACCCTTTCGGTAAAGCAGTTTTTCCTAATATCCAACCTAAACCTCCCCTGGCACCACTTGAGGCCATTTCCTCTTGTCCTGTCGCTTGTTCCTTGGGAGAAGAGACTGACCCCTGCCTCGCTACGACCTCCTTTCAGGGAGTTGCAGAGAGTGATAAGGTCTCCCCTCAAACTCCTCTTCTCCAGGCTGAACAATCCCAACTCCCTCAGCCGCTCCTCATGAGACCTGTTCTCCAGACCCCTCACCAGCTCCGTTGCCCTTCTCTAGACACGCTCCAGCACCTCAATGTCCCTCCGATACTGCGGTGCCCAAAACCGAACACAGTACTCTTCATACAGCAGAGGTGCTTGCATTGTGGAGCAGCCTTGCTCCTAAAACAGTCAGTTCTGGGAGGCTTTAAACGGTGCTGACTGCCGAAGCACCGCTCGAGTACAAGCCTGCATTTCACAGCAGGCATCTATTTTAATGTTTTCTGCCTTTCACAAAGCACACAGGAGGGCACACATGGGAAGGATGAGGCAGGCGCTCCACGGGGCAGTTAAACAGAGCTGGGAAATCATTACGTGTGTTCGAGCACAGGCGCAACAGACAAGCTGTTCTGCTCAGAACAAACAACTGAGGACCCAGGTAGTGAAGTTTTATGCCAGCTGCTGAGGACATCACTTTGCAGACTGCGCCACGGCTGAGCTTCTGCCCATGCTGGAACAGGCAGAGGCAGGAACGAGCACTTGCAGAGGCAGCCTACGTGCTGGGGAAGCAAGCTACGCTAGCAACAGGCTGGGGAAAAAAACCCCAAAACAACACCAGAAAACTCCACCACACAAACATACCCCTCAGACAGAAGCAGTTGTCCGCTTTCAAGTAAGATCATGTACCTCAGAAGCTAAATAAGAAGCTTCTCCTCACCCTGTACCAAGTTGCAAGGACAGACCATTCTATTAAAAATCCACGTCTTCCCAGTGGGCACCGCATGGAAATCTCACAGCCAGTTTGTTTCTGGTTTCCCAGAACTCGGCGAAGTCAGTTATAAATACTGAAGGGAGACAAATACCCAGAGATTGCATTTGGGATAAGCACCCAACTCGCACTGCAACCTGTGTTCCCCAGTCCCACGTGCTTTCAAACGTGCTGGCACAAGGTTATGGTGGCAAAACCGGAGTCTCAATGTGGTGACTCCCCACGTGAAGAGTTTTAGCTTCCTTAGAACATGTTAAGGTATTTCCATATTATCATTTCACCTGCAGTGATTTCAAAAGGTTTTGAGGCATTCTAATAGCAACATCTCACTCCAGAGAGCTTGCCAGAATTGATCTAGTAGCAGCAATTTCAAAATGCAGGCGCAGTCATTAGCGTGACTAAGCTTGTTCAACTAACACAGCATTAAACAGTGCAGATATTTCAAACCAAAAGACGCTGACATCAATCAGCAGAGACAAAGCATGCTGCTGCCTTCTACTCCCACCCACCTTCCCCAGCAGTTCAGTTCTCTGACCACACTGTCAGGAACAGAGACTCTAAAAAATGCAAAAGACAAATAAGCAGGAAGAAAGGGCAGAAACAAGTACACAGCCAGAAAACTGCACAGTGGTGAATATTGCTCAAAGATAACAAAGCTGAGGATACAGAAGCTGTGCTCCGACTGTAATAAACCAGTCAGGGTTGGGAGGGCGAAATAAAAAAATAGTGTTCAAGACATTGCTTTAAGACAAAATGTTCAGGAACAAGCACAAGTGAGGAATACTGGAAAGGAGCAGTGTTTCACAAAACTATTTTTATCAGTCTAAATATTTCAGCGTATTTAGACAAAGTTTAGCCCAATACAAATCACATCAAAACAGGCAGTGAACTCTAAAGTCATGGCATTCTGAGGGGAGTTTAAAAAAAAAAAAAAAAGAAGTTCAACAGAGCATGTTCCTCCCAAAATAGAAACTGGTATCAAAGACTGAATGTGCCTTTATAAACTGAAAGAAGGGGAACAGACAAGCCTATAGACACAACATCCTCTACAGATTTGTTGACATAAATGAAGTGAAAAGTATTTTTGCTACATGCACTTACAGCATTCTTCCCGGATATAACAGGTTTGCTATAGCAACATACAAATAATAGTTTCCCAAATATGCTCACCATTTAATATAAACACACAAAACAAGAAAAGCTACACATGCCAGTGATTAGGAACAGCCTAACTAACAACCCATTTGTTCCAGATAAGATAAGCATGGCAGAGATCCAACAGGTTTCTGATGCAGTCTTGGACAGTGGGTACACGGTCAGAGATTGACGAATTCAAATCTTCCTTCAGGTTTTTGCCCCCCGCCCCCTTTAAACTTACTGTTTGCATATAGAAGTGTCAAAAAGCAGCAACTGCATATTCTTCTATATAAGTTGTAGGGAGAATTTTAAGCTTATTTCCCATGCAACTACAACACGTGTGATGCAGCAGTCTTCTGAAGGACTACTTCATTCCTCTTTCTGTAGCAAGATACAAATGCCTGTCCATTAGTATTTCCAGAGTGTTCAGAAGTTCCAGTTCTGCATCCTCATCGTGCCAGGTGCTACGCACAGGCTACCAGCACCAGTCCCCAAAATCCCTACAGCTTCTTGTCTTGCATTGAACAGCAAACTGCAGAAGGAAGGGACTGGACAATGAGATGCACCTCATCAGTGGTAAGAAGCATTTTTATTTAGTCCTCAACAGGTCAACAATATGAGGACTGTCCAGCTTTTGTGCACGTCAAAGTTTGACATTATAATAATAGTTTGGGTAATATTGGGAGAGAGCTGCAGAAAGATGGAGGGGAAGTACAGAAGAGCACAAAAAGTCACCCACTGGAAATATTGAATTAGGAAACACATTGCCACTAATCAATAGTCAGCTCATCTCATCTAGTGAAAGAGTATAGGCACAGTGGAGGTAAGCCCCAGGGAGCCTTGAAAAGGACAAATAGCTCACAAACTGGATGCAGCAGAGAAACTGGAAATAAATTTTTAAATTTAAATACATTTAAAGTAAGTAAAATTGATTTAAATTAAAAAACATCATACAGAAGGAATGATAACAGGATCAAGCCTACTCCTTTGCAGCAGCATTCCCAGTGAACAAGATTGGTGGAAGGTCAGACAGCCATGCCGTGGTAGCTGAAACACCAGGTGACAGCCCATTTATAGCTGCATACGTAGTTAAGAAGGGTAAGGCACAGCATGTTACACAATTTAATTTATGGGCAGACCACCCCCCAGAGATGAAGATTATACCTTCTCCTTGTTTTCCCCACTTCCTACAGATTGAGGCTAATGATCCCAAGGCCTTTACTGCCCTTCCGATTCACAGGTTGATCAGCTGACAGAAAACACTAAGTGTGGCCTTAGAAAAGGACGTTCAGAACTATTCTGAATGGCTTGAGCACATTCATCACCTAGAGAGATGGGATCCAAAGCCAGAACACAGATTACAGCGCAGAATGAGTAACTGGCAGGATGCTAATAGCATCACTAACAACTGACACCGGGATGACAAGAGACAACGGGAATAGCATCCCTGAACATAAAGCTTTCAAAGACGGAGCTAAAAATAAATCTGAAATAAATACTGAAGAGAAAGGCCAAGAGTTTAGTTTGGAGAAATGGAAATATGCCTGGAGCAAGCAGTCTTACCTGCACACAGACAGCAGAAAAATGTGTACCCTCTATAAATAATAAGTGGGCAACAACAGAGAAAGCCCTCTTGAACATCATCTCCTCCCCCATAGAACTGCTGGAGGACAGAAGGCACACGATTTCCAGAACAGCAGGGCCAACACCAGCACCCAAGACAGGCCAGACCCACAAGCTTCAGCAAGGAACAGAGCTAATGTTTTGGCTTCAGTATGACAGAGGAAACAAGAGCCAGGCTGGAGAAGGTCCAGGAATAAACCAGGGGAGAGAAGTTGAATGATGACGGTCCGCACAATGAAAGGAGAGGCAGAGAGGAAGGTAGCTGGAGAGACAAGCGAGGCCAAGGATGCCAGTAGATTTTTCTCCCTGCCCCACCTTCCCCCCCTTTAAAAAAAAAAAACACAACAAAACAAAACACCAAAAACAATCGGGAGAAACTAATCCTTGTTAGAAAAGAACTAGATAAGAGAGTAAAGGAGGTGCCAAGAGCTGGGACAAGGCATATCTAAAGGATGCAAATATTTGAATGAAAGGAGAGCTTCCTCTTCCACTGCCCACAAAAGGGGATGTAGAAGTGGGAAGATAGGAGCCAGTACATTCAGCCAAACTCTCCCAGGACAGATTAACTAGTGCGAAGAGAAAAAGGAGACACAAGTGATGAGGTCTGAGAGGCAAGTCAGAGGCAGCAGCAAGCAGGCTGGGATCCTAGGCATGGGGTCACCAGTTCAAGGCATAAAAGAAATAGTAATAAACAGAGCAGTCATTGCCACTGTTCACAGTGCTTTCAACTGCTTCATGGCAGAGGAGAAGAGGGCAAGTGAAATCAAGAGGTGCAGGACAGGGCTGAGTAGTGTTCTCAAGTGGGGATGGAGTGGAAAGCAGAAAGAGATGTAGATTCTTTCCACGGCTCTAACAGAAAGAACAAGGGAAGAGTTTAGATAAAAAGGGCAGATTCCCAGAAACCACACAATAGGGGTGACAACACAAAGGACAGAAAGGGAGAGTGAAAGGGAACCAAGGAGAAAAGCACAGGGGACAGAGATGGCAATGGCAGCAACGAATGTTTTCATGCAAAATACCTCTAACAAAAAAAGTCACAAGGATTCTCAGTCCACTGAGCTTTGAAAAAACCCCTGTATCACTATGCAGAGCAAGACTGTCATGCCTGCACCTCCCTTTGCCAGGGAGTGAGGGCTACAGCCAACAGGGAAAACCTGCTGGCACCTTACAATTGAATCTTCAGTAGCTTTAACTCCTCAAAGCCTCAGTTTAAAAAAAAAATACAAGGGAAGAATAAAGCACTCCTATTTCCTTTTAATACTCATAAATGCTAATCTAAAAATCGATTGCCTGATGTTTGCAACACATCCCTTTCACCTCCCTTTGCTGGTCCAGTTCTGTGCAGCCCTGAGATGTCCTCACACCCTTTAAAGACAATTAGACCTGCACAGATGTTTAATGGCACCTTGGTAGAGCTGGCAACAGACACTAAAGGAGCACATTTGTTTCTTGTGCACCTGCCTAGAAGCTCTTGCTCTTTAGCCAGCCAGTAAAACAGAGAGCACTTACGCCACACTCAGGGTAGGTAGAACACAGCTACTTTGTGGTTCGAGTCAAGGTTGCTTGGAGAAAATGTAACTTTGCAGTTTCTGTCTTCCTATTTATAAACACAACCATACAGATGTTTTCTAAATATTTACCCAGAACTTCCATTCCACTAGGGAAGTCAGTCTGGAAACGCTCTAATCAAATCGCCCCAAAGGGCGGACACAGCAACTCTCTGGAGGTGACCTACAGGCCCCAAAATGTCCTGTTCCTCAATGATGTTTCCGTACCAGAGGTGGACCTACATACCAACCCAGTGTCTCATGTGTATGGAATTAGGCAAGAGCGCTTCACAGCTTGAAGCACTCCAGAACTAAAATATGCAGCACAATACAGAATGATATTTCACAGCTGCAAGATGTCAGCTCCAAGCTGCAAACTCCTGCCTCTAATGAGCCTTCTGCTACAAGGGGGCCAGCTACATTACAATTAAAGACAGCAATGTAAACTTGGCAATCCTCCCTATGTAAACTACAGCTAATCAGCTGCTAACAAATTCCTGGCACTCCAGCAGTTGCGTCAAAGTATGTCTAAAAGGACCTTACGTTTTTTTCCTTCAAGTGTCCACTCGCATACAGCCTTCCCAGAACAACGTAACAGCAGTCAGCTGTCAGAGGAAGAACAAAGCCTCAACCAGCATGTTCACCCACACAAAGTCACAACTCAAGAATGTCTTCAGAACAGCCTGTTCGTTTGGTGATTAACCTATAGCCTTCACTTAAAAAGGCAAATCTACTTGATGACCAAAAAAAAAAAAAGATATCCACGCCCACTTCATTTTAGTCACTTGGAGATACTGCTAGAAATCACAGTGGGGCTGGAGGGGGATAAAAAGAAAAAGCCCTCAATATTAAGCAGCACCAACACCCAGCAACATAGCACATGCCAGCAGAGGGAATGCCTGCTAGGGCTATGCCAGGACTACCTCCACAGCCATCTCGCTGCGCTACCCTTAAGAAGATCAGAAAGCACTACCAGCCACTTTTATATTTCTACTTGTTTCCAAATCGAAGGAGATGTAATCCCACAATGGCAAATATCCTTCAGCTGTGCCAGTGTCAAAGCATTTTCAATGTCAATTAGTTGCCTAGAAGAGAGTGGCAGACATTGAACTGATCTGAAACAGGGCTGGGGGGAGTAGGAATAACACAGAGTTTTAACTCTACTTCTGAACAGATGATTCACAAACCAACTGTTCCGAGGAAGCCCCAAGTTAAGTACAGCATCAGCCTAAAGGGACTTTCTGTTGTCTAATTCTGAAGACCTCCACCACCATAGTCAGTTTTGAACTCTTGTTCAAAGCCAAACTCCTTTTTGTGCCACTGCACTCCTCAAGGAGAAGCCTACAGCTCAAAAAAGGAGGAAAGGGGAGAGCAGGTTTGTCTCCTGCTGGACAATAACCAGGCACATCCCTTCCTCAGGCAAAGGCGAGAGGTGCAAAGATTCACTGTCCCTCCACACTTCCCCTTTTCTGGAAAGCTGCTTCCTAACCACTCACTTAACACAGTGACAATTAACACAGAAGACAAATATGAAAATGAGATTAAGACAACAGTTAAAAGCTTTGCAGCTCCTAGCTGATAGGGGTATCCACTTAGTCCAGTTTTCAAAGTTTTATGCAGTTAAGGTTGATGTGTTAGGATAGTCAGCATTTATCATATTTCCCCTCATTCTTTTAAGCATTTGAATCCTTTGGTCAGTTTTAATCAGATCTTCCCATGAAGTAGAACTTTAAGTATGAGGTTGTCCTATTATTCCATTGACGTTACAAAAAAAAGAGACAAGTTTATTAACACGTAGTGTAAGAGAAGTTACAGAACAAACTTGACCTTTTTTTAGACAGACAAGGTAGTCACTAAACATAAAGACATAAGAAGCCAGAATTAACAGTTTTACAGCTTACACAGCTACCATTATTGCTTAGAACCACCTCTACCACCCCCAAAAGCTGTGACTTTACCCAGCTAGTTTTGATGCTTTAAGACTCAGCCCCCATTTTAAGAGAGACACTAGCAGGTTGAAAAGTTCTGTTCTCTTTGTCCCTTCGGAAAGCGAACCTTCAAAGCAGGTCTGCTTTTTCGTGCCTTTGAGTCCCTCTCAGCATGGACACTGAAATTAGTCTATTTATCTTCATTTAACATTTAAAAAGAGAGCTTCAAGCATTCATATAATTAACCTTACAAGCAACACATCCAGCAGCATAATACTAATAGTCCAATCAGTTAAATAACCAATCACCAGCATTTATCACCTTCAATTATTTAATTCAGACTGTTAACAAAATGGAAACATGTTCCCAAATCACATCCCAAAATGTATTTCCTCCATTTTACCACTCCTGTCCCCAAGTCTCCTGTCAGGCGAATAGGATTTATCTTCATAACACTCAAGTCAGGAGCCAAGTGTTACTTGTACCACTCTGACGAGGGAGTCAGAGCTGTGCTACAGGAAGTGCACAACAGACCCAGGGTTAGAGTCTGGGGTGCAGCTCTGACTGTGCCCCTTACGGCTTAGACTCGCATCCTCAATCCTGGAGCTCCCTCTCTGCCTTGTTTTCCCATCCTCTCCATTCCTGCCTTACCTCCTTCCCTTCAAGAGTCATGATCTCAAAAATTATTATGAGTTCTATCATCGCCATTGCATGCAAGGAAGTTTCCAAAAAGATTTTTGGCAATGAAGAATGAAAAGTTTGAGCCTAAATTTGCCTAGTTTGTTATGGGCTTATGTGTTACTGTATAAAAGGCTTTGTCTCACCTGGTGACCATGAAGAGTATACAGAAGTCTTCCTTCAAGCAAGTCCAGAATTGTAAGAGTTGAATCATTGGAAGCAGTAACCAGATAGTTTCCAGAGGGGTGAAAGGAAAGACTGTTTACCGCAGCACTGTGCACTAAAGATGGAAAAAATGTACATAATAGTCACCGAGACCACTTTACATAAACTCAAGGCAAAAGAATAAAATAAAGTGCAAGCACATTCCAATTGTCTGCTATAAAGTTTAACAGGAAAATTATCATGGGGGAAACATTCCACAAAAAGTCTTCAAAGCATTGGAGAACAAGGGCAGTATTCAATTCTTGTAAAAATAGGCACTACTTTATTGAAAGGAAAAAGGAAGCTTTGCCAGTTATTCTGGGAGATTGAGTTAAGAGTACAAAAGCTTCCAGCGTAGCCCCAAAAAGTAACTATATGTGCAAGTGAGCTATGTGATTCTGTGAGCGAGCTGGACATTGACATATTTTACTACCATGGAGCTCCTGTTCTTGCTCCCAAGTGATTCTAGAATAAAATCTGTATGCTGGTACATTAAGACGACTGGAATTGTGATGAAAGACAAACTCAAAGCTGGCATTGCACAGGTTCTTTTGGTTTTCTACCCAAGTCTAAGCAAGACTGGGTTTCAGAGAAACTACGAAAGAAGAATCAGCAACTTGAAAATGGTCCAGCATAAGCAATATTCCTTCAGCCATCCAACTCATAACCAAAAATTTAAAACAAGTATGAATAGACAAGCTATCAAGAGTATGAACTTCCAATAAAGCAATCCTTCCTGTACCACAATGAAGCCCAGGAGTTACTTTGAAAAGAGGTAAAGAAAATGCTGTAGGAAAAGAGTTCACTAACATTAACCATCTACCTAATGCAGGGCTTTTTTCCCCTCCACAAACTTTTACAAAACAGGCTATTGAACATATTTATTTATGAGAACATGCAGTACTTTACATATGCACAGCTTTCTGAGCATATGTGACATTATAGAATATTAAGTCTATGCTTGAAGAGGGTTTTAACTATGCAATTACTTTTAATTATACTATGTGCCCTCCAAATGTTCTGCTATCTCAAATCTACTACTACGAGCACATCCCCTCCCCAACTAAATTCATATTCCTTTGAAAGTCTACTGTGCATTACAAATACAAACTGCATGTTAAAACACCCTCAAAATACAATTTTAAAAGACACTCAAACCAAATTTTTAAAGACACTAGAACTAAATATTATCTTCTGCAGATGCAGATTTGAAGCAGAAATCTAAAATAACCTTGCTCAATTGTAAAACAAACACACCTACTTTTAAAATTCTCAGAAACGCTATATACCTCAGCTTAAGTTTGAGAACATAACTCCTTATGAGCTGGACTATTAAAAAAAACCAGGAGAAAACCTTAACTCAACACAGGTAACTTTATTCAGCAATTCTTGTTAATGAATACCACCTCTATCACACAGCTAGATCTTTGTCTACCCCCCTAGCCCTGTATTACACTATGTATTAAAGAAAGAAAAAGTCTACATGGAGTTTTTCCTCCTGAAAGACTGCTAAATATATTTCTCCTTCGAAAATTTTCTTCTGAGTGATTTGTAATATTCCTCACCCCATTAGTGTCTATATTCAGAGAGCAAATGGTATTGTATTAACTATGGTAGGTCCTGAAAGCAATCACACCAGAAATACATGAAGGTAACGACACATCCTCCAAGTTCCAGATAGTGAATAAAGTACTTCCAGCTTCACCAAAAAACCTTTTCCTAAGAGAAGGAAATCACCCAGACTGTGGCTGTGCAAGCAGTCGCAGCTCCTGTGCCCAAGCAGTTCTTGATTATCATAAGCTCAGAGAAAACTTCTTCTGCCAAACGAGCTCATACCTCCCACAAGACCATTCAAAACACCTCTCCAGAAACTTGCCGACACATCCTGCAACCCCTTGATTTCATGTTGTAAACAATAAAGCCAGTGCGGCACAAGGTGGTTTCTCCCAGTGGCTCATTGCTACAAGCCTACCCTTCTGCCAGCTAAGCCCCAGAAAAGTAACGGCCAGCTAAAGGACTTAAACCAGGCAGTTAACAGCTGAAATTGAGTTGTGCCAGCATATAATGACTAAACATACTGTTCCAAGTCTGACAATACTAATTTTATGTAATCAGTGAATGCAAAAACTTAGTAACCACCACTGAGAAGATAAATTAGGATGGACTTGACACAGCCACAGTCCCCAGTGAACAGAGAACTACCACCCAGCTCTCTGAACTATATAAAAGTACCAATTGCTCTTATTAAACAACAATAAAAAACAGGCAAGAGCTGTTTCCATAGACCTGCAATAGCAGTGCCCAACTTTGCACAGAGAAAGAGTCATGCAATAAACATTGTCCATTTTTGCAGGGGGCTGATCTGTATGTATGAAAAGTATGAAAAGAGTTAGTGCCAAGCAAAGGAGTGAATAAAGCATCTGTCTGCTCTCCTGTACAGTAAACATGACCAGAGCATGCTTTAGCCAGTTTAAAAAATAAATTAAAAATCACACCACACCATAAAAAAGGCTTTGCAGTTTGCTCTCTACTTCCAGCTTTCATTTACAAATGTCACAGTTGGAACAAGTCCTGGCAACGAGAGCAACACTGCTAAAAGAATTACCAGTTTTTGAAAACAACCCAGCTTTAACGTGCAAGAGGCTGTAGCAGGACTACTTACGTATTAACTCCTCGATACAACTCAATCTTTAAAATGGATTCCCTTGAAATCAGGCAGCATAAGCACGTATGGAGGGAAGAGGTGCCCTCTAGTGGGACTGAGATGGCAGCTCCACAAAACTAGATCCAGCTTAGCCTAGAGCTGTGTAGAAACCCTCAGAAGAGCAAGACGTAAAAACACAGCTCCAAAACACGTTACAAATGCATCAGTTTGCAGCCACAGATGCATGAAGGGACTGCATACAGCTACCACTGCAATTTTAGGTTTCTTTGGCTTTTACGACTATTTCTAGTCCAAAGTTCAACACATAATTAGGATTTACACAGTAGCTGTTAAAAGTAATACTCCTAAGAGGAAAAGATCACTTTGATAGCAAGGGTGCCAGACTAAAATGCCATTCAGTAAGGGTGGGATACAAGGCATATATATAACTCCAAGACACAAAAAAAATAAACCTGGCCGCCAACCTAAACAGCATTAGATTTGGACAATTTAATAGCAGGAAGTGGAAAGCAGGAAGAGATGATTTTTCGAGCCAACTTATACTGCGGCTGGAAACACGCACTGCAGATCTCACCAGTGTTGAAAAGCTGATAAACTAGGTTAAAGGACAATCTGAAGCTGTTGAAGCATTTAAATACGCTACCTATTTTAGCAACAAGACTTCAGAAAGGCATTTCCAAATTTTGCTGTGAGCCACAAGTTAACAATACTTATTACACACACAAAAAGAAATCACACAGCAGTATTCGTTGTTGTAATTGTAGCAGCTCCATACTGATGAACTGGAACACCAGTCCTCAGAAGGTTTGATTTCCATTAGATTTTGTTAGCTATCAGAGATCCGGGAGTGATTGTCAGTCCATAAGAATAACTGAAGAAAAAAATAAATCACATTATGTGAGAGTTCAAGGAGCTCAGGCAGGTTTACAGTTGAAAGAGAGTTCAAAGAGTGTTTGACTACATAGGGAGAATACATTTAGGAGGAGGACCCCACTTTTAAAAGCCAGGAATAAAACACAATCCAGGAGCAGGAAGCTGATGCTAAAAGCAAGGAACACAGGGTTTTCTCTACCCCAGAAAAAGCCCTTTTCCACTGACGGTGGTGTCACCATCAGCGCTTAATAGTCAGCTCAGATGATCACAACAGTGTTTCCATCTATATGCAAAGAGCAGAGAACAGCACTCTCTATACAGCAGAATTAGAAAAGCATTTTAAAGTTTTACAGGCTGTTTCTACTCCACAGCAACCACTTTCTGCTGAGCTTTTACTTGCCTTTTTTTTTTTTTAAAATGGAACCCAAAGGACTTTCATAATCTTAACCGCTTCTCTGCAGACAATCTGCCCTTGCTTTGAGATGAGTAACTCCCATTACTCTTGTCTACCAGAAAAGGTCTAATCTTTGACAGGTTGCTGTGAAGGTAGACAGACAGAACTCTGCTCCTCTAAACATCACTACACTTTCTCTGCATTTCTATATGAAGAGAAACTAAGAGAGCCTGTATCGAGAGCCTGCGAATTCTTTCACTGTCTTGTGAGTAAAAGCATACATAGTCAAAAGCACTTTAAAAAACAGTTCTAGTTACATAAGGCCAGGAAGACCAACAGCTTTAATTTGGAACTCCATTTTTGTCTCTCAGCTTGCAAAGTTAGCAGGAATCAACTGCAAGCTAGTCTACCACTCTGCTTTTCCTGCCTGGCACTCAGCTGGGAGGCTGTTACAGCAGGAGCTGACAGCATCCGACGCGGATGGTAGAAAGAGCACACCAAGCTCCAGCCCTGTATCGCTGATCTGCTTCACTCGCATGCCACAAGCATTCTTGATGCAAAGCTAACAAAATTAAGATTAATAAGCGACTTGTACTGGAAACGGGGCTTGAGAACGTATGGATTTACAAAATACTGCAGCAGCCCTGAAAATCGTTAATAGCAAAGGAAAGAAAAGCCACATTCAGGCTCAAGCAACTAATATGCACCAAACAGGGCAATCACATTCAAGGAAGCTCGCAGGGATGGGAAAGGACCCTCTTCTATCCAGTTCACCAAATGGCAGCACTCATCAGTTTGACAAGAGGTAATGATATGCCAATTTGAAGGTAAGGGTGGGGAAAAAAAAATAAATATGCAGACTTCTAGATATAAGAGCTAGCTACTCCAAGGACAAGCCAACCTGGATGAGTTGTGACAAGGTCAAAGCTAATTCTGGAAGCTGAAAGACACAGGAGATACTAGAAAAAGAGCTGTAAACATGGATCTCGGTATAGAATTGTAATTGGTTGACTTTGATTTTCCTCTTTTGCTAACTCTTCCTAGTTTTCTCATTAAGAACTTTTTGCTTTGCTGGAAAGTATCTGATTCTTCCAATAGGCTTACTTGGAGGCAAAGGCCACATCCTTTTTACTGCACATAATTTCCTCAAGGACAGTGAAAACGAGCCAAGTGGCATCACACAAAACACCTCTGCACACCCTGCAACATGGGACAGGTTCAACATCGGGACTTTATTTTGCTTTTTGGTGGTGAGCAGAGGAGGAAAAATCAGAACAGAGGTGTTTATTCACCAGTATGTGAGAATCAATCTTGGAGCTTACACAAAGCAAAGCATGATGTTTGGTGGAATAAAACCCTTCCACTTGCAGGCCTAAACCAGTGCCTTTCTGGCAAAGCAGCAAAGGGTGAAACAGGCCTCGGACTTCAGAGCAATTCATATCAAAACATGGAAAGGTCCAATTTTTCTAGTATCTTGACTTGCCTTGGTAATGTTGAAGAAGTCTATTCATCCTAACGTCCCACACCTTCACTGTGTTATCTGTACCAGCTGCAGCAATGCATGTGCCACTGGGATGAAAATCCACATGATTCACAAACCTGTAAATTGCAGTTAAATCCAATTGTTTACATTCAACTCTTGCTAAAGATCAAAAAGATCTCTTTGAGAAGGGAAGCTACATCATGATTCATTGAACATTAGGGAAAGGAAGAGATAACATGAAAATCCGTATTACTGAATTTGTCTTAAGACCTTGCTTATAACCCCAAGTAGACTGCAGGATTATATCTAAGCACACCATCTTCAACGTTATGCATTACAGCTGTAGAGCTGTAGATACAAGCCTCCCGAAATCTGATGGATCCGACTGTCTCAACAACATTTGCAAGTGTTCATTTAATGTTTGCATAATATATGTCTTCTATTAAATTAACAGGATTTCTAGAGTGGTGTGTACAAGACTGAACAGATGTTTTTCTTCTGTTACGCTTAACTAATTTTAGGATGGAACTTCACTGAACTTGTGCCTGAAATCATGTTGCCACCTGGAAGATAGCAAGGCTGAGACCGAGCTCCTTTCTGGACCCACAGCAAATCAATTTTTATTTTGAACACACAAGTACAGTAGAACCTTCAGTGAAGAGCATCTTGTAACTCTTCACCAAAACCACACAAGAAATTGGATAAAATAAATTACCCTTTGAGTATTCCTGTAACAAATGCTGAGGAAGTTGAGATATTTCAATTGGTTGTTTGGACAAGCTATATTCTTAAAAGCGTTGAAAAAAAGTAAGTGTCTGAATTTGTCTTAATGTCATTGTATATTACCTGGAAAGAACACAACTTTTACATACAAAGTTCAATGCAGCAAGAAACTATGAAGATTCCAGTCTCAGTTCTCTAAGGACTTGTTTTGTGTTTCTGGACAAATTAACTTCTGCTGTGGCCCAATAAATACCAATTCAACAGCTGTGTTTCCAAGTACAAAGTGGTTTTTGGAATAACTTTATTATTCGAAACTCTGAGGATGAAATAAAGCATCCAAGTACCAATCTGCTCGTACACTGCTTTTAATTTACTTCAACTCAGAGAAAAATAAAAAAGCTTAACATAGTTAGAAGAAGAAAAAGAATTTAAGCATCTCCAAAAATAAATAAGCATAAAGAAACTAAGGCTGGACATGTTAGACACTTATCAAACTGTAACCCTCAAGGTTCCAATCCAGAGAAGTCATAAAAAGGTCAAAGCAATTCTGGAAGTTCTTTATGCATCTCATCCTCTGCTGGCTGCACTTGTGATAGGTGCTAATGATTATTTAAGAGAGAGAAATGAATGCTAGGGCAAGAACCTCTGACTGCAGTCACAAAGCCAGGTGTACATTCACCAGGCATTCCCATTCCAGAGATCACAAGAAGGCTGGTCCTCCTGCACCACCAGGTACTTACCCCCCGTGCTCACAGAAGGAGTGTATGCATTCTCTGCTGGTTTTATCCCACAGTTTGATGGTTTTATCATCACTGGCTGACACTATCAGTCGTCCGTCAGGAGAGAATCTAAGACAAGAGTTACAGCAATTAAGAAGTGCCCCCAAACAAAAGGTGTACGGGCTCAAGCGGGTTTGATGAGCTGTCAAAAGTATGTTGGTAAACACACCTTGCTCTTTGAGACGTCACGCTGGCATCAGTGAGCCTAAAAATCTAATTGCTCTAAGTCGAGGGGAAAAATAAGAGCAAGCCATAATATCCCCGATTCCAAAAGCATATGAAATAACCCTCAAGAAAGTCTTGAGTCTGACTTACGATCTCCTGTCCTACTTGTTTCAATTTAAGTGTATCTCAAGTTGTTCCCGGACCCTGATTCAAAACAATTCCTACCTTTGCCACAAGCGTTCAGAGCAATATAATTACTCCCAAGATAACAGCAGCAGCAGGAGAAACTTCATCATTCAAGTGCCTTAGGAGAATGTATTAAGCTCCTATCTCAAAATTGCATATACAAGACAGAGATCAGTATCTCTCTCCAGAGGCAGACATCTTACACGATCAGGACTTGAGTGCCTAACTAGAGAACATCATCATACATGCTGGGAAAACATTCTTCCTGCTCTACTGTGGGCACCTATAGTAGATCTAAAGCCAGTGCCACCACTATATCCAAGAACTGTAACGTACTTCTCACCTACAGAGAAACCGTGGCTTTATCCTAGATGCATATATACATTAAAAACTCCTCAGAACCACCAAGACAGATAACTGAAACCCATACCTGAAACAGTTACCAGGAAATAATATTTTTATTATGGCAGCACTTTCCAGCACTTTGGAAGGAGCACAGGTGATCATTCATAATGAGACACATGACAAGTATAAAAGCAGCTAATCTGAAATAAAAATTACAATATAGATCTCATTTTGCTTCTCTTGGCAACCTCAAGATGCAGAAGTCTCCATACCAGGTAGAAGCAAAACACAGAACAAATCACTAAGCAGAAAAGTCTCTGCTTGACAAAGATCACTGAAGAAACACAAAGTGGGTATGCAACTATTATCCTGAAGGGATCTCTCACAGGTTAGCAATACATTTCAGTCACTAGACACACTGGAACGGTCTGATTAGAAATGTGTTACACAAGATCATAATACTCAGTCTCTGCTTTGTGGGATAAATCTCCATCTGCCTTTACCAGAAAGCCGTACTTACCTGGCACAGCGAACCCAGTTTATGTGCCGACTAAGTGAGAATAGAAACTTCTGCCTGTGAACTGTCCACACTTTGATCGTTTTGTCATCAGAGGCTGTAACTAAGGACTGGCCATCGCTGGAGAAATGAATGCTTCTTACAGTCGCCGTATGAGCCTTGAAGACAGTAGATTCTCCTTTGCTATACAGAAGGAAAGAACACTTTAAAACTGCACAACAGGACAGCAAAGACATTACGTACCTGAAAACACAAAGCTTCTGTATGCCGAGCAGTGCTATTAACCAGCATTTCTATGAGAACTGCACGTGCTTACATTAAGAAGAAAATGTTGATCAGCCCCCAAAAACACTCATGCTTCATGAGCTATACAGAATACATAGCTAAAACCAGTTGTTCCAGTTCAATACTGGAGCCCAATCCAACAGGAGACAACTCTTGTTTCTTATTGAGGGGCAAAAATGGTATTGTTAAATTTGTGCAACCATTTAAAAAAACAAGATTAATGGAAACATCAATATAAAAGAAGATGCTGAGATTCTGTAACGTTACCAGAACATTACCAGTCCTTTGCCACAAGGCAGGTGAGGAGGGAGCTGAGCGTTTTCGCAATTTGCCTAGACAGAGCCCAGTGTGCAACTACCTCCCAGCTATTCCTGTAATGGCCCACACTCCAGCTTCCAGTGCGGCATCACACAAGAAATAACAACTGAATTCAGCACACCTGATATTGTACAACTTTGAGCAAGTTACCATGAACTTAACCAGGCAAAGACAGAAGACAGCATATTGTTACTCTCCTTTTCCAAATAAACACAAAAGGCATTCCTCCAGCAAATAAATACAAGGTGTATTTACAGAGCCAAAGCACAACATATTTAGAGATACAACAGGTATATGGGACTCTTGGTCCAAAATACATCTCCAGCATGTACTGTACTACCAGGAGCTCTGTATTCAGAGACAGAATAGAACAACAGAAAGGCATGGTGGTTTGCTCCCTTCTCCACTCAGATTTAACAGGCTTTATACCGAGTCTAAGGACTACCAAAACTGTAAAGGCCAAAAAATCAAAACACTATATACCTTCCAGCAATATACATACACCTCCCTCCTCAGAAAAGGTCAGAGCTGCCTGGTTTTATTTAATCCCTTAGCTGCCAGAAGGCAGGAAACAGTAAAGGTTACATCTCAGGAAAGTTTTCTTTCTGTCCAAAAATCACAGAACATCCCAGTTTGTTAAAAACTCATGCAGAAAAATGAAATTAAAAAAAATTCTGTCAGCATGGATTATAAAAATACAAATCCCAAAGACAAAAAATCCATACACTGATGTGGCATTAACTCCATCAGTAACAGATCACCCTTGAAAGGAACTGCACGTTTTCAGATTCTTTGGAAATAAAGTCCTGGTCCACAAATAGACTATGGGGCAGCTTCTCCCTTCCCTTTTAATGACAGTGCAAAACTAGCAAGCTGAAGGTCTCCAACCTGATTCAGCCTCCATGCTCTTATTTTGTTCTGTCTAGAGAAGGTAAATTGACAAAAATAATAAACACAGATTAAAGGTGCCATGCACTAGGGTATCCACAAACAGTATAACAGTAACACTCCCTTTCCACGCTCACCTTTCCCTGACATGAGAACCAGAGGTGCAGTATAGACTATGGAGCTCACATCCCTAAGAATCCAAGCCAGAATCACCCAACACATCACTTAAGTTTGGTTTTCCCCCATCACATCCTGGTCCTTTCTTAAAATTTATACTTTAGCTTCTGAGAAATCTAACAGGTTTACACTGTAACTTCTTTTAAACAATCTGTGTTAGCAGCACAGCTCTGGAGATAGCAAAGTGACACTGTTGGTCTCTTTATAGGAGATTGATGAACAGTAAGGTTAAGTTTTACTCATAATCCACCTTGTGACTTTTACCAATACATATGTTGACATGTCATTGTGATAATTCCTTCCAGGAAAGTTTAACTAAACTGAAATTAACTACAAGTGAAGTTACAAACTGCATATTTTACTTCTATTTCACCATAAATTGTTTTAACTTTATGCAACTTCTACCATATTTACTGTTTAGTCACTCCACCATTATGAAAGCACCGAGACAGTTCTGTAGCTAAAGGATAAGCTGGAATTGGCCCAAAACCCAGGGCCTATACTTTAGTCACATGTCCTGCCGAATACAAAATGAGTGCTAGGAACTTATATTTACAGGAGTTTAGGCATTCTGATAGATTTGGGTAAGTGTCATGATGATTAATGAGTAGGGGAAAATGGGGACATCAATCTAGTTTAGCTTAGAGCAGGGTATTACTCTAGCAAACATTATCACAGACATTTAAATATCACTTTTATCACAGAATTTCAAAAGTCACTTTCAGAACTCATCAGTTCCATGGCAAAAGTTACTTTTGGCTTAACAGATCATCAAATAAAGCTTCCAATGGGTAATCATAACCAGAGTAATTCATCAAAAATAAACAACTAGAAATGCTTTCCCAGTTTCCTGCAGTGACATTTTTATCTTGGAGCCGGGGTATGGGTTTTTTGTGTGGTTTGAGGCGGGGTTTGGGCTTTTTTGTTTGGTTGGTTTTAGTCCTCCTTATTTGCCACCACAATCATCAGGTCTGCTTCTGGACACAATCTGTCTTTGACAGCAGCAATTTACAGCCTCACAAGCAAAGGAACCTCAAATACCTTTACATATGCCTGTCCATTCAAGAAAAAAAACAATCCCCTTGTTTAAAGTGGGAACCAAGAGACCAGAGATGCCAGCAGCTGCTTTTCTGCATCTCAGCTGCAAAAACCTTCTCATTACTTGCAGCAAGTTTTCAAGCAGGAGTTCTGCAGCTCTCTCCTGTCTGTGTTGCATTTCAACTAAGTGTTCCTTGTTGAAGACATATCACTTAAAACAATGCAAATAACAGAAGTTATGAGGTCTCAGCCAATGATTGACAAGGACTTGACAAGTCTTAATGAGTTAAGGCAACTAAACCCTCTACTTAAAAATGGAAACTTCGTTATTATACATTAGGATGGGCAAGGTACTGAAAGGAAGCAAATTCTTGTTAATCATATGCAAGATCACAAAAAAGTCAATATACAATCCAGAGTAGTCTTATCTTAGTAATATGCCATCATTTACTATCGGTGGAACACAGAGTTACTAGTTTTAGACCAAGAAATAAAGATTAAAGGCACCTAACAGGTTTGTGGACTACAGCAAGCATGCAAGCTAGTAACTTCCACCCTGCTCACAGAACAGGTATCTCCATCATTAAACCCGAACTGTGTTTCAGCATCTTGTTTAACACTGGCAGAGAAGCAAAGAATCAGTTTACGAGGAGGAAAGTAGGAGAGGAAGGGGAAGAAAAATCCAACACACCACTGATGAGTTACATTAGTGACTTGTTATATTAGCATAGGAAGTTAATACTGACTTTAAGCTCTGCAAAGGATTTTAGTTTTGTTTCTGATACAATTTCAGGAGCAAGTTACCTCTCCTCTCTCAGAGCTGCTACATAAAATGTTCTTCTTTCCATCAAACAGATCCCAGTCTCATAGCTAGGGAACTGCTATCAAGAAGTAAAGGGAAATCCCAATCCATAGTCAAAACACAAAAAGAGAGACAGAAGGGAATAGATACTTACACACTGGGAATCCATAAACGGACCGTTTTGTCTCTAGAGCCTGAAGCCACCAGGTGACCAGAAGGTGAAAACTGAACACACATCACTGCATCTTTGTGGCCCACAAAGCGATAGGCTCTCATCTGAGGTCTCATGCTCCAGATCATCAGGCATGAATCCATCGAGCCACTTGCTGAAATAAAAAACACACCCAAACTTGCATTAATTCTCCTCCGATTACACTGAAACTACATTTCACATCCCAATTCAGCATCATAGCTCTCAGCAATCTCAAGCACAATTACCCTTTAAGCTTCACCAATGTATTAATGAAATACAAGTATGCAATAACTCCAACAAAACAAGTCACGCATTGTTTTGGACTGACAATTCCACTTCCAAGGGTCAGTTCATGCAACAGCTTCAGAGACAAAAGCAACACAAGTTGCAAAACCTCTTCCAAGTAAACACACGCTAAGGAAACACATAAAAGATCTGTGGATGAAGGTTATATCCTCCCTTTTTTATTGGGAAGCAGAAGTAGCTATCAGCTGCAGCAGGTTAAATATCAAGTAACACGCTAAGATCAAGCAGAGAAACCCTGTGAGTTGGTGACTTAAAGGCAACCCAGCTACATCTCCCTCCAATACCTCTCCCTTGCTGCAAAATGTTCAACAAAGCCAGCTCAGCAGTTCTTAACAATATATGAAAAATCCAAGCTCGCAACACAATTTGAGTAGTGTTCAGTTTGCTATTAGTAGGAGGGGTCAGCAGGACTTGATGGAAGTCACAACAGGCTTTAAGGAAACATAGATGGAAACGAGATCGCCTCCATCAAACCTCATCCAGCTCTTTCACTTGTGCCTACTTCTATACTGTCCTGCAGGAATAAAAAATAACCAACAACCACCACAACTTGCCTTTGCTCTTAGGCTTCTAAGCAGCAAGAAAGGGGTGGAAGAGGGCAAAGGCATGCTCCAAAGACAAGAAAGAAGAGAAAGAGCTGGATTGTTGTGTAAAGTTGTGTAGGATCCTAAATTAACATTCACAACAGAAGGAGGCGGTCCAAGACAATTTGATTCATTTTCATTTCCTTGCAGCTTCCAGAGCGTTGTGTAGGTTGCAAGATCCAGAAGAGGACTGTTGCAGTACTTTTTATTCATGCCTACTGCACCCACTGCCTACCAGCTATGTTGCCTCAAGCTATCATTTCTGCAAGCCAAAGCAACGTCCACCATGTTACACAGACTGAACAGCGACTTCACCAAGAGTCAAAAACCCTCCTGGTTCTTACTCCGTGCACACACAGTGCGTTACTGAACAGCAACTACGACACGTGCCTTGGCATAATCACATGCAACTGTCTAAAGGGGAGAAATGAAGATTGAGAAGAAAAAGGCTTTACCTTAAGCTGCCTGCGTGGCAAAGCAAGGCACATATGTGACACAATTGTGTCACAACACAATATGTGACAATAGATGTCCCTAAAGCTCTAGCAGGATGCACACAATTTAACACTCCTATGGTTCAACAACAGGATTTTTTTTCAAAGCACAGAGAAAGTGTTCATCCAGAATATCTCCAAAATCTTTTAATGAGAATAAGTTCTTTGCTCTCGTAGAGCTCAGTATCTCCACCACTCCATCCATTTAACTAAAGGAGAGAAGCTCGCTCTTTATCATCTGGCCACCAAAACACAGACAATTTACCCAGTTGTTTCTTATTGAGACTGAAGTCCACGCTAGTGATGGCATCTCTGTGGCCTTTGAAGTGTTTCTCCAGGGACGGATCTTCCTAGAAGACAATAATGTTCAGATACTATAGATTAAGAACCATCTTCACACAATAAAACCATTTAATTTCTACAACAAAGGAACCAAGCCACATATTTATCCCAGAAAAGCCAGGCTGAGATATAAACATCATGCAACAGAAAATGCAAATTTCACATGTATCAACAACCTTAAAAAGAGGCAAGTTATCCAAGATGATAATCCCCCTGGATCTTAGGTGGCTTGTACAAATAATTTGTGTATTTTAACAACATGCTGCTGGTGCAGAGATCCCAAAGCTGACTTTGGGACAGATCAGCCACATCAATGACCACCTGAGCAGACCATCAAGCTCAACTTTGCTCTGACAGTTGCTCATCTCAGCCCAGGAGTAGCCAGGAGGCCACTCTTTGCAGAGAAGGGACAAATTTGTAAGACCTAACACACCTGTTGAGACAGACAGGGAGAATCAGAACTGCAGCAGAACAGACTAACCCACTACTCTTCCCCCACAGCTGGGGAACACAGCACATCCCTACACAGCACTTTGCTGCAAAGGTAAAACAAAGCCTGAGGCCGGGGTAGGGAGAACAACACAAAAAGCACTCAAAACAGAACACTGAGAGGACAATACAATAGGTTGTAACGTGAAAACTGTCCAGACTTCAGAATAGGGTGATTAGCCTTCAATCCCTGCTCTCACACACACAGCCTCTGCCCCCCCACCACAGCCTAGCCTACCTGCTCCCCCCCTACACACCAAGCATCAGCCAGCCCCTGTCCCCCCTCCTAGGCTGGGGCCTGCTCCCCTTCAGAGCCCGCTCCAGCCTGCTCAAACAAGCACCCAGGCCCAGAACAGGGCTGACCTCTCCCCACAGCACCCAGCACCAGCCCTCCCCAGACCCAGAGCTCCTGCCACCTGCACCAGCCCCGCTCCCCTCAGCCTACAGGTGCCCCCCCCAAAAAACACAGTCCAACCCCAGCTGTCACAGCACCCCAACACCCACAGCTGCCCACCACAACAGCATTAAGCTTTTCCCGCCCCCCCATTCCTCCCCAACTGCATGAGGCCTCCCCACAGCCCAAGCCCAGGCCAGCCCCCACCCCACAGCCCAAGCCCAGCCGCACTA
>VZSF01000571.1:111592-164471 GCA_013398295.1 Chionis minor
CCCCCCCCAGGCCTGCCCCCTCACCGGCCGGCCGGCTGCCATGACACCTCCCGCTGCCCACAGTAACGGTTCCGCCCTTAAAGCGGCCGCCGCGCGCCGGGCCGGAAGGGGCGGGGACACTTCCGGGAGTGGGCGGGGCTTCTCCACTGAGGCGGCGGGGCCGCCATTACAGGCCGAGGACTTGCAAGGCGGAATCCCGTCCTCCCGCTCATTTCCCTGCCGCTGGTCAGGCTATACGGCGGGGGCTCACCGGTGTGTGGAGAATCGCCTTCCCTCGCTGTTCATTCCTCAGTCTTCGCTGGGGAAAAGCGTATTTGTAAACAGGTAGTAGTTCACATTGTACACTGCAACGTAAGGAAGTCACAGAATTTTACTGGAGGCTTTTGCCTTGTTCCTGCATGAGTAGAACGAGCTAAAGGGTGGCCCAGCGCGGGCAGAAGCCTGTGGAAGCCCAGAACAGCCTGTGAGGGGTAGAGGATACCCCTGGACAAGCGAGCGACCACCAGCGTCCCAGCCCCTCCGACACCGAAACCCTCCCACCATCTTAGACAAGTAACTCCAGCAAGACCAGCTCCAGGGGCGTCTGGATCAACAGACGAACAGCAGGAATGCTGCAGAGATCAAGTTGCTTGGCAAAGTTTTCCTGTCGTGAAGCAATGAGTTACATTGTGTTGTACCTGAACGCTTGAAGGGTGGAAGATCCCGGTGTCAAAGCACGTTTGGGGTGCCCCGATTTGGCTGGGATACCTCAGGCGCATGAATAACGATTTACCCTTGTAATGAGAGATTTTACACCTCGGCCTCTCCTCACTTAGCACGGGCCAGTTGCAAATTTTCATAACGGTACCTTGCCCACGCCACTGCTGAAACAGCATTTTCCATCTTGTAACGCCTCTCCCCAGCACGGCTCTTAGTACATCGCCAATGTGCTTCCTAACTTTGTGCCGAAGTCCAAAAAGAGCAGAACTGCACCAAATTCTCCTGCCTGCATTTAACCAGCTCGTTTTCAGACTGTCAAATGTTGTGTTCCTCCTTCTTCATCCTCCAGGCAGGAGACGTTCCTGTTCACTTTATCTGAATCACTCCTGCTTTGTTCATAAATGCAGAGCAGTTGTTTGGAGGCCTTGTGACTTAAAAGCTGGGGTTTTTTTGGAGGGAGAACGCTACTATGTGAAATTGGGTTAAAAATGAAACAGGTTTTTCTCCAGTTATTAAGGAACTGACAGCTTCGTTGATAGGGAATCCTGCAGCTTTTGTTCCAGAGTTACCAAACCACTTCCAGTAACACAGGCCTGGCTTAGTTGTTGAAAACTGCCTGCTACGGTGTAGAGCAGCGGATGGGCTCTAACATGGCGCTTCCGAGGAGCAGAGCCAAGCAAAAGGGATCTTTACAAGAAACTTTTTCAAGCTGTGCTGAGGTCAGACCAGAAATTATTTTGCTCCTAATCAGTAGCAAAAAAAAGAAGTTTTCCCAGTATGAATTGGCCCAAGCTCACCAATTCTCAGAATGCAACTGGCAATTTTGTTTAAATGCCTATTTGTGCCTTTTATAGCTTTTTTCCTTTTTCTTCTTTGATATCTCTAACTGAAAAGTTGCTTCATGCAGGGTTAAAAACACTTGCTTTCTTAAGGAAAAGCAGAGCCAGGTGGAACAGCTGACAATTTCAAACCTTTTCCTTATCTGCCAGGATGTTTTGCTTTGGGCAATGTCCGAACACACCTCTCCCACCACCAGCTGCAGCCTTTTTCCTCCTGATTTAGCCAACAGCACCAAACCAGTCTAAGAGTGTGCTGGCTGCACTCACAACAGTCGTGATCAGTCCCTGGGGCACGTGGCACCGGCCAGCATCTCCACACCAGATTCCAGCGAGTGGGAAAAGGACACAAATCCCTGCTGAGGCTGGCATCGATGCGAGGCTACATATGCCGCTGCCAGCCCGCAGTCACTGCCTACATGTTGCCTCTTGTGCCTCCTGACATCTCTCATGGCCACAGCAAACCAATACTGGTGTGATCCAGGCTGCCATGGAGCCACAAACACTATCCCATGAATTGTGCTTCTCAGGGAAGCCATCCGCTCTCCTCCCTCCTGCACTGCCATCCCGTGGTCAACAGTCTGCCGGTTCCAGAGTCTTTGTGTGTCTGAAACGCTCTCCGTTTCCCCCTGCCCTTTGAGTGACTGAGTCTGAAGAGATACATACCTCCCTCAGACACGGCCTTTCTGCCCACTACTATGGATCTCTGAAAAAAATCAGAAATCTGAAATCTGGAGCAGTTTCCAGCATCACTTAATCTGTTCCTCGTTAAATTCTTTAGCATTTGGCTATTAGCTTTTCTTTCTCTGCACAGAAATAAACCAGAGCACAGAAAAGACGCCCAAGATGCCCAAGGCACTAAAGAAGCCTTGTACAATCCATTTTAGAGAAATATGAAGTCAGAAACATGGTGTGGTTGCACTCCTACTTATAAAAGCAGGAAATGGGAACTTTTGCTTTTGTTGAAGGATTCTACCGCCCCCAAAAAACCCAACCCACCTTCTAGATGATACAATAGCAGCATCTATGGTGGACATGGATGGCTACTTCACTTACCAAGTCCTCAGCCCAGACATTCACACCTGCAGCAGTTCAAAACAAGTGTCAAAAGAATAAGAATTAAAGAATATTGACACTAAGGTCTTTGGAAAAAAAGGGCCCCTAAGGAGCAACAGGCACACACCAGGTCCGGTTCGGCGAGGGCAGCACTGGCCAGGCTCTGGATCCAAGATCCCAGGATCCAAACATCTCTGTGGTGTTACTGGTGTTACCTGCCCTGGCTTTGGGCAGGATGGGATTTTTCCATCCCACAGAAACCGTGGCCCTGGGAGCCAGCCGCCTCCCAATGCCCCAGCCAGGGAGAAGGACCTCAGCCCGTCTGCCGTCACCCCGCCACAGGCAGCACCTGGGTGTCACCACCGGCTGAAGAGACACCGCCAGGAATGTGACTCCTGCTTTTCTTCAGATGACCACCTGAGGGCAGGCTGAGGCCTCACCCGGCCTTCAGTTTTCCAGAGATGCAGAAATAAGCAGGAAGATGGGATAAAATGCAACGTGATTTCATTAAAGATGAATCATGCCAGACTAGCCAGCTTCTTTGTTAAGACTACCATAAATCTGGGTGAAAAAAAAGCGTTGAGGAGCCTTTTTCAAATACCACTTCCCGGTTTGCAAGCTAGACGTTCTATAGTAATTCTCAGCAAGTCCTTCCCTGGGGTTATTTGTGTGACCGTGAAAGGGACCAGAAGCGCCAGGATCTGCCACCTCTGTCATACCAAGAGCCCTGCGTTGCCAGCCCTGCCACGGCTGCCGCCCCTGCACGCTGCAAGGCAGCACGCAGCCACGTTGGGCAGCAAAGCTATTGCACAGCATCAGACCCACCCAGAATTCAGGTACGTTGTTCTTGCATGAAATTACAGGTAACCTTTGACTTCAAGCCCAATTCAGAAAGCCCTGGACTTCTCGCTAGAGTGAGCGCGTCTAAGTTTAGCAACTAAATGGAATGTTTACCACTTCTGTATTGCAACCCCACGTTCTCACGTGTCCTGTTAATATTTAAACTGCTGAGCATACCAGTCTCTATACACACTTTCGCGGTTTTAAGATCGTGCCAATTGGGGGACAGCGTGCTAGGCTTCAGAAAGCCACAATGAGATTGATTTCCTGGAAAAGCTGAGGTTCTCAAAGAGTAGGAGGAACTATTTGTCATCTAGAGAGGAAGCACCAAGAGATGTGGAGCTGGTTAAGGCAACATGCACGAGCTAAGATGCAACCAGCAACCACACCTAGGTCTCACAGTCACTATCAGCACTCCCAGAACAAGGTCATCCTATCTCCCCGATCGCCATAATCCCTGCATGGGTCTCCCACAGCTGTTTTGTGCCCCACCCCAAGACGCTCTAGAGATGGAGGCCTGGAGCAACCAACCCTGCAATGCTTTGGCACGTCAACCCAACCAGCTGGGATGGGACAGCCCCCCTGTTATTGCCGCTTTCCATCCAGGAAGCACAGCAGGGATTTCGGCAGCCGAACCAGACGGCCACAAGGAGTCAAAAATGGCGAGTGAAGATCAATGTAGTCCCGAGACTTGCTGTCCACACTTCCCTCGTTGCTGCTCTGGAAGGAGGCAGCTGCAGTCAGCTTAGGCACTGCAGAGGGGACCAGGTCCAGCAAGGAGCTCAGCTGATGACAGTGACACGGCCCCATTGCTTCCATGGGGAGATGCTGCTTTCCATCAGCTGAAGATGTAGCTAGCTGCCACATCAGGGATTTTCTCTCTTACTAATGACTTCGTCCTCCCCTGTGTGCGCCAAACCCATTTATTTATAGCCCACATTTTTTTCTCCCACCTGCCTTTGTGCTTATTTTCCTTTCTTACGGAGTTAAGGAAAAGATGGGAGGAAAAAAAAAATCTTTTCCTCACGTAGATCTGTCACTGACCTAAATGCAAATTTGTTCAAGCAAACTCAGAGAGCTTTGATCGCGTGTGAGTAAGAGGGGAAAGGGGAGGGGAGCAGACTTTGCTGCTATCAGAACAGAGCATAACTGCTGTGTAACAACTAGGCAATGAAGCAAAAGCTACCCGAGTTTAAAGAGGAAGCTCAGCCAAAGGTCACCTGGCTGTCCTGGGTGCTTGTTATCAGAGCCTTGAAAAGAGGGAGGAAGGTGACATGAGCTGATTATAGCAACAAGTGGAAAAGGCTGACAGGGCTGGGGGAGCCCATCAGCCCTCCCCGGCGCTCAGCGTGCAGGAGTGCTCTGCTGCGGGAAAGCAAAAGGTCTGCAGAGCCCAGGCTCTGGAGCTGCTCGGGCCACTAAGAGAAAATTTGCCCGTCTCAAATCCGAAGCTTCTGCTAGGCAGAGCACCAGAAAGCACACTGTTAACTGCAATACTGTATTGTATTCGCTGCCTTGTCTTTGCAGGTGATTTGAACTACTTTCACTGCTCATCCATATAGCTGAAGTGGCGAGGGGAATGGTGACAAGGGGACAGAGACACTGTCACCAGGACGTATCCTGGAGCACCAGAGGGATACACTGCTGTTCCCTGTGTGAAGCTGTACAGTTCTTCAGGCATCCAAGAGAGGTGGAGGGAAGGGAGCTCATACAGGCCTACATTTCCCAGAACTGGCCTAAAGGAGAAGGATCCTTCTGGATCCAGAAGGATCCAGAAGGATCCAGGAATCCTGGCAAGCTGGATCCAGCCAGAATACCATCAGCAGCTTTCTGGGCATCTATGAAGCTGTCTCTGGCCACTTAGTTGGTTCTAGTGTCTTAAGCCACTGTAAGATCTTCAAAGCTGTTACATGAAGGTAGATCAAACCTACCTTTAAAATACCTCCCAGTACAGGCGGCCCCAGGGCAGCTGCTTTCAGTCCCTGAACTTTCTCTGCTGCTGCCTGCGGGGGTTAGTGGAGTTCAGGCTTCGGTGAACTCAGGATTGCATCAACTCAGAACCAAAGTGCACCGAGACCAGTACTAGGAACATGATAGCCGAGTTCATGTGAGTGAAACTGAGCCCTTTGGGCCGTGGAGCTCCCCAGCATCTGCACGCAGCAGCAGTACTGCCGCACAGCCCCTGGTGCTTGGGCAGGCCTGCCCAGAGCGGGTAATGCTGCACGGTCCAGCACCACCCACCTAATAAACCAGAAAGGTATTATAAGCCTCAACAGTGTTAGAGTAGCGTGTCAACTCGGCTAGAGCAGAGTTCTTAATCTCTCTCCATTAGGCTGCTTTCCAATCAACATTGATCCCCGGGCTGGATCACATTCAGCCTTCACTTTTAAGCCTATAATCTTGTTGAAAATCTTTGTCCCAAAATATCCAAAGTGCTCACGCTGCAGATCAGAGGAGGGTATCTGTCTGCCCCTACAAAAGGGTATTGAGTTTCCATGGAAAGTGTTACCCGGGAAGAGCCAAAAGGATCCACACCCAGCCATGCCGGTAGCAGAGTGGGCAGAGAGTGTGTTTCTAGAGGAACTCCTGCAAACAGTTCCCAGTTTGGTCAGCACAGACAAACGTGCAGCTGCCTGGTCCTTCTTCTAAAGCTCTGTGCTCCCGGTGGCCTTGCACCTCCTGAAGACCCAGGGTGGCTGTCTGCTCTCCTTTCCACACCATTCCTGCCTGATGCGGAGGGGAATGGAAGATCAACATGACCGGGGCCAACCACAGAACAAAACTTAAGTATCTGTTGCATTTGCTGCCTTTACACACTGAAGGGAAAGATGCATCTGTTTGCAAAAAGAGCAGGCCTAGTTCAAACCAGCATTAACTCTATAGCATCCACCTAACCATCTCCCCTGCTGCTTCCTTCCCCGCTCTGAGCAACCTTGTCGAGTTACTAAGCCAGACCCTTCTGCAGTGAATTGAACTGCACGAGGGGACAGCGGTCCTTTGTGCTCCTTTGTATTTCCAAGCCAGTTCCAGGCAGACAGAGCTGGAGAGGGAGTGTGGCCCACTGCCAACCACCCAAACCAGTTACTGCCTCGCACGGATCACTTCCCCTTCCAACATCTCGGCCTCAGAGGAAGAGGCGCCTGGCTGCTCTTCCGTGCAGTGCGACAGGAGCTCGGACTTCACTGGACCTCTTGGCGCAACCATGACATTGACGTATGCTTGTGCTGAGCCGTCTGTCTTGCTAAGACCACGAGAGGACAAGTGGGCACGTTAAAGCCACAGAGCTATGCAAGAACCATGTTTTTCCACTGTCTCCAAACGGGACAGGACAACTGGAAAAGGTCTATTCTTCAAACAGTTTATTACCAACTCTATTTGGCTCCACTTATTACTAACTCTATTAGGCTCTATTTATTATAAAATCTATTAGACTGTGCATATTACTAACTCTATTAGACTGTTTACTAGTGACTCCATTAGACCCTATTTATTTCCCCCTCTATTAGGCTCTATTCACTCGCTAGCGACTGCCTCTGCCCTCGCTAGTCCGTGCCACGCTGGGTCCATCCCCATCACCTGCAGCCGCAGCGCTGGTGGCGCAGGTGGGACACTGTGGGGCTGTTGGGCCGTGGCCGTGGGGTGGCGTTGGCACGGCCAGGGCACGGGCTGCTGCCCGCACGGCGCTGCCAGCCAGGGGTTACAGCAGGGAGAGCGGCCAGCCGGCTGCGGCTGGAGGTGTACGGGGTCTGCAGATGCAGGGGCGTGCTTTAGCCATTAGTCACTTTACCTTGGCAAGTAGGGACTTTCTGCAAGCAGCCACCTGCGTGTCCTGTGGTGGAGCTGGTGTGAACACCCTCTGCACCCCTGCAGCGGTTCCCTGCGCAGGCAAAAGGTCTTGGTGGCTTCTGGGGCGCTTTTCATCCGTCTCCGCATCCAGGCACGACGCAGCTGTGGCTCTCGTTTGCATCCCACTCTTGGCTTGCACCTTTCCAGCAGCTGTAGATGATCCCTCTTGAAGTCAGGGCTATAGTAGAAGCGTAAAAACTGAAAAATCTCAAAATGTAAGTTTGATTGTTAGGCTTCGTGGACTCATTGCTTCTGCTTTGACAGGTGAAAATCTGGTGAGTCTATAAACTCAGTCTGGGCTTCTACTGTTCAAACGGATCAACAAAACTGGAAAAGCTTTATTGTTCAAACAGTTTATTATCAACTTTTCTAACTATTTCTTAACAACTCTATTAAGGCTTATCTAACAACAATGCTATTAATTAAAGAGCACGGTGTTGCTGGTGACCCTCTGTGCTCTCTACCCTGTGCCGCACGTGCGACCGTCTGCAGGGCTGGGGCTGCAGGTGCAGGTGGGGCAGTGGGGTGGCCTTGGCCCCAGCAGAGCTGAGGGTGCCACCAGCACGGGGATTGCCAGCTGCGGCGGAGCAGGAGCAGCACGCTGGAGGCCCTCCGGGTCTTGGCTGCTGGGTGGTGGCAGCAAGAAGAGGGCCAGAGGGATGGACCTCTCGCTGCCTGCTGCTCCGGCAGCCTCTGGAAGTGCGGGAGCCGCTGCCGGGGGAGATGGAGGGGCGCTGCCGAGGCTGGGAGGCGCTTCAGCCCGTCTCTTGGTCGGTCTCTGACCCCCGGGGCTTCTGGAGGGGCGCCCTTCATCCGCCTGCTGGGCATCCGGGGCTCTCCGTTTGACCCCAACCCTCCTCTTGAGCTTCTCCAGCAGGTCGGGGTGGTCTCTGCTGAAGTTGGGGCTGTAGTAGTAGAGGATCTAAAAACGCAAAGGAGAAGAGTTAGTTGCCACTATCTCAAGCTGGAAAACCCAAAACTACAAGAACTAAGACTCTGAGTTTCAAAAGATAAGCATGGATATTGAAAAGGGCTCTCGGAGGCATTATAAAGCTGAAACTCAGGCTAAAATGTTTTGTGACTGTTCTGTTCGGTCATCACCACCCCTGGGTTTTTGCCGCCTGGGAGCAAAGCAGTGCAGGCTTTTCAAAAGCATAAGATCTATTATTGAAAGCCAAATACCACTATTTTTCGGCAACTTCATTCAGTGTGGAATGAGCAGACACGTAATACTGCGGTCCTTAGATGTATCTTCTTGGCAGTCAGCAGGTGCCACAGGACAGTTTCAGATTTGCAAGACACATAGCAAAGACCTTCACAGAAACCAGGTTACGCTGTGTCTGTCTTTCCATTTAACAGCTTTAAACTAAGCGGACATAACCAAATTATTTTATCGACATTTCTACCAGTTGGAAGGACTAACTCAAACCTTCCTGAAAACAACCCGAGAAGGAAATTAAAGCCAGACCCCTCGCCACTGTCCCCAGCTCCTCCATTGCAAGGTGTCATTGGTGTGAAGGTCCGTCTCTGCCCCAGGACTGCTGTGAGCATGAGCCCCAGTGCAGAGCAAGTGCCATACCTGTCTGTGAGCGGCAGCTGCTGCTTCTTCGGCCAGGAATTCCGGCAGGGAGGCAGATCTCTCAGAATCCCGGCGCACTTTGATGAAGCCATAGAGGTTCAGCTGCCGCAGGAAACTCTTCATGCAGTTCATGGCAAAAACCCGCAGAGGCCCTGCCCAGCACCTCCTCCTTGAAGAGTTCTTCATCGATGACCATGCATTTTCTGCCCTCACTCCACCAAACTGACCAAAACTGGTCACTTTGCAGCAGTTTCCAGAGCTTCTGTGGAAAGTAGAGGGCTGAGAATTCATTGGTTTCACCCACCCTCTCCTTGGAAACATGAAGGACTCCTCTGGCCTTGTGTCCCTCACTGCCAGGTTGGATGTCCCGCTCCTCCTTTCTTGCTCTCACGGCAGCGTCACAGGGTGCTTTCGCTCCCTGTCCTTGAGGGCCAGGAGAAGTTGTGTTGGCTGATGGCCCCCGCACATCCGGAGCAGAAAGGCACAGCATTTCTGCGGGAGATGGCTCCCTCTTCATTTCTTCTGTCCCAGCTGATCCAAAGTTGTCCTCACTGGCCATCGTCCTGGACAGCCAGGCCTTGTCCTGCCAGTCAGCAAGCAGAGACCAACTGTCACCGGCTGACTGGGGGCACCGATGGGACATTCTGGCATGTCAGGGAGAGCGGCCGGCCCAGGGCACCAGCCCTGCTGCTGCGCCGGGGTGCAGAGGGAAGGTGGGGAAGCCCAGCCCTGGCGCCAGCGCTGGCAGCTGCGGTGCGGGAGGTGCAGCCCCGTGCAGTGCTGCAGCAGCGCGCTGGAGGCCAGCCGGGGCCTGGCTGCTGGCTGGGGGTGCCAGGGATGGAGCAGCCCAGAAGCTCTCCCTGCCTGTGGCTCCAGCAGGGTTGGGAAGTGGGGGGCAGCTCCCTGGGAAGGGGTTTGGGTGCTGCCGAGGCCAGGAGGTGCTCTAGCCCAGCACTTTGTTTTTGGGGACCTCAAAGAGGAAGATACCAGCATGTTCTGCAGTGAAGCTGGTGCAAACACTTCCTTCTCCATGCCAGCAGTGGCTCCCCACATAGGTTAAAGACCTTGGTGGCTTCTGGGGCAGCTTTCCTCCAGCTCCTCATCCAGGCATGATACAGCTGAGGTTCTCTTTTTGTGGCCTGCTCTTGGCTTGCACCTTGCCAGCAGCTGGGGATGGTCCCTCTTAAAGTTGGGGCTATAACGGAAGTGCAGAAGCTAAAAAATGCAAAGGGGAAGAGTTGCAACCAGTTCAAGCCTGGAAAACACAAATACATGAAAACGAAGACTTCTAATTGTAAAAGCCAGACTTGGGTGTTGAAAAGGACTCTTAGGGGCATTTGAAACCTCAAGCTTGGGGTGTCTCAAACGTTACAATATGGTTAAGTCATAACCAGCCCCGGGTTTTCACCCAAGTAATGCCTTGAGAAAGAAATGAAGGTGAGGACATTTATGGCCATCCCCATCTCCTCTGTTGCCAAGGCTTATTTGATTTGAACATCAGTCTCTCCCCCCAGTTCCTATGCAGATGTACCTTTCTAGGAGCAGGAGCGTCCACTTCTGCTGGAAATTCATCCTTGGAGTTAGGCACCTCTGGCAGTTCGTGCAGCCCATGCAGGTCAAGCTGACAATGGAAATTTTCCATACTCTCCATTTCAAAAACTTTCCCAGGTCTTCTTCTTGCCAGCAATTCCTTCTTGAACATTTCTTCATTGATGGTAACAAAGACTCCATCATCAACCCACTGAATGGCCTGAAACTCATTGCTGCAGGCAATTTTCTACAGCTGCTTAAGAGAGTTCTTCAGTTTCACCAGCACTCTCCTCAGAAGAAGCAGGAACGTCTCCTTCTGGGGTGCTGTCATCACTCCAGGCTTGGAAAGACTCTTCTTCTGTTGTTGCTTCTACAGCAGCATCCACATCTGCTTGATCATCCCACTCAGGAAAGGCAGGAGAAGTTCAGCCTGATGACTTCCCCAGCTCGTCTGAGGAAGAGGAGATTTCAGCTGTTGACAACTCCCTTTGAAACCATCTGGTGTCATTTGGGTTCAGCCTTTCTTCTGCAACCATCACTCCAGCCAGCCTGGTTCTGCCAGACACCAGTTGAAGGCCAACTGGCCAACTGCAGGTTCCAATGGGACATTCTCAAATGTCACCGTGGTGCCTGTGCCACATGGTGGTGACGTCGCAGGGTGGCACCCGTGACCTGGCAGAAGAGAGCAGCCAGGGGAGAAAGTGCTGAAGACCACTTGCTGCTTTTCCCTCCCAGAGATGGTGGGACTCCAGAGCCCAGCAGTCACTAAAGCTGTGTGGAAGGGCTGTAGGCAATGAGAGGACCATGCTGTGTCTGGTTGCGTCCAGGAGTGGGTCCACAGAGAGGAGTGGGGACAGCTGCAGCGTTGCGCATCCCAGTGCCTCGTTTGGAAAGTTTTTGTGATTCACTGGAGAAATATCTTACGGGCCTTGGCTGCATGTTCTTTAAAAGCTAAGCAAAATACTCCCACCTCTAAACACTGCAGGACTGCGCAGTAGTAATTTCTAGTCTCCCCAGGCACTGACGGTATTTTTGCTCCAGAAGAGGCCTAAAAGGCTGATGAAAGATCAGCATCTTTCCCATGGAGTTGCACAGCCACTTTGGGAGAAGCCAAGCACGTAGCCCAGCCCAGCCCAGCACACCAGGACAGTCAAGCTGTGCCTGATACAGGTTGTCATAACCTTTGTCACAGCCACCAGGCACCCTCGTGCTCCAGGCATGTGGTGCCGTGACATGCTCCAACCTTTCAGTGCGCTCCCTCCCTGCTGCTGGCTGCATCCTGTCCTTCATCCTTTGGCTTCTCTAGCCCTGGAGGAATTTAACTGGGAGGAAGACATTTTGCCTTTCGTTTCTTGTATTTGACAAGAAAGGGAAGGGGGTGCATGGAGGAATTTGCCCTGAAATACCCTCTGTGGATTTGAAGAGCTGACAACAGTTTTTCCTGAGCCAGCTTTACGTGTTTGACATAAGCTACACTGACCCAATGCTCCAGGCGCTACCACAATACTGATAAAGCTCCTTCAGGCTTTAAAGGTCTGTGAACAAGGACTCCTCATATGCCCTGAGATCTGTCCTGCAGCTGGAAAAGCTCCCTGGTAGCAAACTAATCTTTCAAAGGGGCTATGAATACTTCTGCCAAGCGAGGGGAAAGGGCTTCCTTTGTGTAAACACATCGCAGCAAGCCTTTGTGTGGCGTAAACCCTCTCCATGCCAGCAGGATCAGCGTAAAGGACCCATCGATGGTACCTACATCGGAGCTCCTGCTTCTCTCTCTCCCGCAGCCCAGCGCGAGGCAAGTTGGCTGCTGCATTTTGCAAACTCTCTAACAAGCGAGGCTGTTTCGAAGGTGACAGAGACCCAGCGGACAGCTGAGAGCCCAGAACAACCCCTGAGCTCACCTTGTTGGCAGTCCCGGGCTACTGTTCTCTAATAATCTGTTCTAAGCATTGGCCAAGTTTGGAAACGGTGATAAAAGCAGGCTCGCCGCTGTCGTGCCAGTGAATAGAGAGCTCGTCAGCAGAGGGAGATTCACCAGCAGCAGGACGAGGGAGCAGCACAACCATTACTGTACAGTATTTCCTCTATAGAACGGTTTATATCTAAGCACGAGTCCTTCAGAATCCTGTAAGAGAGCTTCAATACTGCATTAAGTGCTGAGAATTGGCAGGAGCAGAGGGTCTTTCACCATCTAGCTTCAGACTTTTGCAAATGGATGTGAAACACAGACTCGTAGAATGGTTTGGGCTGGAAGGGACCTTAAAGATCATCTAGTTCCAACCTCCATTCCCATGGGCTTCCACTAGACCTGGATGCTCAAAGCCCCATCCAGCCTGGCCTTGAATGCCTCCAGGGATGGGGCATCCACAACTTCTCTGGGCAACCTGTTCCAGTGTCTCACCACCCTCACAGTGAAAAATTTCTTCCTTATATCTAATCTGTATCTCCCCTCTTTCAATTTAAAGCCATTACCCCTTGTCCTATCACAACATGCCCGTGTAAAAAGTCCCTCTCCAAATTTCTTGTAGGCCCCCTTCAAATACTGGAAGGGGCTATAAGGTCTCCCCGGAGCCTTCCCTTCTGTGGGCTGAACAAGCCCAGCTCTCTCAGCCTGTCCTCATAGCAGAGATGCTCTAACCCTCTGATCGTCTTCATGGCCCTCCTCTGGACCTGCTCCAACAGGTCCATGTCCTTCTTATGTGGGGGTCCCAGAGCTGGATGCAGTACTCCAGGTGGGGTCTCATGAGAGCAGAGGGGGAGAAACACCTCCGTCGACCTGCTGGGCACGCTTCTTTTGATGCAGCCCAAGATATGGTTGGCTTCTGGGCTGCAAGCGCACATTGCTGGGTCGTGCTGAGCTTCTCATCAAGCCTTCTCCTCAGGGCTGCTCTCAATCCATTCTCTGCCCAGACTTTATTTGTGTTTGGGATTGCTCCGACCCCCATGCGGGACCCTTCACTTGGCCTTGTTGAACTTCATGGGGTTGACACGGGCCCACCTCTCAAGCCTGTCGAGGTCCCTCTGGATGGCATCCCTCCCCTCCAGTGTGTCAACTGCTCCACAAACCTTGGAGTCATCGTCAAACTTGCTGAGGGTGCAATCAATCCACTGTCCATGTCACCAACAAAGACGTTAAAGAGCACCAGTCCCAATACCAGCCCCTGAGCAATGCCACTCATCACTGGTCTCCACTTGGGCATCGAGCCATTGACTGCAACTCTGAGTGCAGCCATCCAGCCAAGTCCTTATCCACCGAGTGGTCTATCCGTCAAATCCGTGTCTCTCCAAGTTAGAGACAAGGATGTCACGCGGGACAGTGTCAAATGCTTTGCACGAGTCCAGGTAGATGATGTCAGTTGCTCTTCCCTAACCCACCAATGCTGTAACGCCATCATAGAAGGCCACCAAATTTATCAGGCACAATTTGCCTTTAGTGAAGCCATGTTGGCTGGCACCGGTCACCTCCTTATTTTCCACGTGCATTAGCATAGTTTCCAGGAGGATCTGCTCCATGATCTTGCCAGGCACGGAGGTGAGACTGACTAGCCTGTAGCTCCCCAGGTCTTCCTTTTTTTCCTTTTTAAAAATGGGGGTTATGTTTCCCCCTTTCCAGTCAGTGGGAACTTTACTAGACTGTGACAGCTTCTCAAACGTGATGGATAGTGGCTTGGCAACTTCATCCACCAGTTCCCTCAGGACCCAAGGATGCATCTCATCAGGTCCCATGGACTTGTGCATCTTCAGGTTCCTTAGATGGTCTCAAACCTGATTGTCTCCACCCAAAACACAGATTCAACTAACAAGCCAGTTCCAAACATACTCTGACCCTTGAAAAGTATCCATATTCAGCTTTTGGCTTTCACTTTACCTCTGGAAAATGCTCAGCAATTTAGGCTTGCTCCAAGGGTGAAGTTTACCAAATGTTCACACAAGCCAAGGAACAGCAAACAACGTGCAGTTGCTGGCATCAGGGCAAACCCTTTGGGGTGGTGAGCCAGGACCTGGTTATTGCAGCCACCTCTCTCATCTCTACCTTCAGGAAGCGACTCATTCCATTTTCTCCTGTGAAAGCAGAAAGTGGAAGAAAGGATCTGGTTATCACAGGAAGATGGACAAGTCCATCAAGAGGTGCTACGGCTGCAGTGAGTTTGAGATGTGCTGCTCTGAGTCACCCTGAGATGCAGAAGTCACTGTCCCCTGCAGCACCTCAGGCCTGCTCAGAAGAATTTATTTCCCACCACAAGTCACCCAGCCCTGCATTTCTTGGCCAGGTTTACTCCCTCTTTGAGAGCAAACACATTCCTCAGCCTCTGCCTTTCAGCTCAATGCCAGGTCCACAATGCACCTCATAGATAAACCAAACCCTATCAAGACCAAGAGCATTCTTGTCTATCACTGTACCTTGTACAAGATTTTTTTAATCAAATCCTAGAAATGTGGGAAGCAGCTGGAACCTGGGATTCGTGGGAGGAAGGGACAGCGTATTAGGCGTCTCAAAAATAGATCAGAAAGGTCAGGCTTGAACCAAGTGAGGCAGACAAAGCCCACAGCCGCTGCCAGGAGGACGAGCAATGCAAACAGTGGATGCTGGCATCTGAAGTAGAGACTTTTTCCCAGTCACAGCAGAGTAATGTGTTTTAAGTAGCTGGCTTTTGGCTGCCTGTTTTGTTTACCCTTCCAAAGACAAAACCAAAAGTGACGCCATATCCCACTTTATTGAAGCACAGAAGGAAGCATCTGGGAAGGAGGCAGAACACGACAAAGTCCAGACCGCCCTAAAGGGAGACACGCGCAAACCCTCCTGCTCAGCCTGCTAAATATGTAGATATTTATCTACACAGCCTGCTACCACAGATAAATGGAAAATACCTGCTGGGCTTTGGCATGCTCCAGGAAGCCAGGAGGAGAACAGGGGGAATATCACACTCAACTCTTCCTCAGCGGTTGATTGGTTTCTTGAATAACCACCACTGCACAGAAGGACCAGACCCTCAGCTGATGTGAGCAGGCTCCAGTCTCCACCAGAGCTGCCTTCATACTTACACCAGGTCAAGAGCCGCGCGGCTACTGCCCAGTTTTCAAGCTCGTGGTAACTTTTAACCTGTGCAAGGAGAAGCAGAAAAGCAGGATGAGGAAGTGATCCACTGAAACTTGTCCTGCGGGAGGGACTTCCCTGGAGAACCAGCATGAGAAAGGTGCTGCCTGCTCAGAGAAGTGCCACACTAATCCAGGCACTGGAGAATGGCCAAGCACTGGTTCAAACTGGGTGCGTTGTTCACAGAATACAGTACCTCTGCCAAGTGCAGGCAGTGGCTGAACACTGTTACAGTTAGAGCTGCCAGGCCAGTTTGTTTCCAACTCCTGTTATTTTTACCATGCGTCTTTCAGTATTTTGTATTCACCTGAAAGAGAGCCAGTGTCCGATTGCAGGGGGTAGGAGAACTTCATGCTAAGAGCGTCCAGTGTTTTGTTTTCATAGTTAGGCAGAACAGTCCTCATGGCAAACCCAGGTGTACCACAAAGGCACCTAACTAGAAGGCAGTGGGGAAGGACCCCACTTGCCAAGTCAATTTCTTGAACAATTAGGCCTGGTAGCATTTAGTTCTGTCAAATTACTCCAAGGGAAATTTTCCTAATCAGCAAACATTTATTAGAAATTGCAGAGGTACAGTAAGGGACCGGCACAGGGAGGGATAGGCTATTTCATCTGCAACTGTCCTGACCTTCAGGGAAAAAACCCTCCAGCATAACATAGTTGCCATAAATACTTACACCATGACAAAAGATGTCAGAAATGCAAGCTGTTGACATTACGGGATACTTAGCCAAAATGAAACCTTATGCCTTTCAAGCTGTAAGCTGTAAAGACCAGCAAATTTTATGGCAGTGTGAAGTGCTATCCTAGAGTTTAGAAGGCAGGAAAGCGCAGCTGACATGGAACGCACATAACGAATTTATTTGAAGGAAGTGAATTTCTAAACGATACACAACTATCTAACTTATTGCCAAGTTCTGGGTCTAAACCAGGCAAGTTCATAAAAGGGTTAGATAGATCAATGCATAATAGGTTCACCACTACTTTTATGTCCTGGGCTGTCTCAGGGGGTTGCCGGGAGCATGGTGCACACCGGCATCTTCCCTTAGTGTCTGCTGCTAGCTGGGTGGACGTTTGCTCTGACTTGCTTGTCACATGCAGTCAGCCAAGACTCAAGTATTCAAGGATTAATTTTGTTTGTGCAAAACAAAGCCTCCTCACCTGGTGGCGTGGGGTTTTACAGGCTTGTTTCTCAGCATCTCATGCCTTTAGTTCTTCCTTATGTCTCTTGTGAGCCTAAGCAGAAGACACCAACTCCAAAGAGGACATACACCTCCGCACAGGGCTGCTCTGCTTCTTGTTTGTAAGGTATTACAACACACTGTACAAACAAACGGTCTAACCCCAGATGAAACAGATGTCTTAGATAAATCCCATGCAGGGGATTAGTCACACTGATGTTGCAATCATTGGTGTCATGGCTAAAAACAACCCAAAGAAGAGGAATATGAGAATCTTCCATTACGACTTCTTTACAGTAATTATAAACAAAGATGCCCAACTCTTTTGGGCTAGCCCAACAACTACCTGCACCTCCCCAATGTCTGTGATCTTAGCTCAGGACTATGCTAGAGCAGATTTTCTACCATACCACTGGAGCGGGCTGCCTTGTTCTTACAAGTTCAAGCAAAGAGAAAACAGCATGATTTTACTGCCACTGCTTTATACATGTTTCTTGCACAGTTACAGCAACAATTCCTTGGTGCCACAAAGATGTATCCTCCTCATCTCACCCCCAGATGACATAATTATAAGCTAAAGGTTCCTGGTGCCAAACACACCATAAGCTCCTACGTAGCTGAATGTCCTTCTTCAGTGTGGTACAGCACCAAACACTGTCCCTGAGCTGAGCCATGGTTGCTGCTCTGCTGATGATATTAGCACTCATGATGGTTGTTCTGGGCCTAGACTGTGCAGAGGAGCCTTTAGCATTGAAAAAAATCACTAGTAAACTCAGTAAATTGTTTTAAGTTAAAGATACAGCTTGGCAGTGCTAGGTTAATGGTTGGACTTGATGATCTTAAAGGTCTTTTTCAACCTACATGATTCTATGTTTCTCTATCTTTTATACAACCCCTCCGCTTCCCAAATGCAGTACTGTGCAGAAGTGATGCTCTTACCGCTTTTGACCTAATGCTTTTATGCAATAAAGGAGGTGGAAAGACAACATAAAGCCCACGCATGCTAAACCACTTTTGCAGCAGGAAAAATCAAACCCCTTATATCGTAAAAGCAACCACAGCGGGTCCGGTTATGGGGCTAAAGCAATCGGTCAGGCAGACAAACTTGAGATACCTCACTGGTATTCTTAGGAGTGGGTGTCTACTTACACAGATTGTGCAACTGCTCTGTCTCTGCTCTGCGAACGCAGCCTGATGTCCAAACACCAGCACCTGTAATAGAGTAACTCTGTATTGATATCCTTTGCGTGCATTTTGTAAATAAATAAAACAGTGACTCATAACTGATGGGCTTGGAGAAACCCGGGGCAGGGGTTATACACAGGCTAAGTCATCACCTCCTCATTTGTCCAAAGATACCATCGTGCGTAATGCGACTGATTGCAGCAGGGTAACTCCAGAGAGGAAGCAACCCTGGATGCTCAGGCCAAATCCTCCTGTCTGTGCTTGCTGCAAGTAGCACCTCGCCTGCGGCAGAGTCCCGCAGCGGCGCACATTCGCTCCGGCAGCTCAGTGGCATTCAGTCTAACCGGCAAACGGCAGCCCTGGCCGGGCAGGATATCCCACAGAAGTGGACATTCACACTATATCCTCACCTAAAAGCACCTCTTTCCCCCAGCACCCTGTGCCATCCCACCCTCCAGATGGCTACACTGAATTAGCACTGGGCAAGTGAAAAAAGTACCAAAGATATTACATAGAAATTAAAGTTTAACCTTTGTCTGCCTTACACTACTGGCAAATAGTTGCAGGAAATCCAGACATTTTTTCCACTCGCTTGGTTTCCTCTGCCATGCAGGCAGCTCCATCAACAGCAGACCTAAGGAAACCTGGTCCCTCATTAATTTACTATTTGGATAATTAGTTTCTGCATATTTGTTTGTTTTTTCCTTCATGGACTGTGGTTTGAGTCTGCTACAGCCTCTTTCTTGGTCAATGTATTGTAAAGTCTCTAACCACTGTCTCTGTGGTTTCAGAGATCCCTGAGGGAACTTTAAAAGCTTTACTGTTCCTTGAGCTTTTTCACTGAACTGAAGCACGGCCACCACATTCAAAGCTGCTGGCAGGCAGTCAGTACAACCACAGCACAACCGGGTGCCATCATGAACTTCATCTTAAAACAGATGGAAGAGGAAGCCAATAGTGCATCATATAATAGCCTAGCAAAAGTTCTTTAAAACGCAAGAGAATTGCAATACCAAAGCTGAAAAGGATCAAACCAGAAAATTCGTGTTTGTAGCTTTGTCTCCTCAACTCCCAGAGATATAGCCTGAACCTCCAAACAAAAAAGCTTGAACAGTCAGGATCTAGCTATCAGATCTTCATCCTTGAACGCCCTGGCACTAGGGAGGCTCTTCAGTCCAAATCTGGAGCCTCGTTCTCCTCTCACAAACAGCAGCCAGCCACAACCGCCTAGCATAGCCCCTCCTGTCACAAGAGGAGAGTCAGCCCTTTATCCCTGCAGCCCATCACCCTGCAGGACGGCCTGGTACCACTGGAGAAGCAGGAGCTGTATATAAATGGATGGCTCATTCATGCTGGGACACTGGTCTATTTTCTTGTCCTCCCAACACGATCTCACCCAGTACAAGAAAGCTGTAAAACCAGTTCCCTGCGTGGTCCCGCTCCAAGCTGCAGTGGCCACACTGGGCTAGGCAACCAGAGACGTCAGTGGCTTACTGGAGGCTGTGATCCTTAAGGCTTTGTCTGGTTGTAATTAAACCATCTCATTCTTCTTGATGAAGGCTTGGTGGGGAGGGCATCTCGTCTGCTTTACTTGTCTGTGGCTGAAAATACCGTGTGAGCAAGGGAGCAGTGTGGGCACAGGGACACAGGCTGCTAGGAGCTGCTTGCAGGCTGCAGAAAGGAGAGCAGAGCCACGCTACGACCATCAATTTGAGATTCCAGCGACCTCACCCCGCCTTCTCATCTCCCTCCACATGCATCCAGAGGTGTGCAGTCATCTCCACGTCCCTCCTCTCTTGCCCAGCAGGGCCCGGCTGTGCTCCTCACTCCTGCCCTGGGCAGCCCAGGTGTGGGCTGGGGCCACCGCACCACGCCAGAACTGGAAGCCAGGACTTGAGCACTGGCCGGGCGAGGGGCATGTAGGAAAAAGCAACCTCAGGTTGCAGAGAGCTCACTGCAGCATGAACAGCCAAGGGGTTTTACTCCTTCAAGCACCTTCTACTTTAAGATTAATTCAAATAAAAGTATTTTAATTCATAGGACAACTAAGCTTGCAACACAAGTAACTGGTGGGACAGCTACTCGAAAGCAGCCCTAATTATTATTGAAGACCCAGGCTGGTGGTTTACTTTAAAGACCCTCCATGTTCCAGTACAGGTCTTCCACCACCCACAGTAGTTCTGAGGCTACAGCAACCGTTAAACTGTTGTCCTGCGGTTTGGGTGAAAACCTGCGTTAAACAATATCAAGACTTATCTTGAGATGACCTAGGCAAAGTTGAGCAAAGGAGAGATGTGCTGTCGCAACAGAAAGCTGTGCAGAGCCCAGGCTAGGCAGAGTGTTGCCGACACCTCCATCTCAAGAAGTCAAGTCCAAGGGTCGACAAATCTCATCTCTTATCCAGAGCAACACTAGACACTTCCCAAAGACATGTAAGAACCCCAGCCTGCCTGCATAGGTCTCAACCTGCCCTCCAGTACCTTCGGACTGGTTTATGTCTGGACCATAACACCCGCTACTCCCTTAGGAAAGTATCCCTGTTCATTACAACACTAGGTTGCCTTGCTTCCCATTTAAGAACTTGAGTTAGACCCTCTGTTTTGCTAAACTTACGGTCTCACCAGCTTCTGAAGACAATGAGACACACATTAGTAACCTCATTTAATCAGTGGTTAGCATTATTTTTTCACAGCCCAATCATCCTCTACTTAAGTTCCCCAATTTCATGGCTACAAGCCTCAAGACAGGCCAGAGATGTTGGGAACAGGAGATTCTCCCCACCTACCACACAATACATACAATTCCTGGGTAGCTATTTGTTGCCACCAATCGTGCTGGGAACAGCACTGTGCCCTGTGACACAGTGGGTTCGATTTATATTAAAACCAAAAAAGAGAAAAAATAGGGCAATCTTGACAAGATGTGCTTGACTCACTCCTGCTGCTGTGTTTAATATTGTTGGAGAATTGTTCCTGGCAGGGAGCACTTTAGAAAAAGCTTGACGAGGAAAAGCTTGTAATGAAGAAAGCTCATCTGCTTTCTTTTAGACCAGCTGCAGGCCTGCCCAGGACAGATGCACTTGGCACGTATGCGGAGATGGCTCATACGTACTGAAGGAGCAACTCATTCAATAACCACACATTTGTGAGACAGTTTCTAATCAAACCCTTCCTCCAAGCAAAGATAACAACAGGCTATCCTTGATGTTCTCACCACAAGTACATGACAGCTCTAGCACTCTGCTGTCTACAGCACACAGCAAGCCTCATTGTGCAAGGACACACCAAGCCAATGTGACAATCCCAGGCTCAGGGCACCCGTCCCCTGTCTAATTCAGAAAATCTTGTGCTAGGAACTTACCCATATCTTACATCTTAAGTAAGACTTCCAAGCTGTCTGCGGCACACTGGCAGATCGCATGGCAGTGCCTCCAGCTAAGATACGTGCCTGCTTGCCTGCTTTCTTAATGTGCTGCTCTGGGGGGGTGCACAAAGCATGGAAGATGTCTTTTTACTGTAGGTGAAAAAACATCATTCTGTTCAAAATTTCACTGCTGTATTGCTTCCTGCATTGACTAAACTCTCTAGACTACTGCGGTGTGATAAGACAAGGAGGACTGTCTACCCTTGGGTTAGACGGCAGGGGAACTGGGATCCACAGAGACATCTTCATATATTAAATAGAAACCACCAAGGTCAAGATGCTGAAGAGGGAGGACAGTCCACAGTCGCAGAGAGATGTATGTGCTTTATCTAGACAGCACAGCAGATGCTGGTATAAAGCGAAGAGCAAAGGCTGCAGGAAGCCAGTACATCTAAAACAAAGCAAGCAGCTCTGCAAGAACCTGTATTCTGTGCCAGGTGCCTTCTGCAACTAGAGAGGCTTCACTCAGGCTTAGCGGGGGCGAATGCAGCAACAGCACAAGTGCCCAGCGAGGGGTTGCTCAGCCAGCGCTGCTACAGGGAGCAGTGTGATAGCTGTGATGGGGACCTGGGGAGGGGACTCTGCCAACAGCAAGGCAGAGTGGGGCACTGCACAACCCACCTCCCCATACACCTCTTCGTTGCCCAGAACGCAGCATATTGAAATCTCATTTCCTAAGGTAACAACTTATGAGATCATGTTGTCTCACCTTGATCACTAGTGAAGCCTATGAGTGATTTCAGCTTCCCCTGCCAAGCCTGGTTGTCTCAAAACCATCACATTTCTACACATTCTGAAAGAAAAGAGAAATCCCTTGGTGAGCAGGTCGAGGGGAGCCACATTCATGCTCCTGCTAAGGAAAGGCTGCAGGGCTCTACCTGCCTGCTGGCTGGCTAGGAAACACACACACACATTTCCCCAAGCAGGAAGTAGCCATGCACAGGATGTCTCCAGCCCAGCTGATATTTAGGGGATTTGGGAGAGAAATGAGGAGAGTGAGGGGTATTAAGAGTTATTGCATCAGAGGCAAGTATGAGTGAAGTCAGACAGAACCCGTTGTTCACAAAGCAGTTTGTCCCTTGCTTAGGTTACAGTCAGGTGTTTATGCTAAGGGCTTTCTCTTTTCTCAGGGGGTATCACAAGGTGTCAGCTCTGCTACAAGCAAAGTGGAGCAGCCCCAGGGTAATGGCACCAGCACAACACTGAGATGAATTTTGGTTTGGGTCCCAGTTTTACTTTTGGCATGCAGAGACATTTGCTTGTTCTGTGTCCCCTTTTTAACCCTGGCAGAACAGTCTTGTCTCCCAGCAGGGACTGCTCCTCCAGCACTCACGACACAGGTCTCCGCTGCGCAGACACATGACCAAGGTAAGAACCAGCAGAAACAACCTCCTAATTACCAAGCCCAAGCAAGTAATTAAAGAACCCCTGACCGCTCAAGTCCCTATTGTCTACCTTACTGCACTGTTCCCCCATCACAGGGCACACTAGATCTGCTTACTTCCAGGCTATTGTAGATCCCTCTGGCTGCAGAATTTCCCCTCTCTGACTGCTCTGCTAAGGGTGAATGGAAGAGGAACAGGCCATACTGCCCACCACCTCCACCAGGGCAACTTTCCCTGCTTTTCCAGAGAGAGCTGCTCAGTGGAGGAGCCCTACTAGATTTCTCCTACTTTTGAAATTGTTTTTTCCTTCCAGCTGATGATGACCTACATAATAAGCAGGTCACTGGAACACAAGAGATGTTTTCCGAGGCAGAGGAGAAAAGCCAAGCAGCTCCCCCGCTGCGCGTGCTTCTGAGGACAAAGTGAAGCGCTGTTTCCCAGGGGTCCCACTCAACAGCCTCCTTCCTGTCTGAAATCAGTGGGAGCTGCTGGGATCCCACCAGGGACATGATTAGACCCTGAGCAGAACGTCAGGCTAGTTAAGGACCAGCTCCACGGGGGACTGAGGTGAGCTTCAGGAACATAAACTCCCCTCATGGGAACAGTAAAGGTGCCACGTGCAGCCCCTGTGCCCAAGGCTGTCAGCCTGCGCAACGCTCCGGCTGCGCGAGATTCAGCCCACCGGGCAAGGTGAGCTCTCACCAAACCAGCAGCAAAGGGAGGGAAGGAGAGAGCAGGAAGATGAGAAGAGGACGAGTCCCCACTGTGATTCCTGTGGTGCAACCCCTCCCTAGATGAACGAAGAATCTGGTTGCAGCAGGTCTGCAGACCACAGGAACAGGAGATCAAGTTGTCCCCAGATGGAACAGTGCCCTACCTGAAAATCTGGCAGGCGAGAAGCAGGGTTAGAAGAGCTTGAACTCAATTTACTTAATTACTACAGTAATTTCTGCTTCTTTATGGAGACCATTCCTAAAGGTTTCCTACAATTAAGTACAAACAGAGAATGAGAAGGATTTAAGTAGCCAAGAGAAAAGGGACCCTGAGATATCCTTTCAGCATCAGTATAGTTTAAGGCACGGCAGCACAGAACTGGACTGTCTCAAGATGTCGTCTCCAGCAGCATCCTCTCTAATCTTGCAGCTGATCTCTCCCCATCTTCAGATTCCCCCTCTCAAACTGGGAGACAACACTGTGAAAGATGTAGGCCAGCATATCTAATCCCCACATCGACTGGTGCGCTGCAAGCAGGAAGCAGCCAGCTACGTACCCAAGGGTAAGGCAAGACTCTATTAGAGAATTGAATGTAACGTGATCCTGCCTGGAGCTCCAAGCCAGTCCCAGAAGGATATACGGAGCAAGTAACCAGAGCAGGTAAGGGTAAGAAACTCTCTCAAACAGCCTGATGGCTCAGAGAGCTCCAGTAACAATAGTGCAAGTCTGGTAACTAGGTCACAGTTATGATCCTTAATTAATCCTGAAGAGACCCCATCTGCTGTGGGGAACATGACAGATAAGGTAGCTCATTAAGCCCAGAAGCAGGCCAGAGGTAATGCCAGACCCCAGCCTAGCCTCGAAAGGTTTGGGGACAAAATCCTGTTTGCCAGCAGCAGCTGCTTTGCCCAGCCTGCCCTCCGGCAAGCTTTTAGCCAGCAGATGCACCAGGCTCCCCCCGTCTCCTCCGAGGAAGCGACGGCAGCCCAGAGCCTGTTCGCTCGCCACTGCCCAAACCACACTGACAGAAACCACGAAACAGGAGAGGGACAGGATGGAAAGCAGCCCAGGGGCAGGCAGACATGGGGCTCTAGCAGAGGAGCTGTACCAGATCCTGCTGGATGGCTGAGCCCCAGCTCCCTCCACTGCACTTCAACAACAGCCCTGCTCTTCCCCACACCCCTCTGTGCTGGCTTGTGCTATCCCAAGTCCATTCTTCCCCGGACTTCTCTGGGAGAAGCTGGGAGATATCAGCTTCTCCACGTGTGCTGCATCAGCTTGTACAGTGGGTTAAATAACATGCTGGGCTCGCAGCCACAGCCCGGAGACACAAAGGGGCACCAAGGCCAGTGGAGAAAAGGGCCTGACAGCGCAGCTGAACTTAGGAGAGCTCATGTGCCAGCAGGGCCAGGTCATTCACTTGGCAGAAAGACCCGTCCCTGACCATGACGGCGGAGAGCCTGTCTGGCAGTGGGGTGGCAGACTGGCTGAGGGCAATGGCATGGATGGCTGACACCTGGGAGAACAGTCTAGGTGCATGGGATCTGCCCTGGCCTCCAGAGCTAGCTGTGTTTTGCACCTACACATGATCCCTACAAATGTCTTGATCTGCGTAAATCCAGTGGTGAGAGGTAGATAAGCTGAGATAATGCTGATTGGGTTTTCAAGCCCCACTTCTGCTACCTGAGCAATTAAAAAGCAGCCACCTTCAGCAAAGACAGCAAAATCTAACAGGGCTTCTGAGGACTCAACACAGAGCAGGGGCATTAAAAATATTTCATTTGTAATTATTGTAGCAAGGTGGGTGTGGGTCTGTTCTTCCAAGTAACAAGCAATAGGATGAGAGGAAATGACCTCAAGTTGCACCAGGGGAGGTTTAGATTGAATATTGGGAAAACTTTCTTCACCAGAAGGGTTGTGAAGCATTAGAACAGGCTGCCCAGGGAAGTGGGTGAGTCACCATCCCTGAAGGTATTTAAAAGATGCGTAGAGGTGATACTTAGGGACAGGATTTAGTGGTGGACTTAGCAGTGTTAGGTTAGCGGTTGCTCTCGATGATCTTAAAGGTCTTTTCCAACCTAAACCCTTCTCTGATTCTATGTCTGCACTTCCATCTCTTTCCAGGGCATTTCCTAGAATCAGCTTTTCTTCTTCACCCAGGGCTGGGACAATGTGCATTTCCAAGAGAAAGCACATGCATCTTGCCTGATTAAGTGGAGGGATTCCTGCAAGAAGACATTAGATACTCCAAGTTCTTTACCACATCTCCTGGAGATACAAGAACAACACGTTTTTCAACCGTTACCACCACCCCAAGCCAACACCAGACAAGACCAGGTTTGCTCAGCACACCAAGCCAGAGTCTTTTAAAGCTCACTCCTTTGAGTCCTCAAGCCCTCAGCTGTAGATCTCAGCTGGAATGGTGTTCAAAGCAGCTGCAAAACCATCAGGTCAAATAAACTACGTGCAGAAAAAGGCTGCCAGTGGGGTCAAAGTACCCCAAGAAACCTCCCATCCCAGCCGATCCTCCCTTGCAATCCTCCTGGTACCGCCTGCGCTGCTTGGCAGGCAGAGTGGCCCAGGAGCCTTGAAAGTAGAGCCCAGAGCTTTGCGTGACTTAGGCTGTTTGTAAGACAGTGCAAACAGAGCACTTGCCAGCTTTTTGAAGAGTTCAGTACAAAGGCAAACAAGGAATGGAAGCCTCGATGGATGGAATACACTCGAATAAGCTGAATACGTCACAGAGTTTCTCTAGTCTGCAGCTCCCAAGTTCAGATTTGGAGATATGATGTCCTAATTTCCTCCCTTAATATTTCAGCACTGGCCCCCTCTTCCCTATTGCCAACACCCTTCTCGTTTTAATACCTTATCACCACCCTCTAACTTTATCTATAATTGTTAGAGCACAAGGAGGAATAATACGTCTTGCACCTCAAAGGTTAAGCAACAAGAGCTATTGCAAAATAGCACAGCAAAGCCCATGGGCAGAAAGCACCAACACTTACACTGGGAGATGGAAAGATCTGCAGAGGAAGGAGCTGGACACCAAGAAGGTTGTAGTTCACCCGTCCATCCAGCTTTCTGCTGGGGCACACAGGCTACAGCGTTACACAGACTCTCCTCACACTCACCAGGCTGGGTTTGGCCCTGTGATGTTGCATGCCTCCTGTTGCAACACATTTTCATGCCATTTTCATGTCTGGAACATCTCCATTCAGATGTGAAGCATCCTTCTGCTCTACTGCTTGGCCACTTCCCTCTCAACCCTTTGGATTGTTTCTTTCAAGGAGCTAATTCTAATTGACTATATAACTATAGCAACTAATATTAGCTGCAACAACTAACTCTCTAACTATAAAGTTTCCCATTGATGGAAACAATAAAAGATCAAAACTGCTTTAAACTTCCCTCTGTTTATTGTTTGCTTTCTCCAAGACAGTTCTTAAGACTGTCTCAAGACCAGCTATATCTAATGCTATGGAACAGCTGGATAAGAAGAAAAGCCACCCAGGTAACAGAAGAGTCCTGTTGCCTCACTGGGTGCTTGTTCATGGGATAACACCCACACAAGAATTCCCAGCGTGGGTCTAGTCCGGAGGGGGATTTTCTCCCACCTCCTCACGTCATCAGCAGGTATTTAATTCTGAAATTCTTCTCCTTACTTCACTGAAATATCGATCCTTGCAGAAGAAATTAAAATTCTGAATGCGCAAGAGAAGAATAAGCCTTTGCTGAAACAAACCACAACAACTAGCCTTGCTTGTAGGTGTACTGTACCTACAACAGACATTTTAAGGCGACAGCCTTTTGAAATCCCATCATTTTCACCCACCCAAAAGAGACCATAGACTGTTAGGACTTCACAGGATTCCTTTATCCCTATTTCCAGGCTGAAAAGGCAATCTCATTTGTATTACTACACCTGGGAAAAGAAAGGTAGCATGTACATCTGCAGGAAATAGTACTGATTTAAAACCCTGTCCAGCCAGGGAATCTCCACTCTGACAAACACAACTACATCAATTTATACAAAGGATTTAACTTACTGTGTCGACCTTCGTCTGGAGTGACTGGAGAGGAGTGAGGGAACTTGAATATGATACTGCCTTGTAAGGTGTTCGTGGCAGGCCCATGGGACAGGTATACAAGTCAGAAAGATGATTTTTTCTGTTGTGGTTTAACCCGAGTAGGTAGCTAATCCCCACACAGCCACTCGCTCACTCCCCCCCAGTAAGATGGGGGAGACAACTGGAAGGGTGAAAGTGTGAAAAACAATTGCTCACCACCAACTGACTGAGGCCCAGCCAGTCCCTGAGCAACCATCCGACCTCCACCTCCCCAGTTTTACTGCTGAGCGTGATGTCATATGGTGTGGGATATTCCTTTGGTCACTTGGGATCGTCCCCTCCCGACTTCTTGTGCACCCCCAGCCTACTTGCTGGCAGGGCAGTGTGAGAAAACGAGATGCCCTTGACACTGTGCAAGCCCTGTTTAACAATGACTAAAACATCCCTGTGTTATCAACACCATTTTCATCACAAATCCGAAACGTAGCTCCATACAAGCTGCTATTAAGAAAATTAACTCTATCCCAGCCAAAACCAGTACATTTTTACAGGTTGAGAAGGAGAGAACAAGGTATGCCCTTGATGTCTAGGAATCTTCTGCTTGACAGAAAATTCCTAATATTTACATTGCTTTAAAAGAGACAGCCCGTAGGCTCCAGCACCGCATTTCTCACTGCTGGGGGTCAATTGCTTGTTTTCAAGGACTTTTACAATCCTGCACCTGCTCTGCCTTCCACCTTCCTGCCAATGCCCACACTAACGCAGATATGAGCAGCGGTGGCAGCTCCCTAGAGCTACCTGGTGTAGCAAAGATGCTTTACTATATAAACATGACTTGAGTGTCTCTCTGGGCCTGGAGCACTTAAATTCAGACAAAGAAGAGACACCCACTTCTTTCTCTCCTCTGTCAGCTGTCCTTCCTATATAGAGAGGAGCAGGCTATCTACTTAACTCCTTTCTGGAAACTCCAGTTACAGAGAGCTATAGAGAGCTCTCACTTCAGAGCCGAGTCCTTTCCCCACCCTCTCACACCTTCATGTAAGAAGCACTCAGATTCACTTTTTCCAAGGTTTTTTCACTTTTTCTCTGCTGACTACGTAGAGAGTTCAAGCCCCTAAAGTGGACGAAGAAGGTGGTGTCTCTGCTCCAGCAGCTAATTAATGAGGAGAAATGAAGGCTGCGTTATGCAAGAAAAATGACAGACTGAAGCCCAGCAATAAATGGAGCTAAAAATATACTGGTTGGAGTCTACTGGTTCTTTCTAGAAGGAGGAAAACTGTGAGAGAGGAGCAGACAAGGGTACAAATGCAAACCATTGCAAGCGCGGCAAAGCTCAGAGGAGCCGGAAGGATTCGTGTATCATTCCCTGCCGCGTGCTGCATAAAGCAAGACAAACTCGAGGATGCGAGAGGAAAAAGGACTATTGTGTGATTTTCCACATCTGAAGCAACTGGAGGGATGTCAGGGAGATATTCTGCAATTAAGATAAACCACTGCTGGGTATGTTAATCAGATGGGCTGCAGACCACAGCAGCTCCGGCATGGGAGTGGTGCCCTTCAGCAGAAAGGCAGGGTACCCTGTATGGGGGCGGCAGTAGCTTCTGCTGTCCCGACTGCACGTGAGTCATGCCCCTGTAATGGGGCTGTGCCAGGAGACCAAACTCCTGCATCAATGGGCAGCACCCGGGGCCTGGCAGAGAGGCAAAAGTGTCCCGACCCAACACCCTTGTGAGGACCCACCGGCAAGCCACGAATTATAAAAGATATCCATTACATGGCAGAGAAAAACAACTCCGCCCCGGCTTGTATGAGGTGGGGTAAGAAGCTTGCCTGGCCTTGCGTCCGGGAAACAGGGGTGCTGCTCAGTCACTCTGCAACAGGTCACAGGTGCCTCAGCGTCCGGCTGCTCTTCCAGCTCGGTCAAAATCTCTATCGATTAGAGAGTCCTATAAAGAAATGAGATTTCCTGTTCTGTCATGTAAAGAAGGCACCGGATCCAAATGAGGAAAATCTGCTAAAGAAATTCAGCATGGGAAGAATTTTCACTATGCAGCTACTATCGCAACCCTTGAATTTTGCCTTAAAAGGTAAACTTAAGTTCTAAGAACTGCCGGTCTCAGGACCGGAGGTGAAAGTTCCCAGATCTAAGCCTGGAATTTGAGTCTGGATTAAATCCAGATGTCAGGATCCCATCCACTCCCTTGGAAAATTCAGATCTCAATATAGACAGTGGCTTGTGGGTGAGGAGGGGGAATTGTGTTTCTGGCTCGCCCTCTCGTGACACTGACTGGGTGGGAAAAAATTAGGAATATGCACAGGTCTGACTTCGGAAGTGGGCAAAAGGGATTAAATGTTGCTAAGGGTACAGTTGCATGCTTTCATTTGGTCAGGCTGAATGCAGAGAGACTTTGACTCTTGCTTTTCTGCTGAAGTATCTAAATGCTCTCTTAAAAGCATAAAATTCCATGAAAGGAGCTAACTGCTGACAGATCTGAGGCCGGATGAAGGCTACAAACCTGTGAATCAGGTTCTGTTTTCAGAAGTACTGGGCAAAACATGCTCAAGAGGGACGGGAGGGAAGTATTGAAGGTAACTTACACCTGAGCCTGTATGGTAAACCAGTAATGTGGAAAGAGACCATCTTCAACAGCAACTCTTCCGAGAGATCTGCAGCAATCAACTTGACCCTGTGGCAGGGGATTTTTCCCCCATTTCAATTTCTGTATGGGAAGCACTTTGTATGGCTTCTCATCAACCTCCCACACTGCTGGAATTAAATGGGTTTTTTCCCCCCGACTTGCAATTTATTTAGCAAAGAAATGGACAAATCATCACAATGGAATGTGCTTTAGAAAACTAAAATGAGCCGAGGCTCTCAGGCTGATTTTAGCTGATTTTAGGGTAGCTGAGAGTCTTCCCTTCCCCTGCCACTGCATCAGACGGGCCTTTCAGGCAGATCGAGCTTTGCTGAACCCATCTGGTACCCAGCCCCTCAGGTACCAGTTCCAAAGACTGCTCCAAGAACAGAGTTACAGCTAGGGACTACCCACCTTCCCACCTAGATTTTGTCACGGCCAGCTGAATGAATTTGCTCTCGCACCAATGCCATCCCCTCAGCTTAAACCATTTTCCTTCTTTATTACATGCTACTCTGCCTTTTACACGTTCCCAGGCAGCCGTTGCTCCTCCCCAGCTCACCGTACCTGCTGTCTCTCTCCAGGTGGGCTACAGAAACCGGCTTTCTCTCCCAGGATGGGGCTACTTGTTCCCCCTTGGGCTGCCGAGGGACTGTCCCTTGTCGCGGTCTTGAGTCCTCCTCCCGCAGTGCAGCAAGCGGCATTTGCATGGCACTTCATGCTAGTTTCTCCTGAGCCCTGTAGGGTGATGGTAATACATTGCCACAATTAACATCTTTAAATACCATTTAATTAATCCACTGAAGCTGTGAGACGCTTTAATTAATGGCAGCTTTATTAGTATTTACTTTACCTTCAACATGTAAGCTCTGGCAGTATTTCCAAAGGGAGCAAACTGGGAGAGAAGTTGAGAAGAAACCCTTTTCCCCTGACTTTTCCCTGCTCTGTTGGTCCCAGAGCTCACAGCCATCCCTGTGCACTGACAAGGACATGTTCCTTCGGCAGCTCTCCAAGATGAGGGTCAAGTTAATGTCACTCTGTTGCTATTTCATTCTGTGCAACTCCTGTCATGTACAAGGTTAAATAAATTCACCAAAATCAAGCTCTAAAGAAGTGTTATTGTGGGGTCTGATTAATAGCACAGATTGGAGGGAAGTCTGACTGGAAAGCCCAGAGTTCTGCTCCACTTGGAAATCTCCATATCGTAGCCAAGGTCACTGTGGCTCAGCTGCCAACCTTGAATGATGTTTGTGTAAAAAACAGATGCTCTTGAGGCTTCAGACTTCACATGCACTTTTAAATACAGAACCACAAGTTTCTGAATTCCAGCAACGCAGCAGACTATAACGTACTTCATCTCTCAACCTTGCAACGCGATAAGAGGCTGCTGTTAAGATTATCAGGATAAGGAAGGATTATCAGATTTTTGCGGGATTGAACCTGCTGTAGCAGGTGTCCATGGAGAAGAGCTCTGCAGCCTGTTGCGGTACTCTCCAGCGTATTTGCACACCACCTTTTCTGGTGCCTCTTACAGCAAAACATGTATTCCCTCTGTCCCTCTTGAGTACCATGGTCAATTAATAAAGGAAGAATAGGAGGAGAAGGAAAATACTATCAACGCGGTATTCATCAAGCATATGGGACTTGATTTCTGTTGTTAAAAACTGAAATTAATCCAAGGAGCACTGGAGTGATCCTTTAGGTTCAGACACATTAACTCTGTGCTCTAAGGACACTTGTCAGGTATCTACATGGTAGAATGTCATGATGTTTCCTCATTTTTTAAAGTAACTGATGTGACGCAAAGCTTCAGGGTAGGGAGTCAAATGTTGATGTTCAGAGGAACGGGGACAGCAGTAATCTGAAACACAGATCAGGTATCTTCAAACTAGTACTAATTAACTATTATATTTTGCAAACTGTAAATATTTCAGTACTGAAAGCCAGTTGTGAAAAAAAGAGCAATTTCACGAGCAAACTCAAATAATTTGAAGCACTGTCCTGGTATTACCAAATGGCCAAGACTCTTGTTATTGTAACTGCTACGCAGGCTCAGGTCAAATACGATAGTCTTAGTTTAATCTTTTATTTACAGAAAAAAATTAAAACTAGCATATATCTAGTTTAACGATGCCCACTGATGAAAGGCTGTTTCTTAATGGTAACTTCTACATTACATTGCTGGAATAATGAATTGCATTCTTTAAGATCTAAGCATTGAGACTTATTAAACAGCGTCGTCCTAAATTCCTAATAAGCAAGGAGTGAACTGTGTTTCAAAAAATATCTAGCCCTACCCCATGCCTCTGCCTTCTAAAGTCCAATCTACGTTTTTTCAGAGCCCCACGAGGAGTATGCGAGGGCAGAACTGTCTTTGTTGTCTACCTCGGAGCTTAGTAATGTGCTGGAGTTGACAGCGAGTGTGCCATTTGACTATGGTTTAAGGTTGTCTTTCTCTTCATCTACTTACACAGATCACAAAGTTTACATACTCAGCCAGCATCCTTAAAGCGAGTTAGCGATGAAGATCAGGCAAATATCCTGCTGGCTTTCCCCCTGCCCTCCAACAGAGGAGTTATCTAAAGATCAATTTGCAACATGTAAATACTGACCAACGCTTTCTGAGTGCCTTTGGTATCCAAACTTGAGTTCAGCAGCCATAGTCCTATGTAGGTTTTGTATTTCCCTCATCACTCGACTACGAGCACCTTCTAGTAACAACACAACGTGACTGCGTGCAAGACAGGAGTCAAGCAAGAGCAAGCTTTAAAAGAGCTCGCCTCAAAATTCTCTGTTACAAAAACCACTCTTGCCTCAAAGTGCCAGAGCCGGCTCTCAGCCGGCTGAGGAACGTGAGGCCAAGAGAGGCAGTACTCTGCCCAAATCCTGTCTTCTGCGAAATCATTGTTTTCCAAGATGAGGAAAAAAAATACCTCGTCATCTTTCTTCTCCATTCTTTCCCCACTTCAGCAGTCGGTATACACTTACAGGAATTAGTACTACTGCAGCTCAGATATCTAAGGATAGCTCCTTTTATCATTACCCACCCGTAAATATCCTTTTAAACAAATAAACTTTAATGTCCATTGCAAACCAGAGGATGCAGGACTCCATTTTACTTTCTGCTGTCGTTCGCACAAGAGCCTTAAATTTATCTTCAAAACCTGGGCAACGCCAGGCTGCAAAAACACCGTGGTGGAAGCCTGAGCATCACCAGTAGAGATTCCCAGTGGCTGTGGGCGAAGTGAGAGGGGGTTCAGGATCCCAGCACCAGTGAGACTGCCCGTGCGTGAGGACTCCGCAGGGAGCCAGAGGCGCGGGTTAGAAGGAAATAGGAGAGATGTGCCTGCGCAGCGCCGGGTTTCCCCACTCAGCTGACTCAGAGCTTGTGTTTTCCAACGAACCGGGCGCTCCAGGAGCCCCCAAATCTGCCGTCCTGGGAGAAAGGGACTCCGATACTTCTGGGAAACAAGCGTTGCATGGCCTGGGGCTGAGGGGAAACCCAGAGCAGGACAAGTACCCGCCTCCCCCTCCCCCGTGGGCCATGCCCCAGATTGTGGGCCATCCCCTCACAGCCCCCCATGGCCGGCTGGCCCCTCTGTCCCCTCACACACCCCCTCGACAGCTACTCGGGCCCCCTCTGCTCCCTCACAGCGCCTCCATCCCCTCACGGCACCCCGGGAGCCGCCTGGGCCCCCTCTGGCCTCTCGTGGTCCCCCGGGTGCTGCCCAGGACCCCTCGGGCCCCTCATGGCACCCCGGGGGCCACCCAAGGGCCCCTCACAGGGCCCCGGGAGCCGCCTAAGGCCCACTCCGACCCCTCACAGGGCCCCAGGAACCACCCGGGGCCCACTCCGGCCCCTCACGGCGCCCCGGGAGCAGACCCGGGATCCCTCCATCCCCGGCGGGAACCACTCGGCGCCGCCACGTCCGTCCCCTCGTAGCAACGACCCCCCCCGCCCCCGCCCCGCCCACGGTCACGGTCACGGTCACGGTCGCCACCCCCGGCCCCTCAGGGTCCGGCCCGCGCCTGCGCCCTGGCAGCGGCACTGCGCCTGCGCGGGGCAGGGCTATATAGCGAGCGGCGGAGCGGCCGGTGCCGGGTCCGAGAGCTCCGGTGCGGGTGGTTCACGGCGGCTGGTGACGTCACGTCCGGTGTGCCCTCCCGGCGGCGAGGATGGAGGCGGTGGTGCGGCGCTGCCCGTTCCTGGCCCGCGTGTCCCAGGCCTTCCTGCAGAAGGCCGGGCCCTCCCTGCTCCTCTACGCCCAGCACTGCCCGCGCATGATGGAGGCGGCGCCCCCGGCCGCCGCCCGCGCCCTGGCCACGTCCGCCGCCCGCGGGCAGCAGGCGGAGGAGGAGACCCCCGCCGCCCGCCGGGGTGAGTNCGCCGCCCGCCGGGGTGAGTGCGGCACCGGGGCTGGGCGGGGGGATTGCGGCTCGGGAGCCAGGCCTGTCCCGGGGGTGGGCGGCGGGACGCTGTGCCGGGGACACACCTAGTCGCCCTTAAGAATAAATATATATATATATACACACACACACACAGGCGGCGGGGGAGCGCGAAACTTCTGGAAGGGGCAGCTGCGAGATGGGGCTTGCTTAAGCCTGTCCAATGTCCGCGGTAATTAAGCGCGGGCGCAAATCGGCACCGCCGGCCTGTCGGGGCGTCCCGCAACGAGCGAGCTCTGCTGGGAATGCCTCATCCCGCACCGAGGGGCTGGGATTCCTCCCGGTGGCGTTCCTTGGGGAATTCCTGTCCTGGCACTCGGCGGGGCGGGGGGGGGGGNTGCAGAAGGCCGGGCCCTCCCTGCTCCTCTACGCCCAGCACTGCCCGCGCATGATGGAGGCGGCGCCCCCGGCCGCCGCCCGCGCCCTGGCCACGTCCGCCGCCCGCGGGCAGCAGGCGGAGGAGGAGACCCCCGCCGCCCGCCGGGGTGAGTGCGGCACCGGGGCTGGGCGGGGGGATTGCGGCTCGGGAGCCAGGCCTGTCCCGGGGGTGGGCGGCGGGACGCTGTGCCGGGGACACACCTAGTCGCCCTTAAGAATAAATATATATATATATACACACACACACACAGGCGGCGGGGGAGCGCGAAACTTCTGGAAGGGGCAGCTGCGAGATGGGGCTTGCTTAAGCCTGTCCAATGTCCGCGGTAATTAAGCGCGGGCGCAAATCGGCACCGCCGGCCTGTCGGGGCGTCCCGCAACGAGCGAGCTCTGCTGGGAATGCCTCATCCCGCACCGAGGGGCTGGGATTCCTCCCGGTGGCGTTCCTTGGGGAATTCCTGTCCTGGCACTCGGCGGGGCGGGGGGGGGGGNCCTGTCCTGGCACTCGGGGGGGGGGGGGGGGGGGAAGCGCCGAGGCTTGGAGCAGAGGAAGGACCCGGGGGCTGAAAATAGCTGAACTCCCCCAAAGAAAATCGTCCCTTTAGGAGCGACAGAGATACCCTTCTCCCCCTCCGAGTACGGTGCTCTCTGGTGTCTTAAATCATGCACCCCCTTGGGTGCTACAGGGGTTCTGTGCTTGTATAAATAAGATTTGACTGCTCAGCTGAATAGTCCTGAATAGCTCGTGCCAAATTAATTGTGACGGTAATAGACGGAAAAGCCCGAGTCACTGTATTAAAATGGTGAAGCTGAAGTGCTCTCCTTTCTCCCTCCTCACCTCAGAGGCCAAAAATGCCAAAGAGGTGGCCCAAGAGAATACAGATGCATCCCAGGCACCTGCTGGCCACCCTCCTGCCGGTGCTAGCCAGAGCTCTGCTACCAAATGCCCGTTCCTGGCAGCTCAGATGAATCACAAGAACAGTAATGTTTTCTGCAAAGCTAGCCTAGAACTCCAAGAGGACGTGCAGGAAATGCAGGCGGACAGGAAAGGTATGTATTCTGTGCGCTGAAGCGTTGGTTCCTTCCAAGAGCTGGTGGTGTCTGGCTTTTCTCTAGAGTGTGCCAAGTCCAACAGTTACCGCGTCAATTACGTGGATAAGATTATGGGAGGCTGCAACCAAAAGCTGTTGGAGAATGTAGGTGTTAATGACCTACCTGCAATATCGTGCAGGGTTTCCCCTGGGTGATTTTTGGTGCAGAAATACCCTATGCTGCGTTTTGATATGCTGGCTCTAAGTGTGTGGATCAAGCGGTTACACTTGCACCCAAAGTGGGTGCTTAGAACTGAAGAGAGATTTACCAGGGTGCTGGTATGGACAAAGGTGGTATATCCAGAGACAGGAGAAACTGTGTTGAGGTACTAGGCAAGTACCAGCAAAAAAAGCAAGCAAACTTTTTTGTTTGTGGAGCTAAAGGGTGTTGGCTGGCTTGCAGTCATGACAAGGAAGGGCTGTCCTTCAAAGGAAGGAACTTTTCACCAATATCAGTAAAGCCTTGCTGTCTGTCTCAGGAAGCTTATTTTACTTTTCTGTTTGTTTTCTGTGGCATAGTTTTTTTTTTTTAAAAAATAAATCTGTGCAAACTGAACAAAATACTAGTAACAAAGGAAGCGGCTAACTTGAACTCTGCCTTTGGTTAGGTGTGTAACAACTCTTTCTGATAAATGCTGTAGCTGTATAGAGCAGTTTTCTGAGTCATGGTGAACCAAATGTGTTGTAAGGAAATTACATGCATTGTCCTCGATTAGCAAGACTTTCCTTTTGTCTCATACAATACAAAATTGTAAGCAAATAAAATAGTAGATACTAACAGGAGCATGTGGATTCCGGCATGTGCTTCCTAAAGAAGGAAGACTTAAAATGTTTGCTTTGCTGAACTCAACTTACTTCATTTTGTTTCAAACTGATTAAGCTCACTGGAACTTATGATGATGTCTGTAGGTACAGAATTTGCCAAAATACCAACAATTTCCACAATGAGGAACGTTGAGACTGAGGGAGAAGAGCGGAGTGGCTTGCTCAAGAAGTTTAAGGATATTGTGCTGAAGCAAAGACCCGAAAGCGTCTCTCACCTGCTTCAGGATAACTTGCCAAAATGTAAGATTGTCTGGCAAAACCCCCCTCAGGCCTGGTCTCTCGCGATTATTTCCTGTGTGCTTAAGTCTCTGTCTCATTTCAGCTGTATCCACCTTCCAGTACGATCAGTTCTTTGAGAAAAAGATAGATGAAAAGAAGAAGGATCACACCTACCGAGTATTCAAAACGGTGAACCGAAAGGCGCAGATCTTTCCCATGGCAGATGACTATACTGATTCTCTGATCACCAAGAAGGAGGTGTCGGTCTGGTGCAGCAACGATTACCTGGGGATGAGTCGCCACCCCCGTGTGTGCGGAGCAGTTATGTGAGTAGTGCTGTATTCTTAAGAGGCAGAGTCGAGCTATAGTGCCCTGCAGAAGCATTTTGGGGAAAGGCTTCTGAAGAACTGATTTCTGTGCTGTGCTACATAAGCTGCTTCCAATATTGTTCTCGATACATAATTAGACTTACGCTTGTCTCTCGAGCTGGGGTAGGTAACAGTATTTAACTCCAGGGCTGCGGTATACCTGTCACTGACCCTGCTCCTTGGATTTTCCTCAGAAGCCCCCAGATCATAGAATCATTGTAGAGTTGTTTGGGTTGGAAGAGACCTTTAAAGGTCAGCTAGTCCAACCCTGCTGCAATGAGCAGGATGCCGTGAACAGATGTTACTAGATAAACTGGATGATGTACTGCAGCTGTACTTGGTAACTGTTTTCTTAGTTTATCAAATTGCTGAGTTGTTCAAATTGCTCAAAGACCTTAAAACAGCTCCTTTTTGCAGCCTTTTGAGCACAATACCGATTACGCACTAGAGCGTTTTTGGCAATGATCCCTTCATTTCATGATTCATCTGTGTGTCGCACAGTAATGCTAACGCCTCTCTCTGGGCCCTCTGTAGGGAGACACTGAAACAACATGGTGCTGGAGCAGGAGGCACAAGAAATATTTCAGGAACGAGTAAATTTCATGTCGATTTGGAGAAAGAACTAGCTGATCTTCATGGAAAAGATGCAGCACTGTTGTTCTCATCTTGCTTTGTAGCCAATGACTCCACCCTCTTCACTCTAGCTAAGATGCTGCCAGGTGAGATCTCGAACTGCACCCCCTATTTACCACAAAAACACAACCCTGCCCTAAGCTGTTGGGAGTATGTTTCATATCCAAAGTGAGGATTCAGCCTACTCGATCACTAAAGAACAGTGGCTTTTTTTAATGCCATATTAAAATGATATTGAACTCATGCAAATCATAGTAGTAGCCTACTGTCATCTAGTAACTACAAAAGGCATTGAACAAAGCCCAAAGTCTTCTCCTCTTACATTTAAACTCCGCCTGAAAATGGGGCAGCAGGAATTTACTGTCCTCTTGCCTGTGGGTGTGGACTTCTTTCCCTCTAACTTCAGAAGTTAGGAGAGGTAGATAAAAAAGATTAATGACTTGGAGAAACCCTTCTGCATTTCCTTAAGCTCGAGTTTGTGTTAGTTTAAACATCTAAAATGAGACTTAAGTTTATGATCTCTTTTGATCATGCTTCTCTTGCTGCCTGAACGCTTCCCATACATAAAGCTATGCTGGCAATCGTTTACAGCTTTCTCTACACTAAAGTGTAACTGGGCTGTTCCCTCAGGTTGTGAGATCTACTCTGATTCTGGAAATCATGCCTCCATGATCCAGGGGATCCGAAACAGCAGGGTGCCAAAGCACATATTTCGCCATAACGATGTCAACCATCTTCGAGAACTATTGAAGAAATCTGATCCATCTACCCCTAAAATTGTTGCATTTGAAACTGTTCACTCAATGGATGGTAAGTCGACATCAAAGCCTTTGCTCCCCCTTCCAGTGGCAGTTAGTGCTCTACTCCTCCATATTTTAGGTCTAGAAGTGTACAGTGCTATAAGGGTTTACAGGAAAATAATTTTCTGAAACACCTAGCATTTGGGGGAACTTCTGATATTTATCCAATTACAGTGAATCCTAAATTGCCAGTGGCTGCTTTGGTTCCTAGGTGCAGTCTGTCCTCTGGAAGAGCTGTGTGACGTGGCCCACGAGCATGGGGCAATCACTTTTGTGGATGAAGTGCATGCTGTGGGGCTGTATGGAGCTCGAGGTGGTGGTATAGGAGACCGGGATGGAATCATGCACAAGATGGACATCATCTCCGGAACGCTTGGTATGCATGGCCTGGCACTTCTACAGAAGCTAAAGCTGCAAAGCTGCTGAGCCGCCAAATTAAGTGGGTTAACTCAAAATCAGTCTATTCACATGAACTTGAGAAGGGCTTTTGGGGGCTAGGGCTTTTCAAAAAGCCCAAAGGATTGAAGTACGCCCCACAGTTTGAAAAGTGTGTGTTAAGCTGCTTATGCTGCCTTACAAGTCAGCTAAGGTAGCACTGGTTTGGGGTTTTTCCTTTTCCCCTCTTTAAACAAGCTAGCAAAAAGTCCTGCAGTGGCATATTATACAGTTCAAGAATAAATTCAGGTGAGAATGCTAGTAGGGTAGTACTCTATATTTAGTAGTACTTAGTTCTTTTATGTGCAATGGAGTGCTCCTAATCTAGAAACCTGAGATGGGGAGTTATGTAAAGAGATTTGGCAAGAACTGAAGCAACTGCTATTATCTGAGTAGAATGCAGGCTTAGGAGTAAGTTTACTGCTGCAAACTGGAAAGTTGTTTAAACAGCTTCCAAAACATGAGTGAAATTTACTGAGCAAGTTCATGGCTTTGAAACCTACACTTTTGGGTTACAGCCTAATAAAAAAAGCATTCCCCAGATACCCTAGTTCTACTTGTGGTTCCATTCTGGTACCTGAACGTTTGGAAAGGGGGACTGCTACTGACCACACAATCACAGTAACAACCTTGTGTGCTCCTTAGCAGCAGAGGCTATTTCTAGCATCTCTGGAACAGATTAATGTAAATCTGCTGAGAGACTTAACATTGACTCTTGGGGTCACTACTGAAGGCTATGCTTGATGATCGGGCTTACAAGGTCTTCCCCAAAATCAAAACTTGAGTACTTGAGAGAGTCTTGAACTGTCCTTGCTGCGTAATAGCTAGATTTCATGTTATCAGGATTGGCTTAAACACAAAGCTGTAACATGTGCTGATTAAGTACAAGATTAGCAAGGGGGAGGGCTAGAATTGTTGCTTGCCATGACTACATTAAGTACGTAGTCAAAATAACTCATTCCTTCAAGTGAAAAGCTGTAATACTTCAAGCCATTCTAATGGGTGGAAGAAATAAGCTTGGTTGCCTTTTTCTTTTTTTTCCCCCCCTCCCAGGCAAAGCATTTGGTTGTGTAGGAGGATACATCTCCAGTACAAGTTCTCTGATAGACACTGTTCGCTCATATGCTGCTGGCTTTATTTTCACCACGTCCCTGCCACCCATGCTTTTAGCCGGTGCCCTAGAATCCGTCCGAACTCTGAAGAGCACAGAGGGGCAAGTTCTGAGGCGCCAGCACCAGCGCAACGTGAAGCTTATGAGACAGATGCTGATGGATGCGGGGCTTCCTGTGGTACACTGCCCCAGTCACATCATTCCAGTAAGGGTGAGTACTCGGGCACTACAGTCCTGTGTCAACAGTATCCTGTCCACAGTCACGTTACACTTCCAAGTATCACTTAACACTCACAAAGTTCAAATCTGTCCTAGTATTCAGCAGCGATGTGCTAGGAATCCAGCTTAAGTTGACCTCAGTTTGCTATAAATGTTGTAAAGCGGAGCAATAAAGTGTATGAAACCCCCAATCCAACAGCATACAGAGAGCAAGGAGGCTGGTGACAAGCTAGTAAAAAGAAAAGTTCAGGTATAAACAGCTCCCTGCCTAGGCTGCAAGGGTGTGCTGGTGCCCACGGGGCTCCACAGCACAAGCTTTTAGCTTTCCTTTCTGATGTAGATGCTACTCGTAGCGACACAAGGAAGACAACTAGCCACAAGAATCAGATAGGACTAGTTAAAGTTGGGCTGGGCAGTTCTACCACCTTGCTTATTTTAGTTGATCTTGTAACTTACAATTTTGAACTTCAGGTTGCAGACGCTGCTAAAAATACGGAGATCTGTGACAAGCTGATGAGCCAGCACAGCATCTACGTCCAAGCAATCAACTACCCCACAGTTCCCCGTGGAGAAGAGCTGCTACGTATTGCCCCTACGCCTCACCACACCCCTCAGATGATGAGTTATTTTCTCGGTGAGTGGATTCTTGCATCCCTGCAATGAAAATACTGGGTTGTCTGTGGAGTCTTTAGTATAAAGATGAGACTAGGAAACACTTAAGTTCTAGAAGCCACTAGCTGGACAGTGTCTTTCCGTTTCTGCAGCGTACATAGTGTGTGCTTCTGCGCTTCACCTCCTTTAAGCATGAAGGCCAGTGCGCTGTGACCTAGAATAGAGCGTGCAAGGCCAGTGCAGTCCCATACCCAGCCAGTTCTGCCACTGCCACCTCCGCTGGGGCTCTGCTCTTGCACTGTCCAAACCAATCTTCACTTGTTACGTGGGGCCCAAAGAAATCCGTGCTCCTCTGCTGAGCTGTTAACCTGTCTTAAGCATGGATCTGCCCAGGGAAAGTAGCTCCTTGATCCCGTCAGAAGAGGTAGTACGAGGATAGCTGAGACTTAGTTGCAGCCCAGTCACCTCACTTGAGGTAAATTATGTCACAGTGAATTCCTCTTACCTCTCCTCACTTGCCAGGGAAATAGGTATGCTGGCACTTCTCTCCTGCTGCTTTTGTGTAGCAATCCACTGTCCCAAGACCTGATCTTGATTAACTTTTCTGCTCCTAACAGAAAAACTGCTGGCGACATGGAAGGATGTTGGTCTGGAGCTGAAGCCACATTCATCAGCTGAATGCAACTTCTGCCGCAGACCCCTGCACTTCGAAGTGATGAGTGAACGGGAGAGGTCCTACTTCAGCGGCATGAGCAAGCTAGTATCTGTCAGTGCATGAAAGCAAGGGTGTTAACTGTATTCCTGTCTAGTTCTAGTACCCAGTCAGGAGCATTTTTAAATTGCTTAATAAGTATTTTAATCGTAGTTGAAGCACTAAGCTCTGAAAATAAATTTCTAGAGCCACGATGCCTAGTTGTGTTTTTGTTTGCTTCTCCACTTCACTTCCCTAAGTGAAACTGAAGTGTCTGAGGTTGGAAGGGCATTTGGTGGGGGGAAAAAAAAAAGTAGTGGTCTGCAGATTAATGCCCTCAGCTGAAATGCTGCTCTTCCGTGAGCATATGCCAAAAGAACTTCAGTACTGTTTCCTGGTGTACTGCAAGGGATGGGTTTATTATGAAGAGGAAAACAAATAAATTGCTATTTACAGCTCCTCACAAGCTTCTACCTGAAAGCTTCTGAAAACACACAGGTATAAGTAGTACTACACCCACACAAAAACTAAAGCAAGAGGATGCTGCTGAAGAAATGCTGTGTAATAAGCTTGTACCTGTTTACCTGGGGGCAGGCATTTAAAATGGGTTCTGCTAGATGCTGTCTCCCTCCACTGCCACAGCCTTCCTCCCTCTGGAGTTTTGTATGCGAGCATTTTCCTTTTGGTGTTCAGCATGGGGCTCACTATTAAGAGGGGGGAGAAAAAACAAGGGGGGCTAATGGGATTTAGTAGGTGGTATTTTGTGCCTGCTTGACACTTGGAAAACCAGATTGGCTGGGTGGTGTCATGGCTGGGAAAGGAAGGTGTGTTTACCACTGCAGGGGGTAGGTGCAAGTTACCTCTGGCTGCTTGCATCTCTCCCAAGTCTGCTCTCCAGTGCACTTAGAGCCAAACTTCAGTGTGAAAACGGATTAACAGGAAGCAATCTAATCATTCAGGTCTCCAACAGAAGTCATTGTCAGAGAACACCAGTGCTGCTTCTGTAACCCCTCGGAAAACTTGGGCCTTTTGACTATTTGCCAAGCTATTTAATGCTTTCGTGAATAGCAAGGGCACATTTTGAACAGGGGGAGGTGGTTTTTGTGGGTGCACACGTGTACGCAGAGGTCCATATTGGCATAAAGGCTAGAGCAGAGCGCTCAGCTGCTTCCTTCATGTACAGGCATGTCCAGTATCTGCTACCATCCAGCTTTCACAAGTCACTGAACGGCTACTCTGTCCAGCTACTCTGGTTTTCCAGATATAACAAGCCAACCTCTTGGCATTGCCTATTGCAGGCGTGCTGTGAAGCCCCCGTTAGCCATTATATCCCACTATATCATCCATTATTACATAACATAGCCACATGTTGGGGAGATAGAAGCCCAACTGAAAGCAAACCATCAGCTCCATCAACTAAAAGTCACCAGCCATTTAAACGCGTGCTGAAGCACACTGCTAGTCTAAGAAGAAGTCTTATAAAAATATTTGACTTCCCGAGCAGTCAACTCCCTTGAAAAGCCACGTGCCAGCCAGTCAAGTGGCTGCTGCCTCTATCCCATGCGCATGTTCTGCAGGAGGAAGGAAACCTCCCACCGTCAGGCTGTAGGATAAGGCGGCCGTTCAGCTCCGCCGCTCAACAAGGCAGTTTTTACAGACCCACGGCCAGATTACCCTGTGTGCAAGCAGTCGCATTGCTGTCCCGGCGGATTAGCTTTCGCGCGCTGTGACACTATCCTGGTCTTACTGAGGCACATTCAGTGCTCCGCAAGGGAAAACGCAACGCCACACCCCGACTGCTTTGCCTTTCCACGAGCGGTTTGTGTCCCAGGACTGAACAAACATGCATCTTCATTACCAAGCTTTACATATTATATATTAGGTTATTTGAGTAAGCTAACTTGAGAATCAAGTAAAAAGCCACAGATGCTCCATCACCCTCTCCTGGAGCAGCATCCCTAACACCATGGCGTGCCTTCAGCGCCGTTCCGAACTGTTGGCGAAGGCAATCAGCGCGGGGCAGCAACAACACATGGTGTGTTGGCTAATATATAGCCATAACCTGGCAGTACAACATCACCTGCGTTTCTGATTTCTTCACCGAAAGTACTCAGAATCGGCCCAGTGCATTTTGCATACCGGTTAATAAGCCAAATTTTTCCTTCTAGGTTTTTTTTTTTTTTATAGCAGCTACTCTACACTCCGCACTGCTGAGGAGAAGAAACAAGACACAGAGAAGATACTGGCTATCAGGAATCTCAAGCGTTATTCCAAATTAGTCACAGGAGAGAACCAAATTCTAAGATGCAAAGCTAGCAACCTCTGAAATGACAGGAGCACAACTTACCTCGGCACGTGGCGGTCAGTACCTCCGCACCCATTAACATCACATGTGACCAGTGGCCTGAAGTTCAAGCAAGGGCATGAAAGCAGAACGAGCGCGCGGTGAGAGGCCAGAAGTCCATCACTTAACTGCAAAGAAAAGACAAATGCAATGACACACAGAAAGGATAAATTTTCCCCAATGAAAATGCCAAAGAACGAAAAAACAAACATATATTGTTTCCCGGCAAACAGAACTTGAATGGCGGGTTGCATAACAAGGGGCACTTATGTAAGCTTTAGTTTGGTTTCTGGAAAATAATAGAGGAAGTAATCGGTAAAAGATGTTTAAAGTCGGAGACGAATGGTCCATGGCAGAGTAAGCAAGCAAGAACGCAGCTGTAAAGCCACCGCTGACATTTGTCGGGGACAAAAATAATTCATCTCCTTGAGCATTGCGTAGCCCTAACCTCCTACCTGCCTCCATTTCCCACCCTGTTTACCCAGTGGAGAAACCCGGGGCAGCGGGTTGCAGCCCAAGTGCACACGGGAGCACGTGTTCCCCATCTCTGGGAGGAGGCATCAGGCGGGTGCTCGTCCTACCACCGCCGGCAGCACATCCCCACCAGGCAGAGACCACTCATTTGCGGAGCTGCTAACGTCACAAAAATTTTTTTTGGGGGGGAGGACCCCTCGTTTTTCCGTCAAGCCTCTCTCTGCTTGCTGTAGGTGGTTGGAAATCACCCGTGGGATGAGCCCAGGAGGAGGAGGAGGAAACCAGCATCACGAGCTCGTGACTTTCATGTCTTTAGGGAACTGGACTAAAAATAGCCCATCAGAGGCTGGGGTTAGCTTCTCCCGCCGGCAAGACTTTGCCACAGGAGGAGGAGGATGCTGTCACAGCTGCACAAGGTGTTCCTTCACCCAGCCCAGCCCAGCCGTCCCTTGCCAAAACACCCCTGTGGGGAAAAATGCCCTGAAAACCATTTCTAGTGCCTGCTCTCACTGCTGCTGCCTTCAGCCATGAAGTCCGTGCTGTTTCCTAGCCAGCGATGGTGGTAATAACAGCAATTGTAATAGTTTGAGCGTTATTGATGCCACCAGATTCATGGCTCTTGTGTCCCCGATGCCTTGCACCCATTTCTTTTGGGGCACTGTGGCCCCTCAGCCCCTGCTCGGTCTCCCAGCGCTCACATTTACCAGGGTTTCTCTCCTGGTACAGGCAGGACCACGCAGCCCATCTCTGCTCCCGACGCCAGGGCGCTGAAAGCACCAGGAGCTCCCGGATATCTGCCGCTCCGGGAAGGGGCTCCTGCCTGGCGATGGGTCTCTTAGAGCCCCATCTGGCAGCTCACCACATGCATCGCCCTCACGGTGCATTCAGCCCCCCAAAAGACCTTTCCTCTCCTGCTCCCAGAAAGCAAACCCACCCTTTACTCCCCTTAAAAATCCAGGATGAACTTTGCTCCCTGTGGGACCCCCCCCCCCTGCCCCGACCTCTCATGGGCTCTGGATGGGTGCACACAGCAGGTCTCAACCCGGACACCAGCAGCACAACTGAATAACTGCATCACAGGTCCAAATCTCCTGCTTTTCTTGTATTCGGATGGTCCAGCGAGCTACACATCAGTCTGGGATTATGCCTTGAACTGACACTTGCTTTTAGATAATATTTATAACATTAGCTGAGCCTGAAGTCATCAGGACTGACTGCTTATACCCCTGCCTGGAGGGACGGATGGCAATGGGACAGACAGGGTACTTTAGGCACGAACAAGCTGTTAATCATAGAATCACTTGGGTTGGAAGAGACCTTCAAGATCATCGAGTCCAACCATAAACCTATGCCAAAAACCACCCCTAACCCATGTCCCTCAGCACCGCGTCCGCCCGACTTTTAAATACCTCCAGGGACGGCGATTCCACCACCTCCCTGGGCAGCCTGTTCCAATGCTTGAGAACCCTTTCCGTAAAGAAGTTTTTCCTAATCTCCAACCTAAACCTCCCCTGGCACAACTTGAGGCCATTTCCTCTTGTCCTGTCGCTTGTTCCTTGGGAGATTGACCCCACCTGGCTATAACCTCCTTTCAGAGAGTTAATGCAGGGAAACATCTAAGGGGTTGGAGAGCTGAAGCTCTGCCCTTCTCCCAGGGCCACCGCGTGGAGCAGAAGGTGGCAATGAAGCCCTGCTGCCTGGGGTTTTCCCTCACCCCCAGCAGAGCCTGATCTGCTGCTGCTCCCCAGTTGGGGTGGGAGGATGGGGAGAAGCTGTCCTTCCCCGATAGCACCCCTTCCTCATCCTCCTCCTCCTCCAGCAGGGACCCAGCCCAGGAGCCCTCCGTCAGCTGCCCGGGCACCCAGCAACCCCCACGTCTCGGCAGACACAGGGTGAGGGTGCACAGAGGGGAGGGAGGGGGCAATGCCCACGCTGGCAGCTCCCCAGGGAAAAGCAGCAAGGAAGCTCCTTGCAAAGGGGACCGCGAAGGGGTCCCCTGTCCTGTCCTGCTGCCAGCAGCTGGGTCTCACTGCAAACTGCCAGAGCTTGGGCATGTAAATCCCTCTGCCCCAGGGAGAGAGAGCCTGGAGACACCAGCTGGGCTGCAGCTAGTGCTCGCACGAGGCACCAAAGTCTAATGCAAGGGTAGCCCCTGGCCCGCAGCCACTAGCCCAGCCCCAGCGCGACTGGCCTCCTGGTTATTGAGGGTGCTCTGCGCTCCAGCCACCCTCCTGCCTAACCCCAAACCTTCAGCATCCCCAGGCTGGGTCAGACTCCCCCCTCGTACCCCCAGAGTCCTGGATGTACTTACCCCATCCAGTACCCAGCCTTCCGCGGCTCCCGCTCCCTCCTCCCTGCCGGCTGCCATCCCCCAAACAGGGCTTTGGGAGGGCACGGAGCTCTTGAGGGGGCCAGGGCTCGTCTCCTTTTCCCACCGGCACCTGTGGCTCCGTAGCCCACCTGCCCAGTGGCCCTTTCAATTCACACGTTCAGCTTACAACCAGGTGTAACTCCTTCGCAGCTTCTCTGCTTCAGCCCTCAGGGGGAGCAGGAGCCAAAGGAGTTCTCTCCTCTGAGATTTTGCCCTTTGCACTTTTCCACCGGGGAATCCCACAAGGAAAAGCATCCCAAGCCCCCCCCCCTCCGCTTTCCCCTGAGGCTTGTTTGCCACGGAGCCTGTGAGTCCTCGTTTGTGAGTCCTAAAAACCCTGAGCGCTTGGGGGTGTTTGGCCACATCCACCTGCAGCTGCTTCCTCTCTCTGAAGCTGCTGCTCCATGTGGCTCCATGTGGCTCCATGCCCAGCTGAGCCAGCACCATGATGGGGTGGCCTTGTCCCCTGGCACACGTGCCCCGAGGTGGCACCAGCAGCTGATGACCAAACCTGGGTTTCCCACGCACCAACTCAAACCCCAGAGCTTTGGGTGCGCAGCAGGGGAGACTGGTTTTTAGCTCAAACCTTAAAAAGGAAGAGAGGCGGTGATGCACGCGTGAATCTGTGCGTGCGGCTCTGTGGAAAGGGACCTGGGAGTCCTGGTGGACAACAGGATGACCACAAGCCAGCAACGTGCCCTTGTGGCCAGGAAGGCCAATGGCATCCTGGGGTGCATGGAGAAGAGTGCGGCCAGCAGGTGGAGGGAGGTCATCCTCCCCCTTTATTCTGCCTGGTGAGGGGCAGCTGGAGTGCTGTGTCCAGTTCTGGGCTCCCCAGTTCAAGAGGGACAGGGAACTGCTGGAGAGGGGACAGCAAAGGGCTATGAAGATGATTAAGTGCCTGGTACATCTTTCTTACGATGAAAGGCTGAGGGAGTTGGGTCTTTTTGGTCTGGAGAACAGAGGACTGAGGAGGGATCTCATCAACGATTATAAATACTTAATGGAGGGTGCCAGGAAGATGGGACCAGTCTTTTTTCAGTTGTGCCCAGTGATCGGACAAGTAACGGGCAAAAACTTGGACATAGGAAGTTCCATCTAAATGTGAGGAGGAACTTCTTTCCTTTGAGGGTGGCAGAGCACTGGCAGAGGCTGCCCAGAGAGGTGGTGGAGTCTCTGACTCCGGAGAAATTCCAAAAACAAACAAACAATTCCATTCCAACAAAATGGGTTTGTTTTTAGTTTCGGCCTCTGGGAACAGCGGTGTTTTACAAGCCAGCTTCCCAAATCATCCATCTCATCCTGCGCACGGCGAGTGAAGGCAACACACGGCGCAGCTCTGACCCGGCACAAATCCCACCGGGCTCATTGCAAAAAGCTCCTTCTGGGCCTGGGCTGTCCTGGCACAGCACGCAGGGAGCCTTTCCTCTGGGAAACCTGCTCAGGACACCGTAATAAATTAATGAAAAAAAAAAAAAAGTTATATGCAAATTGCAGCTGAGCTCCCCTGGGCAAGGAGCGGGGAGGCAGTGGCTTTTGGTGGCTGTGTCACAAGCCGGTATGTGCTTCCCTGCTTCTCCATCAGGGGAGGGGAGGAAAAAAGTCCCCCATCAGGGGACTGTTGGGAAATTCAGACCCCACAGCCCAGCTGGAGTTAGGAGATTTTGGCTGTGGGTCCTTCTTTGGAGCTGAAGAGCTCTGGCAGGGCAGCTGCTCCCCATGGAGGGAGGTGCAGGATCCGGCTCCCCTCCCAGAAACTTGGGAAATGCTGCTTTGCCCTGGGCAAGGAGTGGGAGCAACTGGCTGTGGACCCTCCATCGCCTTCCCAACCCTTCTCTTGCCTCAGCATCAGCCCACATTCTCCTCCCAGCGCCACACAGGGATTCACCCCAGCCAAGGAAACAACAGCCCCGGGCAGCGGCGTCGGAGCCTGGCAAAATCACCAGCAGCCCTTAAAAGCAGGAAAGCCGGGCTGAGCAGGGATGCCACCTCCCGCAGCTGGCTCTAGCTCCAGGCATTGCTGGAGGGATCCAGTGTGAAAGCCCTGCCAGGCACTAAAGGGTTGTTCCAGAACTCTGGATTCAAGTGGAACGTCCTTGGGGGTGGTGGGGGCTGGATGGGGCTGGCTGCGATGGCTGCTGGGTCCCAGCTGGTGACAGCCGAGTAATTTTGCTGAGCAGCTCCAGCACCTGCTAAACCCAGGGGACCACCAAAGGGCATCAGACTGTTTTAAAAATACTTTATTCTTTAGAAAATACAGCGTTCAGTACAGTGTGCTCTGCTCCCCCCAACTTCAACACCCCCCCACCGCCCAACTCCTGTTTCCCCGAGGCCAAGGCAACGTCGGGACATTTACCCGGCAGCAGGAAAGCAGAGGGTGCGTTTTATCAACCCCTTTTCTATCTTCCCGGGGAAGCGGGGGGCTCTCAAGCCCTCGCTGGTATCCAGCAGCAAGGTGCTCTCCCCGCCAAAGCCCCCAGTGAAGCCCATTTGCAGCGCCAAGACCATCCCCAGGAGCTGACGATGGCCCTGGGTGGCTGGGGATGTCCCCGAGGGGGGCATGCAGGGGCTGCCACCCTTCCCCACATGAGGATTTGGGGAAGCCCCCTGTGATTTTTTAAGACGGGGGGCTGCCCCGTACCACAGAGCCAGCAGCAAACCAGGGGGGTGACAGTAGGGACTAGGGCATGGGGAGGGGGGGGCCAGGGCTCAGGACCCTCCCAACTCCCATCCTGAAGAGGGATGGGGCTAAGTCAGGGCTGTAACAGCTCCCTCTGAGGGGAAAAGCCTTATTGGGGGGGTTCAAAAAGGGGATGCAAATATCACCAAAAGGCAGAGTGACCTTTTTGCAGGGCCAGGATGGGCTCAGGACTTGGGGGGGACCTTCCGCGTCCCACCCAGCTGGCTCCCCCCCAGGGACAAACTCCTGCCAGCAAAGCCCATGCCACGGGGAGGGGTCCTGCCCGCACCCTGAGGGGGTGCAGGATCGCTCCAGGCCCGGGGCAGAGGGGCTTCGCACACCGAGAGCGGGATGGGGGAGCAAAACCTGGGGGCTGGGGGAGCAGGGGAAGAAGCATTTTTCTCTTTTCAAACAGGAATCCCCAACACCGTCCCCTTCCCTTTGCATAGAGCAGCTTGCAGGCGAGTGCGGCCTTCAGTCACCCAGGGGACACCGAGAGCAGCGGCTGTGACCCCGGGGGGGACAGGAGCAAGGCAGGGGGACACGACCCTGCTGTTCCCATCCTGCTCCGGCAGTCCCAGGGCTTGCACAAGGACGCAGGGAAAAGAAACACCAACAACCCTGAACCCTCCCCATGGCTCTGCCCCCAGGCACAACAAGCCATCCTGATGTTTAAAAAAAGGAATGAAATAGGAAAAAGAAGGGAAAAAAAAAAAAAATTAATAGGCTGAGATGGAGGGAAAGATCCCCAGGCCAGCAGAGAGGAAGCCGGGAAGCGCCGCGGGGATGCTGTCCGTTCACCGCCCGGTCCTGCGGGATCTAACTGTCCTCGCCGTTCTCGCCCGGCCCCTTGATCAGCCGCTTCTGTCCGCGTTTCCCCACGGGCCCCTTGGGCTTGGCGAAGGCCTGCTTGAAGGCGTGCTGCTTGGGGTGCACCTCCTCGTAGAGGAACTCCGCCGTCAGCTCGGCTCCGTCGTCGATCTCGATCTGTGCCCGGGAGTGGTGAGGGGAGTTAGTGGGGTCTCCACACCCACCTTTGGGGCACCCAATTCACCCCTGAGCCCACCAGCACGAAGGCTGGACCAAGGTTGGACCAAGGCTGTGGCATGTTCCCTGGCAGATGCTTGGCACGGGTCTCTCCTCCATCATCTCCGGGCGGGCTCACACTTACCTTCTTGGCTATCTCCAGGCAAAACTCCTGCTCCACGGTGTCCAGCAACCGGCTCTTGCAGCTGGAGTAGAGCATGCGCTCCTTGATGCTGCATTTGTACCCGGGCATGGAGTAGATAAAAACTGCAGGAAGAGAGCGGGGCTCGTGGTGCTGCCCGGGCTCGTGGCCGTGGAGCACCAGGCAGCTGCATCCCAACCCGATCGTGGCTTTTCCAGCCCCAAGAATCCCAGGCTACTCAGCAACAGAAGGCAAAGCCACCCCATCCATCACCCCAGCCCAAACCTCTCCTGGCTCTAGTACGCCTGCAACAGGATGGCTGCACAGATCTGGCCACGGCAGCACCCGGAGAGCCCTGCACCCTACGTGGCAGCTTCTTTTGGCACCAAAGAACTTGCCAGCAGCACCCATCCTGGGAGGATGGCAAGCAGGAACCATCCCCATCAACTCCCCACACCAGCAATGGTCCCGAGAGCGCGGGGACCAGCGCGGGCTCTAACCAGGCGCCCCTGATGGGAGGGCACTCACCGACGGACTCCAGGTAGTCTCCCTCGTGTGAATGTTTGTACAGGAAGAAATGGTAGCGAGCCGAGTCCTGGGGGATCCTCTTGGGCAGGTCAGCGATCTCCGTGGGGCTCGTGTGCACCAGGTCGATGGTTTCCCGCTCCAGATCCAGCTTCTGATGGACAGGAAGGGGACGCGGGAGCGGAGAGGAGTGAGAGGCGGCAGCAAGAGGCAGGGGCGGCGGGGCGCGGGGCGGCGTGCGAGGGACCTACCAGCTGGATGTAGTTGATTTTCTTCTGCTTGAGCGCCTGGATGGCTTGCTGAGCGTCCAGCTGCAAGGGGAAGGCCAGGCCCTGCAGGGTCTGGTGCTTGCTCTCCACGCTGATCTCCGTCTTCACCTGGGGATGGAGACCACCCCGAGCGTCAGGGCAGAGACTGCCAAAGGGTGGGGAGGGGAGAGAAAGGAGAACTGGCCAGTGCCGTAGCCAAAGGCTTCTCATCCGAGGAGCCGCCCGACACCCAGCTCATGGGAACTGCAGCATTAAACCACCGGCAGTCAGCCAGGCTCCGGATGGCGACGCTTGTCACCGTACCGCCACTCCGGGACATCCCCCGGCCCCAGCCATGCCCCCCCGCGCCCCCCTGCTTCACTCCCAGCAAAGACCAGCTCAAAACCGACGTTTTCCAGCGAGCCCCGGCAGGGATGCTGTGACCAGCGCTGGGGCACGTCCATCTCCCATCACCTCCGACTGCAACCTGCGGGTGGGGGGGGGAGCCCCGAAATCACGGCCTCCAGCTGCACGGTGAGGAGGGCAAGCCCCTCCTCGGTGGGTTTAACTGCAGCAGACAGGCAGCCCCTCCGACGCCGGAGCTGGGAAATTTGAGGTTCCCAGCTCGGAGAGATCCCGGCCGCTGTTTTCCCCGCATGCCCTGCACGGCAGAGGCTGCCGCCCGTACCCCAAGCAAACCCCCTGCTCCAGGAGACTGAACCCCACTACGAAGAGGGACGAGAAAGAGAGCGCGGAGACATCGCACCACGCCGGGTGCCGCCGTCCAGCCGCAACATGGGGGTCCCTGACCAGGACTGGAAGGTGCCACGTGGCCGGTGGCAGGGAAGGGGGGCAGGACACGGCAGGCGCGGCATACCTCCTCGGGGACAGTGTACTCTACCAGCGATGGGCAGCAGCAACAGCCCCCCACCATCTGCCACAGAATACAGGGAGATGGCGTCACCCCGACGGCGGAAAAGCCCGTCCCACCTCAAGANTGCTCTTTCAAACCCCCCCCCCCCCCCAAACCCCCCCCCCCCCCCAGGTAAACAATCCAGCAACACTAACCCAGGTGCTCTGCAGCAAGCGTGGGTCCCCTTTCCTTTGGGACCATTCTGAATTATTTTGGATAAAGACAGTCCAGCCTTTTTTTTTTTTTTTTTTTTTTTTTT